>OLKM01000208.1:342441-420445 GCA_900291075.1 Melanogrammus aeglefinus
CGTATTATTTTTCTTCTCTTTTTCACAAACACATATATATTGTTTTGAACAAGTGTGTGAAGTGGCACATCAAAACGCCAGCGGATTGGTCTAGAGACACTCTTCACTCTCTCACTCACCTGCACAGCTGCCAGTCAGAGGCAGCCGGTCTCAACTCTGACCATGCGTCCTTTGACTAATTATACACCTTTACTGTAGTCTGTTCACAGTTACCGTCTTCCTAAAGCACATATGCCTCAAACGCAAAAAAGCATGCACACGCATAGACACACATGTATACACACACACACATATGCATCCATACAGAACAACAGCAGCACACACATGTTAATAAGAGTTCCTTGGGCACGCGTGCTAGCAATGGTAAAAAAAAATACTCAAAGGAAAAAATGGACAATAAAATGCAGATTTGTGCATTTAGTCCCTTGTCACTTTTCAGAAGTACAGTTAAATTATTCACAGTCAAGCTAAGCTAAATAAACTTCTCCCTTCTCCCTCTCTGTCTCTCTTTTTTAACTCCTTCTGATTACCATTTCAATGCTGACCCGTGACCCGCACATCTTAGGAACATATGTATGGCTGAGCGGAGATGTGTAATTGATATGCATATTCTGGGATAAATTAGCAAGACGTCAGAGTGATTCTGGTGATTCAGTTCTCTCGGCGCTGGAGACACCGCTGCCGTCGCTGGCAGAGTTGTCAGGTTTTGAGACGGTGACGGCTTCCCATCTCAACCATGTCAAAGGAGCCCTCGGATAATAATGACCTGCGTTTCATTGCACTTTTGTTTTCCTTTTCATTGAAGGGAAAATATGGATTATTCATAAACACAGAATGTACACAACTTTGAAGGGGAAAAACATTTGGTTAATTATTTATTCAGATTTGGCAGGGATGCGATGGGTGGTATTCAATATTTTTTATTATTTAATTGGTAAATAGAAATTAACTGCCTTTTTTTTAAAAACAATTCTCAATACAAGTTGTTTTTGTGTCAAGGATATTAGCATTGTGGCACTTCATAAGCGGTTCTTATGTGTACACGAACAAGCTGAGCATTGAGCTGTTCGTACATATATTTAACTTTTTTGAGATTTTTTTTGGACACGTTTGTGCCAAGATTCTTAAATACTAAAGCAGCAAAATATAGTGGGTATTATTAAGGACAATTGATATTAGAAACTTTGTGACTGTAGTTATGTTTGGGAAATGAATATACAGACTAGACCTTGTGTCCTTGGACAATAAAGTTATTTCAAAACCCCCCAGCCTAACAAATAATACAATATCTGAATATGTTTATTGAATGTTATTGTACAAAAAGATGTACGAAAAAAAGTATCCGATATGCAGAAAAATATTGGACACAAAATGTAAAACGAATTAGGTGAGAAGTCTTATTTAAAAGATTCAGTGTTAATAGGATCACTTCATATATTATGTTTTATGTGAATGATACATTTATGTATTTTTAAGCAATTGTTTTAATGAGTGATAGGCGCGCAGAGACACACTGCGCACACGTGCACACAGACGCACATACAAATAACTAAAGGTCAAGGGAATACGATTTGGGACTTAAAAATATTTAAGTGCACCTGCAAAATAAGCAGGTCAACAAATCTCCCACATCTCTAGCACAAATTCTTAATTTCTATAAACTAAAGAGTCCCATCATATCTTCGCAGGAAGGGGAATGAAACCAATTTAAATTCCCTTTTCAACTTTCTTATATTTTCTTTAATCAAACACATTGGAGAAGGCGACGTGTGTGTGTGTGTGTGTGTGTTTTGAAGGGTGAATTGAAACCAATTTAAATTCCCTTTTCAACTTTCTTATATTTTCTTTAATCAAACACATTGGAGAAGGCGACGTGTGTGTGTGTGTGTGTGTGTTTTGAAGGTGTGTGTGTGTTAGGTAGGGGAGTTAAGGCAGGGCAAGGCGGTCAATTTAATTCCTGGCGATCTGAAAGGGGTCACGATCATTTGGTACAGGCCTGGCTCGGCAGATCATTACTAGCCCCCAGTCCGCGGCTACACGGTAAGGATTTATACTTAAGTAAATGGGAAGCTGCCACCGAGTTCACAAACTGCCGCCTTGGCCTCTCCGTAATGGCCAAAGGAGGGTTTAATAGAGTTGGGTATTTATTCGTTATCTGTGTGTGGACAGAGACTGATTTGGCGCTATCGCACTGTTTCTTATAATGCGCTGAGCTGCCTTCATAACACATGCTTCTTCCCTCATTCTTTTTATTCCTTCTGCTGCAACACACACACCCGTAGATGTACACACAGTGACACACTCACGCATGCACGCTGGCATGTTCGCACACATGCACAGAGGCGTGCACACACACGTGCAGGCGATAATGCACATAAATGTGTTTGCATGCACACGGCACACACACACACACACACACACACGCACACACACACACTGGTGCATACACACCACAAAAGCCACACACGCATGCACGCACACACACATACAAATGCTATATGGAATAGTTTCGATTTCAGTCACAGCAGAAGGCTTGGCCACCAGAGATACTGCTGGTTTCAGCCGGCATGGGCCAGATTTTACCCACTACAAAGGAAACAGATTACCACTTGTATCAAATTCTGTATTGGATTAAAAATAATCATTTGTTTGAAAAAAAAATGCTGATTATCATAACAGAAAAGGAAATTGCAGCAGTGCAGTTTTTGAATACTGGCGAAGGAATCGCCAAAACACAGGAGTCTGTCGATGGTGAGAGAGTAATTACAACAGCCACAAAACAATCCAGTGTTTACCGCTGCTACTGCGGAGCCAAGTCGACTCCCGACTACGATGCCAAAGAAAAACAAAAAAAGATACAAAAAAACGCAAACCTAAATAATGTGAGGAGAGAGGAGCCATTGTGCGGAGAAAACCCCACACATTGTGTCTGAGAATCCACTGAGCGGATTTGCAATCAGTGGAGCAGCACAAATGAGCCCCAGCGAGGATTGTTGAGGACTCATTGAGTCAGATTTCAGGGCAGAGGTGAAGGCTTTTGGGCCCGTTCAAGCTGCAAATGTCCTACTCTATGGTGTAGTTTTAAACTTTGGGCCTCTTCCGTAATATATGCTCAGTGGGGAGGCCATTTTGAGGTTCGCGTTCATAGACACAAGAAAGGGTTTGTCGACCCCTTGTACCTTTGGTCCTTTTTAAATAACAAGACAGCCTTTTTTAAAGATTTTAAAATTTTAATTTATATATTAAGGTGTTGGTGATTCTTTTATTTTTTTTAAAACCCATTTTATCTATATATTTTTTTATATATATGGTATTTCTTTGAGAAATGTCCTCATAATGGTCCAAGCTTATTTTTTCTAATTTAGGGTTAAAGAAGAAATCTGTATTTGTGTTCTGTTCACAAAATAAAAGTTGATTTACAACAAAGCATGAATGTCTCAAAAGACTATGTCTATGGTAACATATTTTATGACTACCATTCCCATTTTTTTTTTTTTACTAAAATGGGAACAGTCAACAAACATATTTGAAGTCATGACGTTCATCTGAACATAGAGGAGAATGTGAACACTTTTTAAGGCAATCCAAGCCATTAAAAAAAGAAAAAAAAAATCCTCCTCTTTAAACGTCTCACACGACAATCAAGACCATAATTCATGAACGCTGTTCCTGAGTTCCGACCCGTTACCGCGGCAAACCCCTCCATCCTGTCGAATTCAGAGTGACCCGTCGCTACGGCGATGAGATGAGAGCGAGGTAATAGTGGCCGTGAGCCTCTCCTCAGATCACACAACCTTTAATCTCACACGAGAAATGACATAAAGAAAAATCACCTGCAAAGGCTGACAAATTAAGAAGTGTGTCCCTGGCCCCTACACCCTCCTCCCTCCCTCCCCCTGCCCGGCCAAAAGTGCTCCGGCAACCCCCACCCCCCGCCCCCCAGCCTCCCCACCCACCCCCCCCAACCACTCTCCCACCCATCATTGACTTTCCACGGCTCTCACTTATGAATTAGCTGGGGAAGCCCAAAACCTTTTAATTACAATTAAGGCTTGATGAACAAGTAAATGGGATTATTGGCTTGCCTAGATTGGTCTAACTCGTTATCAAAGATGTGAGGCTTTTTTTTTTTCTTCTTTTCTCCCCGCCACAAGAATGGCAATGGCTGTCCCTTTCTACTTCTCTTTAGATAACCCATTCCCTTTCATCAGAAATGAATAGCTAATGCCCAGATTCATATTTCATGATCCTTTGCTGTCCCCAAATAAGCATGTTATGTATTTATGTATATATGTATACGTGGCTGGCCTCACATGCCTCCTTGTGCGTCGTCCGCCCAGCGGGCGTCTGTGTCGAGATGCACAATGTACATGAAATATTGACAAGTCATCCGGGGGTTGATGGACAGCAGGGGAGGAATTGGTTGTACTTCTGTTTTCGGCGGCGGTATCAGACGTGCGCGATGCCTCTTCCTTGATGTTGCTAGTTGAGACGCGGGGAGCGGAGCGATCCCTTCCTATGCTTTCTGTAATTTGACAGCCGCATCACTTGATCTTTTGTTTGTTCCAAATAGTGGCGTGCGAGTGGCGTGTTTAGCTTCGTTTAATTCGTTTGTCGCGGCAGGCTTTTTCCTATCCAACCCGAGCGCTGAAAACACACACAAACAGATAAATCGTCAAGGTTAATTCCGTACGCAAACGCAAAGGGCTGATCTCCCTCCTGCCTCCTGTCATTCTCTTTTATCTGTTTATCACTCTGCCTCTATTTCCCTTTCCTCTCTCTCTTCCCTCCCCTGTCTTTGGCTTTGGCGTGGCAGCTGATAAAGTTACGCGAGGAGGTAAGTCACTCACCGTTTGTTTCCGCCTTCCTGTTGGCCCTCGACCTTCACTCGCCCTCCACAGAACGGCCGCGGGCCTTCTGTTGTTCTACACATGGCACGCTGCCCCTCCCCCCCCAACCCCAAGCACTAATTAATTACCCTGGTAATTAATTAACAATGTTTACGGTCTCCATCCATGATGTGCAATCATTTTGTTAATTTATTTCCAATACCCCCCCTTTGGAACACAAACGTTTAGATATAGGTCATGCAGTGGTGAAGACCAGGGTGATGATTCTGAATCCTGAGTGCAGAGCAACAGTGTTAGTGTGGGAGTACGTGTTTCTTTAACTGTTTGGAACGCAGCCTCAGCATTCACTTCTGAATCAAAATATAGTGCTCAGTTCCCCCGCACAAATTTCCCATTTACCCCGCTGAGCCCTTAGATTGCAACCGGTGGGTCAAGGCGATAAAATATCTCAAGTTCATTCCCAAATTGACCACAGGGCTCATTACCGGAACATTCAGGAATTCTATCCGCTTGCCTCTCTCTCCCAGTCCCTTTGCAGTGCCGTTTAAATGCAGAATGCTCAGGCTGGGATCCAATGGGACAAAACAAACCTCCTTCACGTACCCCCGCGCCTCATTGAAATTTCGCTCTGTCCTCGGAATTCTGAATTGTAACACTGCCCATAACGCGGCCGCTATCTTCACACAGAATTTAAACTGCGCTGCCTCAGTCTCTAGGTCCGTGAGCATGCGCAGTGGCAGTAAACACAGAGCTGAAACTTGTGGATTTGTTTGTTTGTGGGCGCTATTGGAAAAAAGCCCAGGCGGTTTGTCTGCGCTCTCAAAGATACAGCTGTGGGCTCCTGCTAAACACGCGTTTGGAATGTAATGGATGTGAATTGATCCCCAGCTACTCGTTTTTTGAATGCGATATAACTGATCTGGACGTGTCAACAATCAACCTGGGCTGCTGACAACAAGCAAAATTCTTTGCGGAACGACAGAACCCACAAACTGATTATCTGCCAACAGTCAGCTACTTGCTTCATGGCTCGTCGCTGTTATTTATCAATTTTCAAATCAGTTTGAGACATTAGTGGTATAATGTTGACAGCCTGATTTCAATGAACCTAACTAAGTTAGGTTCATTGAATTCAGGGGGCACGCGACATATTGGTTGTTTTGTAGCCTTTGCTATTTCCTTCATGACCGACATCTCACATATCCATGACTACACAGTAGTTTGGCATGTCTGCAGCAGCAAAAAATGACCAAGAATCCACTTAGACCAGAGGATCTGAGTTGAAAGCACTTTTGCTCAAAGAAACTGTCTGTATACATTGTTTCTCGCAGCAGACCCATACGTTCCAGGGGCGCAAGCTATGTGGTCATGCCAACCACCAACAGTAAACCAACATCCGTTTCTTTACATCAAATACTTTCCATTATTTACCACCAGGGTTTCCCCCCCCAGCTCGAGGACCAGGGGCCCAGACCCTTAGCGGGGTGCTTCCTGTTTGTGGGGGGGGGGGGGGGGGGCACGTGGTATTATCTGCTGTTATTGAACCAACTCCTCGCCAGCATCGCATCCCTCCATCCAACTCTCTGTTCCTTCTCCATGTGAATCAAAGGCTGGCGGCACGTAACACACACACACACACACACACACACACACACACACACACACACACACACACACACACACACACACACACACACACACACACACACACACACACACACACACACACACACACACGCGCGCGCGCTTCAAGAAGAGCAAAAAAAAACCTATACCCTTTTTATTTTTTTATTTCTTTCAGCTGGAAAACATGTTTAAATATTTAGCACTTATATTCACAGCTGTTTGACACTTGTAATTCCTCGTATTACAAGTCCCAAACATACGGCGGCAAAGATCACACGGTCGCCCCCGAAACGCAGCCGTCATGGTTATTCACTTTGACTCCCTCCCCCGCCCTGATTGAAATAATAAGGAAATCATCTGAACTTTGGAAAATGGCGATAGTAACCGTCTGTGTTTGATATGGGAAGAAGAGGGGAGAGAGAGAGTTTCTTTAGAGCTGCAGCTGTGTTGATCTGGGGTGTTGTGTGTGTGTGTGTGTGTGTGTGTGTGTGTGTGTGTGTGTGTGTGTGTGTGTGTGTGTGTGTGTGTGTGTGTGTGGTGTGTGTGTGTGTGTGTGTGTGTGTTGGGGGGGGGCGTTAATAACTTTGCATCGCCGAGTGTTTCCCTGCACTAAAAGGCACAACAAAAAAACCTCATTTTGGCGGCTTCTAAGAAGGTCTTTGTTCAGAATGTAGGTGTCAGATAAAAAGGCATACATTCATAAACAAGCGAGGGGGGGGTTCACGGCGGTGAACCTGCGAGACGCACCATTATGCTTCTTTATTGCGTTGTCGCTGGAAGACTGCCGCACCGGATGACGAGATACCATTTCGATAAGATCCTGGCTTGTTTTTTTTTTCTCTTTTTTGAGAAGCTTGAGGCAAGCAGTCCTCACGGGCGTCACACTCAGTGTAGGGGTGTGAGTGTGAGTGTGTGTGTGTGTGTGTGTGTGTGTGTGTGTGTGTGTGTGTGTGTGTGTGTGTGTGTGTGTGTGTGTGTGTGTGTGTGTGTGTGTGTGTGTGTGTGTGTGTGTGTGTGTTGGTGTGGGGAGGCTACTTTATCTAAGTGGATTGTTACATATGTCCTCATATCGTCCTTTCCTCGGGCCCCTTCAAGGAGATCCGTGGGGGTCGAGTCTCAATACATGTACTGTAGGAGCTGTTCGTTTTGGAAACGTCGGCCATTTTACGTTCTACCCTCTCTGATTGTGCTGAGGAGTTCCTGTTGGGGAGTGTTATTTATGATGAACAGCCGTTTCCTGTAGGAGGGGGGTTTGTTGATAACTGGCAAACGCAATCCTGGAAGAGCGCTTGGCACTTTCATTTCCTTTGGAAATGGTTTGGTCTTGGAACTGAAAGTCATGGAATGGAAGGGAAACCTAGACTGGTTGATTGATTGATTGATTGATTGATTGATTGATTGATTGATTGATTGATTGATTGATTGATTGATTGATTGATTGATTGATTGATTGATTGATTGATTGATTGATTGATTGAGATGATGGATGGATATTGATCGGCACCATGTCCACAGATGGAAGCCATGGATTTTGAACAAATCTTGTAAACAAACATTCTTTTATAATATATAACATTGTGTTTGCAACTTTAGAAAGAGACGTTAGCAGTTGCTCGTCGATTTCGAACCGGTTTTGTTCATCTCGCTTGTTAATTTGCAGCGTCATTGGCGTCGGTGGAACAGGATGTGTGATGTTGTGGGTGTTCGGGGAACGCGATCCAACCCCTTTTTTTTCTTTTTTTACCTTTTGTTTATGTTCCAAAAAATGGTCAAAACCGGTAAAAACCTGTTCCCCGGCAGGAGTCCCGTTGTTCTTCGGCAGAAGGTGGTGTTTTTCTTTTTGTCAAAGCGACACCACAGACATCAGTACCGACTGGCAACATCTGAAACAGGCTGCATTGTGTTTTCAGTTTTAATTAAACAAGTTGTTTGCCCGCTACTTTTCACAATGTCACCCCGTCATCTCTCCAGTAGGCAGGGGTCGTCCAGCGTACCATCCCCGGAGATGTGCAAGGCGAACCCTCACCCCTTCCTTCAGGTGTTGTCACCGTCAAACCCCGAGACGTGCTATTCTAATGATCACACGCACATATGGTGTTACCGCCACCAGCCAGCCAACGCCGCCACCCCCCCCGGAGATGTGCAGGCGAACCCTCACCCCTTCCTTCAGGTGTTGTCCACCGTCAAACCCCGAGACGTGCTATTCTAAATGATCACACGCACATATGGTGTTACCGCCACCAGCCAGCCAACGCCGCCACCCCCCCCCCACGCAGCCCTCTCTCTCTCTCTCTCTCTCTCTCTCTCTCTCTCTCTCCTCTCTCTCTCTCTCATCTCTCTCTCTCTCTATCTCTCTCTCTCCTCTCATCTCTCTCTCTCTCTCTCTCTCTCTTCTTGCCCTGAAAAGACAACAGAATGAGGTAGAAAACGGAGGGAAATTCAGGGGGGTGGTGAGAGAGGGGGGGGGGGGGGCAGCTTTGAAGTGGCTTCCTGTCGCAGCTCGTCTGCCGGCCGCCGCAGCGAGACGTGTCACCTTTGCCGAGGGGGAGTTGGGGGAAGAGCGGTGTTTCGAATGGTAATGATAACATGCTAATCACCGCGGCGCTTTGAAGCCGCCACCACCACCAGCTCCACCGCCGCCGCTGCCACGGAGCACTTCTACTGTCAGTATCTCGGGCTGCCGTGTGCTTCCGGGCGCCGCGCACACACCGCCGCGCCAACCGCGGTCGTGGTGCATTAGCTTAAGCATTGCATGCCAATACGCTACCCTCGGTTGTTCCAGAGGGGCTCATTAAAAGACCTCAAGCCCGGCACCCCCTCTCCTCTCCCAGTAGCGGGGAAGCGCTACGGCTAATGCTAACACCGCCGGTGCGATTGCCAAACCCAATATTCCTGCGCAAGCATCTTCACAAACGCCAACCCTACGTCGTCTCCTGATGCCAGCCGTCCATCTACCGGTCGTCCAACCAGCCGTCCACCCACTCAGTCATTCAAACAGCCATCCATCTACCGGTCGTCCAACCAGCCGTCCACCCACGCAGTCATTGAAACAGCCATCCATCCAACCATCTATCATCCATCCACCCACTCACTCACTCACTCACTCACTCACTAAGCCACCCATCCTTCCAACCATTCATCCATCCACCCACCCATTTCTGCCATTCCTTCAACTATTAAAACACATCACTGCAATTTTAAATGACATCTGTCAGTGGCGAGAAGGGAAAAAAAAAAATGAGAGCTAGCAAGGGAAGACGAGGCAGGTCTCTTTCTTTTCCACCTCATCCTTCCATCTCTTCACCCCAGTTCTACCCTCACTCTCTATATCGTTCCCCGTCTCTCTCTTCCCCTCTCCCTCCCCTCCATCTCTTCCTTTCCCATCCCTCTCTGATTGTCAAACTTTCAAAAAGTGTCATTGACTTGTTTCCCCTCCTTTCTTATTTTGTGTCTCAGTTTGGTTTCCTCTGAGTGATTATCGGGTCTGTGCGTGTGACAGCCGGAGATTGATCCCGCCCCTCTGCCGCCTCCTCATAGGCTGATCAGAAGCCGTCTCCTGTCAATCATCTGCTTGTTTTTCAACGTTCAAGCTAGTCACCTCTGATAGTTCAGAATGCGTTAACATTAGGAAATCAGAAGGGTCATCAAAAATGTCAGGAGATGTTTGAGTTGGGAACTGCGGAATATTTGTTTTGGCAGTTTGGAATGACAGCGTAAAATAAATTTGCTGTTCATTGGAGGTGACCTTGGTAAAAAACCTTGTGTTTTTCACACAAAACCAGATCATCCAATGTAGGTCATCATTACCCTATTGATTATATTAGTGACATAAAATGGTGCCTAAAGATTGCAGGGTTGTACATATTTCTTAAATCTGTGAAATATTTGGATTCCTCGGAGCTCAGAAAGGATTTGCGTACATTTGAAAAGGATATAAGCCGGCTTTGATTAAAACAGGTCATAAATAGGGTTGGGTATCGTTTGAAAATTTTCGATACCGATACCGAAACCGATACCTTTAATTCGATACGATGCCTTCACGATACTTTTTCCGATACTTTATATTATGAAAACCTTATAGGATTATCGGCGAACTACTTTTCTATAAATGATTATACATTGAGCACCATAATTCGTTAATAACTCTTTCTAATAGCACTTTGAGATTAAAAGGATACAATGACAATGAAGTCAACGTGAAAACTGGCAGATTTATTGTGAGGGCATTTTCATATATTTCAAATGATCATATATACAACATAACATTATTTTTTTATATTTGCCATCTACGTGGTTACTAATGATAAAGTTGCAGTAACTTGCATCTATCCATTCTCAGTTGGAGTTCTTATGGAGGAAGATAAAAAATAATAAAATAAAAGCTTTTGCGTCGTCTACCGTAAAGTATCGAAATTTGGCACCTTTTTCTCCAAAACAATTCGATACTCGGTAGGACCGAAATAATTCGGTCGGTGCCAAATGGCACCGTTGTTCGATACCCAACCCTAGTCATAAAGGTTAAGATATTTTGTAAGGAGGAAAGTGAAAAACATGCATTATACAATTCCAACCAAGCGGAGTGCTTTTGTTTACTGTTTCAATGAGAAAATTATCTAAATACAATTGGATAGATGCACATAAAACATAAAACTAGGGCTTTTCCTAGTGTCTACTTTTATATGATTAGCCCATACCAAGCAGGTAAATTGTATTAATCATACCGTGGCTGGAGTTTCTATGGAAACACCTCAATACTAAATGGTTCTCAATCTATTCCGATCCCATGCCTGCACTGTCCCACACATCAACAACCCGTTTTCATTATCATCTTCATTTGATTTACCTAGGACGCTACAATAAAGCTAACCAAGCAAAGACATATTTAAGGGCAAACAGAGAAACGCAAGCCTTTATCTGCACACCTTCATATATGAACCCTGTGTCAGGCCTGCTATGTTGATGCGCTGAATGGGTAATTGGCTGCGTAGGATCCACGCAGACATGGGCAATAAAAGAAGATGTCGCATCTTCTGCAGAACACTCGAGGCCATCGATTAAACGCTTGGACTTTTCTCTTGCATCTGCGTGCGTCTTGGAGGAATCCAGCAGTGGGAAGAACAGAAACCAACTCTTTCTGGGTTTTTCGCCTGCGATATTGTCAGCGACCAGAACTTTTTCCATCAACAGGGTCTCGTGGTTTCTCTCCAGAGGCCTCGGCAATCACCTTGATACACATTTAAAAAAAAAAAAGCCCAAATAAATAAACAATTCAATATTCATGAGAGCCGGCATTCCTTGATACGTCTCAGAATCCAGGGCTTTTAATGGACAACCTTGTCCATTGTTGATCGCCATGAATAAGGCAACGGCAGCGAGGGGACCAGGGTGTGAGATTCTTGCGGTTGAGAGACATTCATCATGCCGTCTATTGCTCGCTTATAGATTTGAAGTCGACCCCCAGTGGAGGCTCTACTACCTGATTTAGTGCTTGTGTTTATTTATTTTTTATGTATGAAATGAAGCCAAAGGTGTCTTTGGTTTACCGTGATGCGATTAGATTTCATACGTCTGTCGTCCAAACTTGGGGTTAAGTGGGTCCAGTCAGGGCCAGCGTGGCCCTCCTGAATCTCTCTCTCTCTCTCTCTCTCTCTCTCTCTCTCTCTCTCTCTCTCTCTCTCTCTCTCTCTCTCTCTCCTCTCTCTCTCTCTCTCTCTCTCTCTCTCTCTCTCTCTCTCTCTCTCTCTCTCTCTCTCTCTCTCTCTCTCCCTCTCCCTCTCTCTACGCAGGGAGTGTTCCAGCATTTCTTTGTTCTGTTGAGGTTGTTGCATTGAACGGCTCCGAGGCGATGCATTCGGTATGGGTACCTGAGAGGGACATATACCAGCGGGACCTGTTGAAGCTGACGGGTCAAGGCTTTGGCCACGGAAAAGACACAATCTATTCCCCATCGAGGAATATCGCCATGAATACATCGGTGTGAAAAGATTCATATTGAACTCTGTGTTTTCTTTATTATTAATATTTTTCAAGCTATATCCTTGAAATTTAAACCTAAGTTTATTATATAATTGACCAGAGAAGGGTGAGGATGCAATGGGCGAGATGGACCTTAATAGCACAATGATGCAGTTTACAGGTTGAGCCTGCAATGCTCTCTTGTTGTTACCACGACAAACACTGTGGTTCACTGCAAGGGACTCTGCATTAATGTCACCACCACCTTGTCTGTGCGTCTCACTGCCTGCCTGTCTCCAAATCTGCCTGTATGTCCACCTGGCAAACTGCTCTGTTTTTTTCTGTACCAGTATGCCTGTCTGTCTTCCCAGCTGTCTGTCTTTTTCTCTATCCATCCATCCGTCCATAACCCCTTGTTCAACAGGTTTCGCCTCCTCAGTAATGATCAACTGTCAGTCAGGGTTGCATTGTTTGTATCAGTTTGAATCCTTGTAACTTTATTGGTACCTCTGTGTGGTTACAGAGAGCCCATCTACTGGACAACACAGAGAAGCTGGAGAGATCTTCCAGGAGGCTGGAGGCTGGGTACCAGATAGCCGTGGAGACTGGTAAGTCCACTGGTGCTTTTTGTGTGTGTGTGTGTGTGTGTGTGTGTGTGTGTGTGTGTGTGTGTGTGTGTGTGTGTGTGTGTGTGTGTGTGTGTGTGTGTGTGTGTGTGTGTGGCGTGTGTGTGTGTGTGTGTGTGTGTGTGTGTGTGTGGCGTGCGTGTGTGTGCACGTGTGATGTTGAACTGTGTGGGTGTGTGGTACGCAGTGATGCATATATACGTTTGTGTGTGTGTATTTCTGTGAAGGATTTGGGTGAGGTGTGTGTGGGGGGGGGGGGTTAGTTGATGTGGGGTAAGATAGTGGTGGAGAAGAGCGAGCGACAGCAAATTGTCTTGCTCACACACAGACCTGTGTGTGTGAGTGTAATTGTGTATTTGGTGGGGGTAGTTTTTGTGTGTGTGTGTGTGTGTGTGTGTGTGTGTGTAGGGGAGCTTGGTATGATGGGGTTTGGGAAAAGAAATCCCACCTCGTGCCTTGACGACTGGTGACATTTTCAGGAGAACATCAAAGATGAGGGAGAGGGAGGGAGAGGTGTATGGACGACATAGTGAGCTCACATCCTTTCCTCCCCCCCTCCCCCCCTCCCCCGACCACCCCAAGAAAATCCATGCATTTATTTCTTGGGCTACTAGTGTGTCTGTGTTGCATTTGTCTGTTCGCATTTGTGTTTGCGGATGTTTTTGTGTCTGTTTAGGGATGTGCATGTGTTTATGTGTGTGTGTGTGTGTGTGTGTGTGTGTGTGTGTGTGTGTGTGTGTGTGTGTGTGTGTGTGTGTGTGTGTGTGTGTGTGTGTGTGTGTGTGTGTGTGTGTGTGTGTGCGTGCTCAGAGGTAAGTCTGTTTGCCTGTGTGTGTGTGTGTGTGTGTGTGTGTGTGTGTGTGTGTGTGTGTGTGTGTGTGTGTGTGTGTGTGTGAGAGCGTGTGATTTTCTTGCATGCTTGCAGACAGCAGGTCTATGGAAATAACCAGAGTCAGCGTTCCTCCGGAAGAAAATAAACATCAACTGTAATAACAGCCTCTAAATAAACCATGTCTGGAAAAAAAAAAACTAAAGACAATCAGACACAAATCACGTTTTTTTTCCCCTCGCTTGTTATCAAGGTAAGGTTATATCTTAAAATAGGAGAAAAAGGCTAATTTCGAACTTGAATAGATTGAAGCAGTTAGCATATTTCCCGTGTCTCTCTCGTGTTGTCAGTCCTCTCGCATTATGGAGGCAGAGCGTATTCCTCAGAGAGAAATCAAAGCGCCTTCTTCAAGTATCAACCGCCGTTCTCGGCTTTCCGATGCAGTTTCCAAAAGTTTGTCAATTTACACTATAATAGGGAGGTGGCTGGCTCACAGATTTAATAATTCAAGTCAAGGCAGGGTTGCACGCAGGCCACCGGCTTTTCATGTTCTTTCCGGGGCCCGCATTCACATATTCATAAATACAATATGCAATACCCGGGCCCCTAAAAAAAAAAGTGTTGTTTTCAGACGCGGTCTTCCTAATCCTGATTCCCGCCTTGCTTACGGTCCCGATCACGCCACATTCGCTCTCTCCTCCTTCTCTGCGGCGTGCTGGTTCCTGCGAGAGCCGGTTCAGCTCCGAGCTCCGGCGTGTGTGTTTTTTTGCAGTTGAGTGGCCGGGGTTGTGATGTGGTGACACCGGAGCCGTGGAAGGGGACGCAGGTCACGGACCGGGCCGCAGTGTCGGCCGCGAAGGCTACCTCCCGGGCCCTCTGACCCCCCTCTCTTCCAGAGTGTGCATGGCTAGCTGGGAACAATGTTGTTTGACGCCGGGGCCCCCGCCCGCTACTCGCTCATGCTTGGCCCCCCGTGCGGCTCCTGCTGTGGACGGCGCGTTTTTGGGAAGCCCTTGAGTCGCGTGGTTTAATCCCTGACCTCTTGTCCTCACCCTGGCCGTCCGGCGCACCGCCCCACGCTCCGCTGCACAGGCTGAACACACTCGGTGTTGTGGGGACGCGCCGGGCGGACGCAGGCCTCACAACACACTGGCTCCGGCAGTGTTACAGCGGCACCACCGCTCGTTTGGATTGTTGTGGTTTATTATCAATTAACAATCCCCTAACTGTATATTTGTTTCTCAGTATCTATACTGTATATGGTTATATTTATATACACAAAGATAGAGAAATAGATATTTAATTTGATACAGTTTTGATGGCAATTGATAGTAAATCAGAGCAACAATCAAAAAGAGCAGTTGTTATCATATATATATTTATATATGTTAACAATAATTTGAGTCTATGTTTATCCATCTATGAACTCATCCACCTATATGCTTGTGTTTATATCTGGTTGGTTGGTTGGTTCAAGGTGTCCAGTCAGCCGGGTGTATTTGTGTCCTTGCTAACCACTACAGCTCTGAGATGGACACTCCCAGCACAGGGAGGCTAAAACGGTCGTTAGCGCAGAAATTCAAAGGTGATCGTCTCTGTTCTTCTCCGCTGTGACAGGGGTGGGGGGGTGGGGGGGTGAGGGGGTGGGACGCACTGTAGGGAGAGGGGCATTTTCTATTTCAAAGAAGTGGATGTGGAACAAAGACTTTCTCCTTCTTTTTACATTCATTTTTCCTCTGTCGGTCAACGGTGAGATGTCTAATCACCAGGCACTACTGGGGCCACATGGAAGAATAAGAATGACAAAAGTAAATTCAATCATTTATTATAAGCTATATTATTTACTAAATTCATTATTTTACTTTTTATCTACCAATTTGCACATCTACTTTTTACTCGATTTATATTTATATATATTCTCACCCGTATTTATCACACAAAGGGTTTAGCCAAAAGCGTTGCAAGCCGGCCAATTGATGAGGATCCCAGGGAGATATTTACCACAGGCTCCCCCCCCCCCCCCCTTAAATCTAGCGCTCCTCTGTTTGTCTCATAAATAAAGTATACAACTTCATCAGCTTGTAGCGCACACACTTTAAAGGGCCCCTGCGTTAGTGCAGGGTAGACCCCAGGGCTAGGCCTGTTAGAGACGCTCCAAAAGGGATGGGAGGGGATGCAGTGAGTCCATTCAACCGCCTTGGAGTCGGGGGGGGGGGTTGCGGGGGGGTGGGGGGGGGGGGTTGGGGGCTGATGCCCACATTTTGAGGGAGGCCTGGTCTGTAATCAGAGACTTGGTAGCTTTTAGAAAAGGTTCTTGAGGAGGTTGAATGATCTTTTGATTGCTTATTTGCTAAATGGACTGCAGGAATGAAAATGTCAATATTCGTCTCTGTTCTTCTGTAGGATATTTAATTTTGAGATGATTATCTTTTGAGTTAAGTATCTGTTTTAATGATGATTACAGACGATAGTCCACTGATACCAAATAGAGATTTAGTTTCATAAACTGTTTTGCACACAGTAATTTGAACTGCTGTAGCTGTATAATTATTTGATCTCCATCGTTCAGTTACTCTTTGCAGTTCATAAATACCTGACCGTACATAATTAAACGTACTTTATAATCAAACGTTTACATATATACTTAAAGGGTTTACACACTAAACAGACCATGTTGCTACAGATTCTACTGATTCTGGTGTTTAAAACATGCGTAAAAGTGTAAAACAGGACTGCTTCACTAGTTTTGACTCCTGTGGCTGTACACTAGTTTAATTATGTTCACGCCGTATGTTTGTATTTTTTACAAAGAGCAGGGGTCGAGGCAGTTTTAATGAAATTCAGAATTCTCCATGTTCATTAATTTTAAAATATTGTGTGTAGCCTTTCATACCTATTCCAAGAGATTGTCCATTACCAAGTAAGATGAGTAGAGACTGAACCAAGCTGGGTCAAGGCACACAGGAGAGGAACTTTTGAGAACGAGTTATTATTATTCATGTTACAAAAGAAACAAGAAACAAATA
Organism: Melanogrammus aeglefinus; assembly: GCA_900291075.1. Classification (NCBI taxonomy): domain Eukaryota; kingdom Metazoa; phylum Chordata; class Actinopteri; order Gadiformes; family Gadidae; genus Melanogrammus; species Melanogrammus aeglefinus. The sequence goes on from OLKM01000208.1 coordinate 359,354, forward strand.
ATTGCAAAAAGAAAAAAAAAAACTCCAAACAATACTTCTTGACGACCTAAGATCAACAGATGCTGCGCAAGTCCCCCTTTTTCCAATCCTGTCATCGTGAACTTTTAAAAGGTTGCTTAATCACACCTCATTCATTCTTCTCACTGCAAACCAAACACACACACACACACACACACACACACACGCACACGCACACACACACACACACACACACACACACACACACACACACACACACACACACACACACACACACACACACACACACACACACACACACACACACACACACACACACGTACGTGCCGGGTATGATCATAGTGTTGGGAGCAAAAAGAATTCGCTAGCGAGAGGAGGGCTCCAAGCTAGCTAGAGAAAGCAACTAGCTAGCCAGAGATTAGCAGCTAGCTTGCCAGAGTGAGTCTATGCTAGACAAAAGTATGCAGCAAGCTAGCCAGACTAAGGCTGTGCCGCACTAGCCAGAGGAAGGCAGCAGGGTTGGCAGAGAGCTAAGAAGGAGGCGGTGAGCTAGCTGCTCTGCATCTTAAAGAGCCGCCCGGGTGCCATGACGATGAGAGCGGCATCTTTCAGGGGCGACGGCCCCAGTGTTCGGTGGCCATAGCGATCGATGCCTCCAAATGAAAACAGCTCATTGGGGATTGATTTCACCGCCATTTAGATAAGCAGGGAGGGAGAGAGACACAGACGGAGAGGGAGGAGAGTGTGGGCCCCGGCCCCCAGGGGGACCCCCGTCTGGCCCAAAGTTCACGGCGTGGCAGGTAGAGAGCTGCACCGCAGGTCATCAAGTTGATTAGCACCCGGATAAGCTGATTAGACCTTGTCAATCAAAGTTGCCAGCGCCTTGCTCCTGATCCACTGGCCTTTCTACTCTACAGTCTCTCTCTCTCTCTCTCTCTCTCTCTCTCTCTCTCTCTCTCTCTCTCTCTCTCTCTCTCTCTCTCTCTCTCTGCTTACTCTTGTCTCTCTACGTTCCTCTCTTCTCCTGTCTCTCTCTCTCTCTCTCTCTCTCTCTCTCTCTCTCTCTCTCTCTCTCTCTCTCTCTCTCTCTCTCTCTCTCTCTCTCTCTCTCTCTGCACTCCCGTCTGGCTATCTATTTATTTTTTTGATAAATCATTGAGCGAACCGTCAAAGCATTAGCTAGTGCAGAGCTAAGCTAGGCAGCGCTGCAGTTGTCGCCGAGGCGGGCCCCCGAGGCCCCTGTGATGATGTGTCGGGGCCCTATTAAAGACTACATCAATTTGTTTTACAGCGGTTTGATTCCTAGCTGCAGTGGCATGAAAAGCAAAAGGCTGTGTGTGTGTGGTGTTTGTTTGTGAGGCGCAGGTTGTGTGCAGTGTAGGGACTGTGTGATGAGCACCCATCTCCAACACGCCGAGGGAGGAAGAGGTAGCAGGACGCTGACAAACAAAAAGATAAACTGTGTGTGTGTGTGTGTGTGTGTGTGTGTTTTTGTGCGCTTATGCATCCGCTTGTGTTTATGTGTTTGTGGCATAGGGTGTGTGTGAGTGTAGAGCAGAGTAGGGTGGGCTGGGGAAATAAATAAATATTTGTCGTAAACATAAAAAAAAAAAGTGTCCACGGTTCCCTGTTTGATGCCGGCAGCGTCTTTGAGTCTTGCTGGGCGTCCGCGAGCGCTGGAGTGGCCTGGAAACAGAGAGCGCACGTCGCTCCCCACCACTCTATCTCTCCCCCGCCATCTCCGCCTGGCCATCCTCTCTCCCTCTCCCTCTCTCCCTCTCTCTCCCTCTCCTTCTCCCTCCCTCTCCCTCTCTCTCCCTCTCTCTCTCCCTTCTTCAGTCTTTCTTTCTCTCGCCGGTCGCTCCACAGATCACACCGAGCGGGTCTTTTGGTGCCGGGTACTTAACCTCCTCCCGGCAAACACTCAACGGCGGTTAACCGCTTATATTGATCACTCTCTCTCCGCTCCTATATGACGCGTGTGTTTATACACAACCTTTTTGTTTACACAGCCATGTGTTTTCTCCATGACGCTTTTAGACCATCTCGATTCCTCTTTACGTTGAGTTTAATTTTGAGACTTTGTATATTCCATATGTCCGCGATGGAGTTTCATTGTTTATATTATGTTGGGATTGATATATATTGTACATATATTTATGAAAACGAAATAATGATGTTACTTATATTTAATGTTAGGTATTTTCATAAAATATAATTATTATACAGATATAGTTTTAATAACAATGAGAAAAGTTATTTCCATGCAAGATTCTACAATAGTTATTTTTATCATGTCTCTTTCTTCTTTTTATCCTTTTGAAAGATTCAGGAAAAAATATAGATAAACACCTTTATTCCCTCTGGAGTTTCCATTGAAGTTATTCTATTTAAAAATAAATAACTAAATATCTTTACAATAACTATAATACTAATTATAAAAATCGAATAATGGTAATAATAATAAAATCCATGATATCATATTTTATTAAGTGCCGTGTTGGTGCAAAATGCAGTGTTTATAAGCCATAACATGCATGACCTGTATAAGTCTTGGAAAATCTTTGAGTTACTCATGGCAGGCTCCACTCTTAGCTTATTCACTCTGTTCTACAATGTCGTTTAAATATTTCAGCATATTTTCTATCATCTCTATTTCATAAGGACAGTTTGCTAAAGTGGATTTCCTCGAGGTATAGCATAATAAATAGCGTCATTTTTTTTGTGGGCTGATAAAATCCGAGTGTTGTATTGTGTTTCAAAAAGAATACGAAGTTATTTGATAATTGTTTGATTAATGGGACCGAGCGTGGAGACTTTAATATTTCACCACCCAGAGTTTTCAACTGCAGAGAAAAGGAGACTTTTATTTTGTCCTTTTTTTTAACAAGATACATTTTTTAGGAAAACCGAATATCTTTTTTTTATTTTGAACAAGGAAAAAAAGAGGTGATTATAGAAAGTGTGGTAAAAATATAACCGTGTTTAGATTGAAACTATATTTTCTCAATATATATTCAACAAACGCTCGCAACATATAACATTTAGCTCTCAGGAAGCGTGGCGGCGGGTGAGCTGTTTATCGCCAGCCCTCCGGGCGGATGAAAGACGCCACAATAATGATGTTTCCTCGCCTAATCGCGTCTTGTCAGCACGCCGTCTTATCGTGGAGAGGAAAATGACACCGATCCTATCGAAGAGCCCAGTCCGAGTCGGCGGCATGGGCTGCCGCCCTCCCCCGCCGTCCCCCGTCTCCCCCGTCTCCCCCGTCTCCCCCCCCGCCCCCCCAAACCACCCCTCCCCCCGATCACGGCCGTGGCCCTCGCCATATCTAGCGCCGCCACAAACGGCGGGCGGCGTTTTTTTTTCATGTGGACTTCAAAAACGGCGCGAGTCATTAAAATTGCGGCCGCGTTCGGCAGCAGGGATCAGCAGCGGCGGTGGTGGCGGTGGCGGGGACGGGATGGGGGGAAGAGGAGGCTCGCTAAATGTGCTAATTCCATCTTCACATGTTTACGGCTTAATTTTAATCTGTTTGAGTAAGGGGGAGGGAGGGGGCTCGATTGGTAAAGGAAGGGTTGGGGGAGCGGGGGGGTGGGTGCAATGAGAAAGCCCCGGACTGCAATAAATCGCCATTATCTTTGACACCCTAGGACTCAGCTTGCCCAAGGATTTGGGGGTCCGCTTGCAACAGTGTATACCGAAGTGCAAAGAAAACACTGTTTACGCTTGAACTGAGCTAGCTAAGGTGCAATCTCTAGTTTCAGGCCGCTCTGACAAAAGGCCCGACTCGCACAATGGCTGGCTAGCATACGCCACCTCAATGGAACGAGCTGAACCAACAGACTTGAGTGTGTGTGTGTGTGTGTGTGTTTGTGTGAACACCCCTCAGCCTGTTTGGTTTCCCCGCCAATCTCTGTATCTCTGTGCATCGGCAGGTGTTTTTTCCATTTTTGTTTTTTCCCTCCCCTAAAATCCAAATCACAATGTTAGCTTAAGTTAAGTGGCGCTTCAGCGAGGGCAGTTCAGCAATGTAGTCTGAGAAATGTTTGGTGGAAATGAAAGTCGCCGTCTACCGATGTGTGAAATGTGTCAAATAATATCCTCTATGGAAGTAATTCAGAAAAAGCCTTCCCGACCACGATCTTGTGTTATTCCGACTTAATACCCTGTTAGGTCCATACCGAGGACACAGGACGATATTTATCATGTTAGCGCAAAATTAGGGGTTTCTTTCATAATTAGACCTTTAGTGGGATATTAGCCTCTACAAGGTAGTGGTTTTATTCTCCTAACAAGGCTCTAGAAAGTAATGATCATACAGCTCATCGAAGCCCCCTGCTTTAGTCCAACATCAAGCTAATTACTTTGATGTTTGAGTTTTTTTTATTTTATAATTCAACATTATGATGATATGTTTTTTGGTAAAATTTAATTTTAAAATGATCATGATGTTAAAAAGAATGATTCGGCAAACGTGTATTTGGGCTAATCTAATATAACATTAAATAATGATCATAATTTGCAGTTGCAAAATGTTCAATAAAAAAATGAAAACTTAACCGGTAAGGTAACGTTATTACTCCCCATAGAAATGTACACAAAATGAAGGTCTTTATTCGTTAATACTGAATTATTTTATTAAATTATATTTGTTTAAAAGCACAATCAAGTCAACATCAGGAATGTTTGATCATGATCCAAACAGTAATGCCTAAAATAAGTCTCAGAAATACAATAATATTTGCTTTATTTCAACTTTTTATTTATTTAGTTATTTATAGCAAAAACACCCCCTTCTAAACCTCTACACATGCAGAAAAGAATGTGTGTTGTTGACCTTTGGCTGACCCACAGAAAGAGTAAAGTTAGTGTGTTTTAGTGTGTGTGTGTGTGTGTGTGTGTGTGTGTGTGTGTGTGTGTGTGTGTGTGTGTGTGTGTGTGTGTGTGTGTGTGTGTGTGTGTGTGTGTGTGTGTGTGTGTGTGTGGGCTAAGCAAACAGCTTGGAACAGAGAAGTCGGTTCAAGAGAAGAGGTTTCAGAAGGAAAACGGGAGACTAGAGAGAGGAGCGAGGGCACCATGGGTGTTTTAAAGAGGTACCGGATCAGAGGTGCTGAAATATTAAAACAATAAAAGCGGGGGGGCTTTTATTGTTTTGCACCCTGGAAAAAGCTAAACAGAGAGAGAGAGAGAGAGAGAGAGAGAGAGAGAGAGAGAGAGAGAGAGAAGAGAGAGAAGAGAGAGAGAGAGAGAGAGAAGAGAGAGAGAGAGAGAGAGAGAGAGAGAGAGAGAGAGAGAGAGAGAGAGAGAGAGAGAGAGAGAGAGAGAGAGAGAGAGAGAGAGAGAGATGCTACCTTCTCACCCCGGGAGAAAACATAAGAAGTTTTAGTGCTGTGATGGTGATGATACAGCAGAATTATGATGCTAACCGAGAACCAAACAAAACGCTGCAAATGAGCAGACAATTTTTCAGAGTTGCTGTATACGTGGTACAACTTGGCTGAAGAAGCCTTTATTTATACAAGTCGTATTTACCCTTTCCTCTCTTCTTGTCTTTTTCAATTATATAAAAACAATGTCAAACATCTGCTAGTTTTAAATGGGTACACGATCTACTGAAGTTGAACAAATTGGAGAGACAAAACACCCAAAAGACCTCCTGTGAAAAACGGCTAACTTGGATTTTAAAGCAACGTTAGGCCAAGTGTTGCTTTTTATTCTGATGTAGGTGACACACGACTCAAAATGGCTGCTGGAGCCGGCAGCAGCTGCTGGCGGACAACATGTTGAGGGGAAAGCTTAGTCGAACGCGCGCGGGAAAGGTTAGCCGAAGCAACATCACGGAGAGTTCTGGAAGGTGGCGGAGATAGCGTTATTGACAGTTATTATTGTATTTCTCTGCACTTGGGTTGTCTCAAGCAAGGCGGATATGTCAGTTTAAAATGCAGGATGGGGGAAACACTTTTACATTCTCAACGTCTGCAAGTTGATTTGTTTAAGAGGATCTCTTCCAGGATAATATTTGTTTTTGAGTTTTCCTGAGGACAGGAATTGTAGCCAAATGATCAATAATATAGTAAAGTAGAGATTCCAAGAATTAATTTATAATTGGGCGTTATATTAACATAATCTGTGAAAGCTTTTGGGAATTGTTTTTTTTTGTTGAGTGTATTATTTTTTGTATTTGTATTAATAATTCTACTACACATAGAAATTACTAATATTATTATAAATTGTTATTATTATTATGCCTGGTGAATGATTAACTAAACACTTTATTTAAGTACAAACATGTGGTTCACAACAACACCACCTTAAACTATTCATAATTACATTGGGTCATTTTCCATTCCTTTCCTTTATGAAAAAGGGAAAGAATATTAATGTAGACCACATTGATCATAAAGGACCACTGAAGTGGAACTTAGATTTGATATGCCGAGCATGGGTTTGGAACAGGGTGAGTGCCTGGTTTTCACACAGTCTGCCAGTATTGTTTGAATAAAAGCAGTCACTGACCGACTGTTGTCACAAGGTTGCTGAAATGTAGCGGCCGGCCGGCAGCCGCAGACAGAGAGATATAATGAATATGAATATGGTGAGGTAATGATGACAAATACGCACCACTATTTCCTTATTATGCAAAAATGGCAATGCTGGGGAAAAAAAAAAGGGTTTGTAGAAAAGGGGACGTTATTATTTTCTGGTACTTTTGAATTAATTATGGGTTATTCTTTTTTTGTTTATTTTTTTTTTCATGGTACTTTTAGTTTATTTCAAACCAAAAATATGAAAAAAAAGAAAAATGTATTGTTTTCACGCCAATCCAATACATTGATAGATCAACTAATATTTCAACGTAATTGAATGCACTATCATGTACTATACAATGCTACTTTATTCCACACATTAATGTTGCATTATCATGAACAATAATTGAATGTAGCAGACCGACTATTTTTATAAACCAACCCTAATATAGGACTACTAGTTCACATTAATTCAAGTCATTCTCTTTAGACATTTATCAGAGTTTTATTTCTTTAACCAAAATAGTACCTATCATTTAAACGGAACAAACAAAAACCATATTTTTTAAATTTTAAATGTAGATTCCAATTAATTTGATGGTATATTTTATAATCCCATAAATAATTGTATTGCAACGCCGCTAATATCAAATTCTCGAAAAGAACGGCTTGTTTGGAAGACTGCAAACATCTCCTCAGCTACGATCTCTTTAGATACAATCAGTCGATGGGATTATTCCAAAAAAATAAAAATAAAGTAGGTTTCATATTTGAGCGGAAGTCTTGTTTAGGCGGTAACATCTCAGGAGCTGACTCCGTGCAGCCGGGGCCGGCACCCTGGTGTGTGTAGGTGATTAACCCGGCGCTTGCCACCGCCGTCTGGCCGCGCTGTGCTGCGGCGCTCTCTCTTACTTTGTGTTGTGCTCTGGTCCATCTGGTCCAAACCAGTCGGATCCACAGATGTTCCACACAACGACCCACAGCGGCGTCCCCCCGTCCCCCCAACCCCCCACGCCCCCAGCCCCCTTCTCCTCCTCACTGCTGCTGGGAGCTAAAGTGAAAGCGAAACTAGGACTTTGTATATTTTTCTGAACTTAAAATGCCCTAAATCCCAAACTCCACAAACAGATCGATGGCCTCTTCCCTTGAGGACTGCAGCTGCTAAACATGCTCATTAGTTCCCCTGCTCCCACCCCACTCAGACCCTGCCTCACACCCCCACCACCTCCACCAGGCCAGCACCACCACCTCAAATACACCAGCTCCACCACCTCCGCTCCATCCACCAGCACCTCCGCTACCACCACCTCAACCCCCCCCTAGCGACACCACCACCTCTCCTCGCCGTCCCCATCACCCCCATCAACTCCACCAGGCATAGACACACCATCATACTGTGTACATAAACAAGAAAGCCCACACATCAGCGACCTCCGTCTGTCCATGCACTCCTTTTATTCATGCGGTGCCCCCCTAGAGGAAGAAAGTATCCCCCGCCACCCCCCCCACCCCACCACACCGCTCTCCTCCTCCAGCGTCCGTCCCACAGAGGACGGGGTGCCCTCCCGCGCGGGACACCCAGGGAGTCTGGAGCAAGGCCGGGCGCAGATGTCAGCTGTCCCCCAACCCCTCTTCTCCCCCCACACATACTACCACCCCCATCTGCCAGTCAGTGGGATGGCAGAGCTTTTAGTCCTGCCTGTACGGGGAGGCACCCATAGCAGAGAGCTTCTACCACAATTTTTTGTTGTTGCTGTGTGCGCGCGTGTGTTTGTGTGTGTCGTTTTTTTTTGTTGGAAAAGACGTTCTCCTGATGATTTTTTTTTTTTGGAGGTTTTTTTGCCCTGTGACTTGACTGTGCTTAACAGACACACACTCTCCCTCCGTGTTAAACTCCCTCCATTTTGGTTTGGGAGGTGGGGGGGGGGGGGGGGGGGCGCGAGGGTTCTCTCTCCCCGTCTGTCAGGACGGTTTCAACTTTGTTGTTCCGCGGCAAACAATTTAAACGGGCGCACATTTCAAATATGTAAACCATCAAATATTGGCTTTGGCAATCGTGGAAACTTAATTGGTCTCGTTCCATATCTCGCTCTCACTTTATATGGAAATCCCAGCCGGGCGATACGCTCGTCAGAATTTTAAATTACTCTCTGCAGCCCCGTCCCCACACCCATCTCTCCCCCCCCCACGGTGTGACTGCTGCATGAAGGTTCTGTGGGACTGGTCTATGCGCAGGCTGTCATGTGTGCGCCTGCATTCTGTTGTTTGGTAGATAGGCCGCGCCCTTGAGCTGCTATTGCAGGAGAGGTGGCAGCTTAGCAATCTCTCTCTCTCGCTCTCTCTCTCTCTCTCTCTCTCTCTCTCTCTCTCTCTCTCTCTCTCGCTCTCTCTCTCTCGCTCTCTCTCTCTCTCGCTCTCTCTCTCGCTCTCTCTCTCTCGCTCGCTCTCTCTCTCTCCCTCTCCCTCTCTCTCGCTCTCTCTCTCTCGCTCTCTCTCTCTCTCTCTCTCTCGCTCTCTCTCTCTCTCTCGCTCTCTCTCTCTCTCTCTCTCTCTCTCTCTCTCGCTCTCGCTCTCGCTCTCTCTGCGATCTACTCAACGTGCTGAGAGGGGAAGATCTCTGTGTGCGCATCGTATCGCGAGAAACCACCGGGCCTCGGCGTGCAGGTGCACGTCGTGGATGCATATGCACGCGTACACACACACAATGGGTTCAGCCCGTGGACAGGTGAGAGCAGGAGGCTCCTGGAAGGAGTGCCAGCACAAGCAGAAGGCAGTTTGTTTACTTCTCTCTGTATCTACCGCCTCCTTTTCCTTCCGTCGCCAACGCCCGCGCAGGAAAAAAAAAAACGCACGCGCACGTACGTGTGCGTTTCGTAAACTGATGAAACCGTGCACGCACTCCTGTGCACGTGCTTTCCCGTGCATGTGCTCTCTCGTCCACGTGCTCTCTCGTGCACGTGCTTTCTCTCGTGCACGTGCTCTCTCTCGTGCGCATGTCTCTACATCTATGTGTGCGAGTGGCGCAGGACACACGATCTCGGGGTCTTCATTTGGTTTTCGACCGCATCTTTTAGGCCGCCCCCCTCCTTCCCTCTTTTCCTAACCTCCAATCGCTGACCGTCCCGCCGAAGGACTCTTAGGTGCTCCATCCCGTCCGAGTTATAAAAATAAAAATAATATGTACCCCTTGCATCCTGATATATCTCAACATAAAACATACATGCTTGCATCCATCCATACATGTGTGTATTAAGAAGTGGGCACAGCTCCACACACACACACACACACACACACACACACACACACACACACACACACACACACACACACACACACACACACACACACACACACACACACACACACACCGCAGTAGCGTGTGTGATCTGACGTGAGTCCGCGGTGAGGCCGGGCTTTTAAAGCACAGTTCCAAAGGACTAGCTAACGTGGCCTGAGGGAGCCAGGCGCGGTGGATGGTGGATGTGGGGCCGGTCTGAGGTTTGATGTGGATCTGGGCCTGGTTAGGACTACATGCAGCAGCAGCGGCAGCGCCACCACCCCCTGCATTGATGTGGTGTGTTCAATGTCTGCTTAAGGCTGGTGGGTCGCATCAAGGCTCTTTATTTCTGGCCATTTACGTTTTGTTTCATTCTGTTATCTCTGGCATTCGCTGTATAAATAACTGTGCGCTAAGTGCGTGTCCTTATCTGTCCCGGCGACATATCTGGCCCTATTAACATACGGAACAGATTGGTGGTTTGGTTTGGTGTAAAGTAGACGGGATTTAAACCCGGCCTGTGTGTTGTTTTTTGAAAGATTATTTCTGGATCAATTATTTTTAGTGAAAATATCGCCTTTGTTTTGTTTGACTAGTGAAGTATAAAGCACTAGAAGAACGCCTTCTGGTCGAGAATTATATAGGATGTAAATATACTATGTAACACGTTAAAAACACAGAAAAGGTATCGTCAAACCTTGCATCTACTACTCATCTACTGTATACTGTGTTGCCAGTGTGTGAACCAAACACTGCCATCAAGGTCACCCTCATACACACTACTACACCAATCTATCGCTGATCCTATAGATGGATGTGTGCTGATGATTTGATTTACAATACAGTTCATATTATGACTACGATATTGAATACAACCCTATTAGGAACGAGAGGAGCAGACCAAACAGGCCAGGCGTTCTCACGTCCAGACACGCACAGAAGACATATCTCTCAACCTCAACACGTATACCTTTTTTTTTAATGCTAAAAAGCATCACAAAGACACATCCACATTCAAGGTCTTCTCAACAACAGCCCCCGATGATGGGTTTAGCCAGATTGGACGTTTAAGCAGCCTAGGGATGATGGCCTGATGGCTGGCTTCTCTGTGTGTTTCCTGCCGGCTTGATGTGAGGAGTTGAGCCATTTTAATGAGCTGTTTAGACTGGTGGCGGCCTGCATTCTGCCTCTAATAACCTGCTTAATGCAAAATCACTCTTGATGCTTACACTGCAGATGTATGGAGCGAGACAGCGAGAGAGGGAGATTGTACCTCCATATGCTTAAAATCATCATCATCATCATCATCGGCATCATCTGTCCTTTTGCTGTGCTCCTGCGTGTGTGTGTTTGTGTGCGTGCGTGCGTGTGTGTGTGTGTGTGTGTGCACACGTCTGTCCTACGACAACCCCCCCTCCCCTCCCGGGGAGTCCTTCACTCTCAATTTAAACGCGGGCGTCGTCACGACAACAATGGTAGTGGCACCCTACCTTGGCGATACGACAACAGTTAACTTAACAAGTTGTGATATGTGAGCGCCATCTTTGAAGTCATTGATACGGCGGGTTTGGAGCATCTTTCCTGTGGAGTCGCTCTGCGTTTTATCTATTTATTTCTTTTATTTTGAGCGCGGCGGAACTGTCAAGTTGATCCACGGCGCACAGCAAGCACAGGTCTCCTCTCTCCTCCTCGTGATTAAAACAAATAATGCTTCTCTTTAGCTTTCATAATCGTAATCATACTCATCATTTTATTTTCTTCGCTCTGAAAATGAATTCATTATCCATTTTGGTGAAAATGAGGAATTCATTATATTCAGTGTTTTATTATGTTTGGAAAAGATTAATGTGATGCTGTGAAATGGTGGAGGACTGTTGATTAATGTGTTTGTTTTTCCTTTATCTGTTTATTTTCTCTCTCTCTCTCTCTGTCTCTCTTCTCTCTCTCTCTCTCTCTCTCTCTCTCTCTCTCTCTCTCTCTCTCTCTCTCTCTCTCTCTCTCTCTCTCTCTCTCTCTCTCTCTCTCTCTCTCTCTCTGCTCTCCCCCCCCCCCCCCCCCCCCCCGGGTCCCTATGGGGTCCCAGCATGGTAAACTATAGGATGGACATATGGGGCCCCCAACATTAACAGCCTGGTCTCTGAGCTGTGTCAGGCCTGCCCAGGGCCACTCGGGTCGTTAGAGAGAGACGGTAAATGTCAGCTCAACATTGAGGACCATTAAAACCTGTTAAGAGGGACGCTCGCGATACAAGTGAACGTGACGTGTTTATCAGTATGGTGTTGGCCTTGCAGGCCCGGGTGGAGAGAGGTTTCGCTTACATGGTTGTCTTGTGCTAACAGTGAGCTGATGGGCTTTTAACCCGTCGCAGGCTCATTTGATGTTATGACTGAGTGTTTTTACATACTTTTGTTTTTTTCACTTTGCATACTATTCACTCCATGCTGATGCATGCATAAATAGGCAGGTTATAGACACGTAGATTGATGATGTCTAGACAACTAGATTATCCATCCACCATTGTTTGACTATACTGCTTATATATAGCTGATTTGATATTATATTATAATGCAATGTTACAGTTAAACAATGATTCATAATTTCAGAACCTAAAGCGGATGTGAACCGAAATCGTTATTTGTTTGACTTGGTAATACGTCTTTGATTGTCAACATAGCCTGCAATGCCATTTTCTCAGTGTTTATTAACACTCAAATAATTCAGAATGGAACCAAAACCTCTGAATGCATGCAGCGTTCTTTTGTGAGGTGGACGTATGTTTTTTTCTCCTTAATTTTGCAAATGATCTGTTGTGTTTTGGGTTCATATCTAGTTAGCGTGTGCGGGTTTTGGGTTCAAGTCTAGTTGGCGTGTGTGTTTTGGCTTCAGGGCTAGTTGGCGTGTGCGTGATTTTGGGTTCAAGTCTAATTGGCGTGTATGTGTTTTGGGTTCAAGTACAGTTGGCGTGTGCGTTTGGCGGGGTCTTTCTGATTCTGCACGTGTTTCAGGATCGGTCTGATTTGGTGTGTGTGTGTGTGTGTGTTTCGGGGGTTGGTCTGATTTGCGTTGTGTGTGTAGAGTGACAGTGGCCTAGACATCGTGGACCACCTGGATGTGTTTGGACCAAACAAGGAGAACCCCTGGGTATGTCCGCGACCCCTTATGTCCCCCGGCCCCACGGGGGTCCCCCATGCCACGAACAGGAAGTTCCTCTTCACATGTCACACCTGAGGTCCGGCCCCCAGACGGAGACTGACCTCTCTTCCACATCTCCACCTCTCTCTTCATCACTCCCTCTGTCTATCCCTCTCCCTTTCTCACCTTATTACCTCTTCATCTTTATAGCTCTCTCTCATGCTCTCTCTTTTCCCTCAACCTCTCTTTTGCTCTCTGCACATCTCTCTTATTTGTCTCCCTCTTTTTCCTGTTTCTCTTTATCTCTTCTGCGTTTCACTCTTTTTCTCACTCTTCCTCACTCCTCCACCTCTCTCTTCCTCTCTCTAGCTCCTCTCTAACTCCTCTCCACCCCCCCCCCCCCCCACCTCCCTCCCAGACGGTGTCCTGCCCTACTTTTTCCTCCTGAACCGTTTGATGTGCGCTACGTTAGGCCTTTTCATGTGTTTGTGTCGGGAGGGAGCACTCCCCTTTACTCTGTCCTCCTCATGTTTATGAATATACATTTCACAAACAAGCCATCAAGCTAATGGCCAGCGCTCTCTGTGTTAGCTTTGCTACCGCTACGCCGCTAGCGGGATCACTACTCCTCTTTTAGACGCCTTTGACCGAATCGTGTTTTCTTTTGCCGTTATCCTTCTGAAGAGTGGATGGAGCAGAGCTGAAAAGAGGTGGATAGAGTGTGTGTGTGTGTGTGTGTGTGTGTGTGTGTGTGTGTGTGTGTGTGTGTGTGTGTGTGTGTGTGTGTGTGTGTGTGTGTGTGTGTTATCTCGTTGGTTTCTCTGCGTCCTCGTGCTAGTGGGTTTGGAGGAGATGGAAGGGTTTGTCTGGTGGAGATTGTGTCGTAACCAACGTCATAATTGTCGTGTTTATTATATATTTATATTGTTAGTGTGTTGTATGATATTAGTTTTTTTATATTGTCTTATCTCATATTATATTGTACAATATGAGATTGGTCTTTTTTGTTTTCCACAGATTTAATCATCAACTGCAAAAACCTTCTGTAAACTGCCGTTTTCTTATAATTGTACAACTAATCATTAGCATGACATCGATGGTAACCATGAAGATCTAACTCGAGTTAATGAGTCAAAGCAGCAATTAACCGAGGAGATTGAGTTGCACTATGGCGCCTTATGATATTGACCCACTGTTCTCAAAGGTGAAGCAAAACCTACTTAATATCCAACACAAACACATGCAGTGGTCGGAGAAGACTAATTAGTAAGTATATTTGACTCTCGCCTGGCTGTGTGTGTGTGTGTGTGTGTGTGTGTGTGTGTGTGTGTGTGTGTGTGTGTGTGTGTGTGTGTGTGTGTGTGTGTGTGTGTGTGTGTGTGTGTGTGTGTGTGTGTGTGTGTGTGTGTGTGTGTGTGTGTGTGTGCGCGCGCGCGCGCATGTGGATAAGGGCCATTTGTGCCGGAGCCCTGATGGAGGTTAGATTTTCTGTGACAACTGGACCAGAGTAATCAAAATGTGTTAATAATCCCTTCAAAGCGTTTGGCGGTGCATCAGTGGGCTCAAATCCCCCCTCTAGACCCTGATGGCGTCCCCACTGCCTCCCCCACCACATACACACACACACACACACACACACACACACACACACACACACACACACACACACACACACACACACACACACACACACACACACACACACACACACACACACACACACACACACACACACACACCTCCCCCATACCCCCGCTCAGCCCCACTCTTATCGCACCATCACATTTTCTCACCTTTCTCTCCTTTTTTGTCTCATTTCAATAGCCAAACTTCTTGGGTCACTATGTTTAGTTTTTCTTTCATTGCGTTTGTTTTCCTCATGTACAGACCAACACAAACAGATCTCGGTCAGATCTTGACCCGTTTTTAAATTTGTAACAGTTGACGTCTCCGGGCGTTGGAGTGGCGTTCAGCCACCTAGTAGGGGGCGCTCTTCAGAGTCCCCTTACGTTCAGAGCTTCAGGGACCACTCCTGTTCAGACTGTATTGGTTCTGCTAAGTTTCTGCCCTTGTTTGAGGATTAACACAAAAGGTCAAAGGTCACAGAGATGGACAGATGGGCGTCTATAGGTTCTCACTATGCGTTTTTTCTCGTCCAGCCCTGAAAGGGATTTGAGCATTTAGATCAATGGGGCCGCGATCAATATGCATGGTGGTGGAGGAAATGCCGGCCAAAAAGTTTGATTGCATGAATATTGATCAAAGAGGGGTGAGAAGAGCTGGAAGGCTATTGATTCGATCGTGGATTTTTTTGACTAGCTTGTTTCATTTTCGCTCGTCCAGATGTTTCGGAGGTAGTACGCGCCCACACGGAAACACAGTCCGCAACGCGTCCTCGCCGAGGCTGAGACAATGCGTGTTTAGTCTACGATCATAGTTTGTTTTTCCCCAGATACCATTTCATCTTTCGAGAAACAGTGGTTACATTTTGATCAGTTTTTATTTTTTTGAATTGAATCCGAGAATGCTAACCGATAATGTGTTGGATACATATTGCCAGCAGCTGTCAGTGGGAAAGTGATTTGCCCCTGACAAGGCGCTCAGCTCTCTGGGACAGCTAGCTAGCGCCGCTGTGAGCGCTAGCGGACTCATTGACTTTCTAATGATTTGCGGCCATGCTAGTAGCGTACAGTTAGCTTGGTCGCAGGTTGCTAGCCCCCCAGCAGCAGACTCACCAATAAACCCATGGCTATCAACTCACCCATAGACCTGTATTCTCCCGGTCTGTCAGAACACATTACAGAGTGAGGGAGAGAGATTGGAAAATAAATGGAGGGGGGGGGGGGAGAGCGAGAAATGGATATAAGGGGAAGAGCTGAAGAGAAAGTGTGAGCGAGAGGGGGGAGAGCATGAGCAAAGGGGGGAGAGAGAGGGAGGGAGTATGGGAGTGTGTGAGAGACTAGATTCTCCTCTTCCCCTCGTCTTCCTCTCACTGCCCTCTTGTTCTTTCTGTCTTTTCTTTTTTCTGTCTCTCGTTCTCTCTCTATCTTTGTTATTCTCTCTCTTTCTCATTCTTTCTCCTCGTTCTACCCATTCTCTCTCTATCTCTCTCTCTCTCTCTCTCTCTCTCTCTCTCTCTCTCTCTCTCTCTCTCTCTCTCTCTCTCTCTCTCTCTCTCTCTCTCTCTCTCTCTCTCTCTCTCTCTCTCTCTCTCTCTCTCTCCCTCTCCCTCTCCCTCTGGCTCTCTTTCCTTTCTCCTCTCACTCTCTGAGACGAAGAAGGAAGCGTCGAGGAAAGAATGAAGGAAGGGAACAGAAAGGAGAGCAATAACACAAGAAAGACGGGCGTGCGAGAGAGCGAGCCTGTGACCTTTGACTGGAGAACTTCCAGTTGTGGTTTGTGTTGGATGGGTATTGATGTTTCTCTCTAAGCTTTGGTGAGACGGGGATGATGGCGAGTCAGAGAAGAGGGAGAGAAGCGACAGAAGGAGAGAAAGAGGAGAAGAAGAGGAGAGCGCAAAAAGAGGAGGGGAGAGGGGAGGCACCAGAGCCAAGGGGAGAGGAGAGGAGAGAGAGCGTGAAGGGAGAGGAGAGCGAGTTTCCTTTGATGACCCACACACTTGTTGTGGAGATGGAAAGAGAAGTCGGGAGGCTTACTGACCTCCTCGGGTCCTAACAACTATGGAGATGTGTTCAGAGAGTGAGAGGAGCGCGGGGGGGGGGGTGATGGTGTTGGGAGACGGCTTGTATGTAAAGCTTAACGTCCGCATGAAGCAGCAACACACTCTTTTCCATTATCTGAACCTCAGCCTCGTAGCATGTTGATGTTAATTACCTATAAAGCGGCAATGCCCAGGATGTTGACTGTGTGCTACGGCATGAATGATGGAGTGTTGTATAGAGCGCCCCTGTGCTGCTTCAGGACCTTTGCCCTTTCAACTCTGGCTGTTTTATTCCTGGTCCTGACATAAGATTCCTACATTCTTTACTAGAAGCTAAAAGCTAAACTAAAAGCTAAACCAAAAAATTGTGTGTGTGTGTGTGTGTGTGTGTGTGTGTGTGTGTGTGTGTGTGTGTGTGTGTGTGTGTGTGTGTGTGTGTGTGTGTGTGTGTGTGTGTGTGTGTGTGTGTGTGTGTGTGTGTGACTGTGTGTGCGTGGGACTGTGTGTGTGTGACTGTGTGTGTGTGAGTGATATCGTTTTCGTGCATCAGTGTATGGTTTTTGTTTGCGTATGTCTTGCGTTTGTGCGTGTGATTGATAGAGTTTGCTATGTAGATGTGTGTGATTGATAGATTTAGGTGTGTGTGTGTGCATGTGATTGATAGGTTTCTTCTCTCTGGAGAGAAGTGCTTGTCAAAGGAAGATCTTGTCCAACCAACAAGAAATCTGTAAAAAAAAAAAGAAGACAAATATTTCTGCCGGTTAATCCAGCCAGCAGAGGATAGATCATTTATTTATGGCACTTTGGGGCGTGTTATTAACATAATGGGGGGGGTAGGGGCCGCGGTGCCTGGTTGGGGACGGGGGTATCAGAAGGGGGGGCGGTGGGGGTGTCATGGAAAGACAACAAAATGACAGCCACACCAGAATCACCTGAGGGCACACGCCAACACAACAAATCAGTGTCACACTCCTGTACACCGGCCCTGTGGGCTTTCTGCTCCGACTTACACGTACACACACACACACACACACACACACACACACACACACACACACACACACACACACACACACACACACACACACACACACACACACACACACACACACACACACACACACACACACCCAAACACACACACACACCCTCGAGCAGTCACACACACTGTGAAAACCACACAAACACACACACACCTAAACAAACTTTGACACACACTCTGACACATACACAGGCACACACAAAGAAACAAACAAACAAACAAACAAACAAACAAAACACATTCCCATCCACCATATGTTGTTAATTACACTGCTTTGACTCGGCATTTTTCAAACAGAATTTTAAACTAACCCTCACACACACACACACACACACACACACACACCACACAACACACACACACACACCACACACACACACACACACACACACACACACACACACACACACACACACCACACACACACACACACACACACACACACACACACACACACACACACACACACACACACACCAACGCTCGAAACCATCAGCACAACGACGCATTCACACGTGGACCTCGGCGCCCGCCCGCCCCCCAGGCCTGGGCCGCCGGACGCCACCGCGGCGACAGCGTCAGCCGTTTGAAGGGCCCGCCTCTGATCCGAACATGGCGCGCATCACACCCAAGCGGTCAGACTCCCAGTGGGAGGGGGCGCCGGGGGCGGGGTGGAAGGGGGGACGGCAGACGTGGAGGCGGGACGCCACGTGACCGGCGCCCGGTCCAACCAGCACGAGGCCAGCGGCCCTGTTTGATGTTCCTTTGATTAGCCGAGGCTTCAATGGGTTGAAAGCCACGTGATTGGTTCGCGCCGCGGGATCACTTCCTGCGCCTGCTGTCTGCGTACGCTGTGCTACTTAGACAGGCTCGTGGCACGGTTCAACTGCCAGCGCAAAGGCTCTGGGACAGGGCCCAAATGTGTTTTAGTGTAACCTTCTTTGGATTGTCTTCCAAATAGCTATTAGCTATTAGAGTGTATAAAAATCGATGAAATCGATCTTATAGTTGTTTGATTAAGGAGTGATTCATGATCAGTGAATGTCACTGGTGATCAGAGATGAATTCAGTTGAGGCCGATGTATATTTGGCCCTCTATGGCTCTTGATTATTCATACACCCGTTCTATTCACTCGTCTGTGGTTAGAGTTTACTGTGGGGTCAGTCTTCAAAAAAAGTGACATCGAATTCGGAAAGGAAATGGATGAGAATAGAAGGAGAAGGAGCCGTTGTGTCAACCAGACACACACAGCCCCTCAATACAAGACCTTCCCTACCCCGTCGGGGCCTCCGTACCCCTCTGAAGCACCCCACCCCGCACCGGCAAGATGCCACTGCACACAACACTGCCTGGGCACCAAAGCTCACCCTGTGCACCAAAAGAACCCTACAAATGCACCCACAAAAAAAAGGACAAACCCAGCATCGTCCCCACTGAAGGGGGTGGGCTTGTGTAAACTTAAAAAAAAACAGGGGCGCCCACCCCCATAGCTTGACATCCATATGTCAGAGCCTCCCCGGGCCGGTCGGACGGCGCGACAGTCGCGACACTAGAAGACGGATGACAAGCGGCAGTCCCTTCTTCTGCCTGGCAGGGACAACCCCCGGGCCCGGGCCGGACCACCACAACACAGGGCCTCCGCAGCACCCTGCCCTTTGTTTACTATTCTCAAAGGTGTATCTGGGACGGGGCCTGGTAAGAGCTTGTGACAGAGGTGATGTCTAAATGAATCATTCATGCTCCCCCTCTCACACGGGCTACTGTAGCGGCCCTGAAATATTAATGTCCGACGCAGAATAAATTTGATTCCCTTTTCTCTCTGATTAGGATCCACAGGCGCTTTACACACACACACACACACGCACACGCACACGCACGCGCGCGCGACACACATGGCACACACACGCACACGTACATGTGCATGCCCACTCGGCCCGTGAGACACACACACACACACAAACACACACACACACGCTTTCACGCACACACACTTTCACGCACACACATATTCACGCACACACGACACGCATGTTTATTTATGCCCTTGAGACGATGCGTAGGGGTTCACTTTTGGGAGATTGTGCGTGCACACACACACACACACACACTCTCCACGCACTTGTGTACCGGCTCATTGTTTTGGAATATGTACATATATTTTTGCGGTGTGGCGGGCGAGCGAGGTATACATTATACATTATATGTGGGGTACAGCCAAGGTGTGGTATAGTGTATGAAAACCAGCACCTTCTGTTTGGTATTCTAATTAGGGCAAGACGCTTTCTTATTCTGGGCCTCTTTTTATTTTTTTTCGGTAAGGGGGGTGGGGGGGGGGCTGTGGGGAAAGGGGAGGAGGTCTTGTGGTCTCTCACCTCTAGGTGGGAACCTGACCCCGTCGTGTGTTGTAGTCGGGGGGACTTGTAACGCAGGACACGTCTGTCTTTCGGGGTGAAGGGGCGGGGTCAGGCAGAGTTTGGAAATGAGCTGCTTAATTATTTAATCTCTTATTGGAACTCATCTGTTGTTTAGTCCAATGACTACCGTCGGGGTGGGAGTTTGACGCGGCTTATTAAGCAGAGGGAGACGTGTGTGTGTGTGTGTGTGTGTGTGTGTGTGTGTGTGTGTGTGTGTGTGTGTGTGTGTGTGTGTGTGTGTGTGTGTGTGTGTGTGTGTGTGTGTGTGTGTGTGTGTGTGTGTGTCGGAAGACGTGCTGATGACATATCACAGCTTTCACCAATACTGCAGGTTTTTTACCTATCACAATACGATTTGGCATCAGGTAACTAACGACACTCATTTAAACCCATCAGATCCTTCATGCAAGTCACTTCTTCCGAAAAAAACCCACGTTTTATTTGTGAATGTTGTCCCTTCACATGACATAGCCTCTCATCCTCTCATGTCCTTGCATATAATCACAAAGGCTTGCTTCCGTCTGAGTAACCCGCCGTGTAAAACAGGCTGACCAAGTCTCTCAGGCCTGCTTTCTTTGTGTGTAAATATCCACAAATCACGCACGCACCATTTGCACCGCACTTAACACGAAATTGATTTGTACAAGTGCTGCATGCATATCCATATATGCTTACAAGCTTGAACATGATGAAGTGTGTGTGTGTGTGTGTGTGTGTGTGTGTGTGTGTGTGTGTGTGTGTGTGTGTGTGTGTGTGTGTGTGTGTGTGTGTGTGTGTGTGTGTGTGTGTGTGTGTGTGTGTGTGTGTGTGTGTGTGTGTGTGAGCGGTACTAATGAGGCCTGCTGGCTCTTCTCTATTGGGCTGTCAGTGCGACACCGTTGCCTAAAATCACACACCGTCACCCGCCCGCCCTCGTCCCATCTATCTGGAGTGCGGGTCATTTCTCTGCTACGTCAGGTCCGCTGATTGGTGCCGGTACCGGATTGATCCTGCACCGACCAAACTCATTACTCTGAGTTAGAGGTGGCTCGGCCAATCAGATCCGTTGGAATGAGAATGAAGTGTTCTGGTTATTTTTTTTTCTGGTTTGTTATGTTTGAAGCTCCTGTGTGTGTGTTTAGGCGCAAAGCGCGTGTGTGTGTGTGTGTGCGCAGGCGTGCGTGGGCTGACCAATCAGAGGGGTAGGTTTGTCTGTTTATAGTGACAGACATCCAGAGGGCTTCTCGGGGTTGGCAAAAGAAGGAACGTTCACACCACTGTCACACACACTTTCTCTCCTTGCCAATACTACATTACTTGAGGTTTAGTATTTAGCTGGGTTCTAAACATGAGATCAAATCATATAACTTGTGAGTGAAAGTGATGAAGCGGCAATAAATGTCTCTCTGTCTCTCTCTCTCTCTCTCTCTCTCTCTCTCTCTCTCTCTCTCTCTCTCTCTCTCTCTCTCTCTCTCCTCTCTCTCTCTCTCTCTCTCTCTCTCTCTCTCTCCCTCCCTCCCTCCTCTCTCCTCCCTCCCTCTCTTTCTCTTTTTCTTTCTTTTCTGTCTTTTTTTATCTCCATCCCTCTTTCTTTTTTTCTCAATTTCTTTCTTTCTTTCTTTCTTTCTTTCTTTCTTTCTTTCTTTCCTTCCTTCCTTCCTTCCTTCCTTCCTTCCTTCCTTCCTTCCTTCCTCTTCCTTCCTTCCTTCCTTCCTTCCTCCCTCCCTCCCTCCCTCCCTTCCTTCCTTCCTTCCTTACCCCCCTCACTCCCCTCTCTCTCGGTCTCCCCCTCCCCCTGACTCAATAAGTTGGTGTTTGGTCCCTGGGCCGTGGTGCCGTGCACACGCTGCGTTGTCATCGCCCTGGCAACTCATCAGGGCCGGACTTTGCTCTTCTCCACCGTCCCAATCCTCTTTCTTTCCAGCCTCTAATTGGCCCTGTGTGTGTGTGTGTGTGTGTGTGTGTGTGTGTGTGTGTGTGTGTGTGTGTGTGTGTGTGTGTGTGTGTGTGTGTGTGTGTGTGTGTGTGTGTGTGTGTGTGTGTGTGTGTGTGTGTGTGTGCGCCTGAGCTCGTGTGTATTGTGGAGATGCTGAAATTGAAAAGTACCAGTCGGCAGTAAGTGGTGATTATCGGCACATTTTGGCTCATATAGAGACTCAGCTGCCCAAACCTAAAACAGTCTAAGTACATTTCACAGTACAGGTATTTAGGTTGGCAGGGGTTTAGACCAGACAAGTGTCATCTGCAGTTTGACTGGAGTAGCAAACGACCGTTAAAACCAGGCTAGTGTGGAGGATGTGACCAATTCTAAATTCACCTATTCAACTTGGATCTAAATATAGTTTGTTTCCATGTATTTTAATTTAACGAACGAAGACCAAAAGAAACAACCATATTTAGAAACTGTTTTCAAACACGCTTCCGCAATTGTATTTGCATCGCTCATTTCATGCATACAAGTACATTCAACTTGTCAAACATAAAGCCAGATAAAAGACAATATATAAGCGCCCTTATCCCATGAATCACACCGATGTGGTTCACGGGATGTGGAGCAGCTACTCACAAAGAAAAATAAACAAGATGGCCGGCCCGAAGTATCCCCAAGTATTGAAGGTGCGACTGCAACTTTTCCGTCCTGCTTCTGCTCCCCTTTGGCACGGTGGTGTCCGGGCGGGAGCCCAGGTGCCGCGGGCGCCGCGGGCGCCAAGTGAAGCTACAGCCAGGAGAGAGAGAGAGAGAGAGGCCTGGCATACTCCGGGCATGGCTCGAACTCCCTTCTTCCTCCTCAAAGGCTGCGCTCGCCTCCCCGCTCCCTCTCCTGGCGGTCCCAGCTGTAGCCTTGGGAGCTCATTAGGACTCACTTCCTCTTCATTTAATCCATATTTCATCGCCTAAAAAACAGCCCCTGATCTTAAAAAACCCTGGCTAATTTAAGACGGGATTTGGGGAAACGGGAGGCAGGCTGATGAGGAGGAGAGGGCCGCGCAGGCTTGTTTTTTTTTGTAGCCCTCACATCCGAGATGTGAGGAAACCTCTCTATTTTTCTAAATATGGGGAACATCGTGTCCAGAGTGGAATAATGTAGACTCAGAACTGAAGTAAGCTGTTCCTGACGCCCCCTCTAGACCCTAATAGGCAACATCCCTCCACCCTGGTCCTGTTGGTCTTGCGGGAGACAGAAGGCGTTAACTCCGTCTAATGAAAACATTGATAATAACATGCTCACTCTCGCGGTTTTGTTTAATTATGTATCTGGTACTGGGTACCATCGGGCCCCCCGAAGGCCCCTCGCTTCACTTGTGGGCCTCAGTTTCATTTGTAGCTTGGGATTCTAGCAGGGAGGATTTCTACTCGCATCCCCATTGCTCCCACTCTCTCTCTCTCGTTCTCTTCCTCCCTCGCTTTGATCCCAGATGCATACTTCCTGTCTTTCTGTCTGTCCCTCCCTGTCATGAATTTCCACTTTCTTCATCTCTATTCCTTTTTTTTTTACTTTTTTTTTTAACCCTGAGAAGCAAAAAGACCCCAAAAAAAACCACACTATCACATGACCATCAGTGTAATGATTTAAGTGCCTTTCCCCTAAGTGCTATGCAAGCGTAATATGTGGCGTGGCTTTGATGCCGTCCCACAGTATACCTATCACAATGCAGTCAAAGTTAACACCCTCCAAAGTTGCGAGGGAGTCTTTGTCCTTTATCCTTCTCCGTGAGGACAAAGCAACGCTTTTCTCTCCCACGTCATACCTCCCAGGTGTCGCCCGCTGATGAGCGCGTGTCTCCCCTCGGCTGACACGTGATCTGCCAAAGGTCTCCAAGGAGAGAGAGAGAGAGAGAGAGGAGAGAGAAAGAGAAGGAGAGAGAGAGAGAGAAGGAGAGAGAGAAGGAGAGAGGGGGAGAGAAGAGGGGGAGAGAGGGAGAGGGGGAGAGAGGGAGAGGGGGAGAGAGAGAGAGAGACACCCTCCGCCCTGCCATCGGATGTGGCGGAATCGTTAAGCAGTCTGGTCAGCCCTTCTCGTTAGCCTCGGAGATGCCTGGTGACAGAGGTGAGGCGGGGGGGCGGGCGGGTGAGGACGGGGAGCCACTGGGTCGACGCCCCCGGGGGTGCTCCGTCACGGCCGTGCCAGGCCGTGACCCGGTGCCACTGTCCCCTCCATCCATCCCCCCCATCGTCACCGCCGCCGCCGCCACCGCCTACCCCTCGTGCCCCAAGACCGGCATCGGGGGGGTCGCGCAGCGGGGGGATGTCACGCGTCGACCTCAATTACAATCAGCGGGGTGGCACGTGG
Organism: Melanogrammus aeglefinus; assembly: GCA_900291075.1. Lineage (NCBI taxonomy): Eukaryota > Metazoa > Chordata > Actinopteri > Gadiformes > Gadidae > Melanogrammus > Melanogrammus aeglefinus. The sequence continues at coordinate 383,660 of OLKM01000208.1, forward strand.
CCGGGCTGCCTCCTGTCACAGCTCATATCGCTGGGGTGGTCGGGAGCTCTGACGTCTGCGGCGGGTTGTGCTTAACTCCTTCCCCCCCCCGCTCAGAATTCGAATTTTCTTGATTGGACCTTCTTTTTTTTTTTCCTTGTCTTTATGACGGAACAGCCCAAGGTGGAAGAGTGGCGCTTTGTAACATGTGACGGCTTTGGAAAGACGCACAAGACAACCGGTGATGAGCAGATTAACACTCTTACCTGAATAAACTAACATGGAGTTTTGTGATACATGGCGTTGACTGACACACGGCGTTGGCAGTTGCGCAAAGATTAGTTTTCCTGTTTGTTTGTTGCCGGCGCTAAGGTCAACATCGGCTTTTAACTTCTTTCAGGCATGCCGAAAAACCTAGAATCATCGTCTAGTACAAGACGTACCCCTGTCATTCTAATCCGCCACTCTAAATGAAAGACACCTCTTTGCAGTGGTCTGTCAACAAACGTTGAAAGGAGAGATGGCTCAGAATAATAATTGAGAAAGTAAAATAAAGAACTGAGGTTGCTAGGGACAAATCGTCTCTGCCAAAAGGATCAGCGATTGAAAGTTCTTGAATAGAGAGTGATCATGTTCACATTTTTGTTCTCTTGCTTTTGACAAACTTGTGAAAGAAATAGAGTTGTTTGATTAGGTTAGGTCTTCAAAGTACCTTCCCAGACTTTCAAAAAAAAAGTGTCTACACCTGAAACTGAACTATTGAAGGAGAGCTGTCCATATAGATATTTAACCTGTTTTTAAATATAGGAAAGACTTAATGCATGTAAGTATACTGTGCTAATTCATACTAAAGCCTACTTAGGGGCGCACCAAAAAATATTGTGGCCGCAACTAAGCTCATTTTTCAGCTGATATTTGCGATCAAAGTGTTATATAAAGAAACTGTTTTCTATAAAAGTAACCGAAGAGCTGATACTATGGTTTGGAGAAAGATGAGTGACATTTTCTCTTCTGTTAGCATAAGGGTGAGCACATGCTGATCTGCTCAGACGTCAAACACCTGCACGCTTCCTTGTGAATCTGCATATTTCTACCTCTCTGTGGTAGCTAGTTGTGTCCTAACTACATCTAGAGATGTATCTCCCTGTGCTACCTCGCTGCATTAGTTGATCTACCATCTGTGCAAGCCAGGTACATTTGTAATTCAGCTTCATCCATTTCCTTCCTTTCTTTACAAGGTAGCTGCATGGTGCTCATACCCCGGCTTGCTCCATCCGGTTGATTGGCATATGTTTCAGCGATCTACGTCCAGCTGTAATCTCTCTGTGATAGCTTAGCACAATTATGTTGTTCCCCCTCTGTGCTAGCTATCCCAATGCAGGGAGAAGATATTGTCTTCTTCATGCGTGCAGGAATCCCACCTTTACACTGCCGTGTCTGCCAGTCGCTACAAGGTGGCCCAGCTTCACCGCGTTTGCTCGGTAGCGGGAGAATGACTCTAGGTTAAGATCAACCCTGGTGTACGTGAACAGGGAAACCATAGCATCCTCCCCGCTGACCAACCAGTCAACAAGAAAACATTCAGACATGAAGGCTTCACTGGAGGACATGCATAATGCAGGCAGGGCAAATAGGAGGTGGTGGTTATTGCAGACGTGATGTCTTCTTTTCTCTCCGCCTCTCTCTTAGCCACTGTTCCCAGTCACAGTGGGGCCTAGTCCCAGTACAACACTCAAACCCATAGGGAGTCACCCATCTCATCTCCCCATTGCCCCTCCTCCTTCTCCCTTGACACCTGCCATCCGCTGCTTCCTCCATCACCACCACCACCTCCTCCTCCTCCTCCTCCTCCACCTCCTCCTCCTCCTCCACCACCACCCCCACCTCCTTCACTTCAAAAACAGAAAAAGAAGCGAATGATTTTGTTCCGCGGCTACGGTGACAGCGTCCTGCGCTCGGTTATGTAGATTAAGAGTAATAAGGAACGAGGTGCAAAGGAAAGGCGCCCCAAGACAAAAGACTGAGACACAGGGAAGGCGGGGTCTGAGGGTGGGGGTTTAGAGAGAAGGCCATCCAGCGAGATGACAATCGAGTTATAATATCATGTTCATAATGAATAATTAATTAGATGCCTCGAAGGCCCATTCGAAAGGTAGATTAAATTAGTTCTGCCATGTCTGAAAAGTTAGATATGCTTCATTAGCAGGGAAGAGGGTGGCAGGGGGTGGTGACGCTTCAGTCAGAGCTGTTTTGGAGATAATGTTGACGCTTGTGGTGACACCCAGACAGTGATGCACGGCGTTTTAAAAGATCCAACGTCTCCCTGGACCTCCCCGCCGGAGATGTTTCAGGTGACGTGTCCCATTCCAACGTGTGTTAATCAGGTGTGACGTTTGCGTCGTGACGAACCAGATCGGGAACGTCTGCCTACCGCGTTTGGATTCCTATTATTCCTCTCCAGTCGACTGTTGATTGGTCCGTTAGCCAAGGAGCCCAACGCTATTCAACGTCACGAGTGCGCTGTTAATTTAACTTCCTGCCGAGGTTTGACGCCCAACGTCAAACAAACCCGATTGTTCCCTGTTGGCTGTGGCATTTTATGGAAAGATATGTCTGCTCAGACACAAGATTTCTGTGCGTCGGTTGGTACAGCTTGGGTGTTATATTCCTTGTCTGGAAAGCAATGTAAAGAATGCGTAGACAAACGATCACAACACGTGGCGCTTGTGTTTCGGATGGACGCTCCCGGCTGACAACGCGGCCAGATGACAATAAGTGGCCTTCATCTGCTTCGGCCGCTGTGCTCTTTAATGAGGGACTTTGTGTGTGTGTGTGTGTGTGTCTCTTTTGTGAAGACCACTCCATGCCTCCATTCCTGCAGATAATGGCCACACTATTTCTCTTTCAGAGCAGGGACGCATGTTGGTAATAAACCCAAAGAACAACAAGGACTTTGTGCTGGCATCGCCTTGTGTTTCGGTTTCGTTGTTGCGGGGCAAGCAGCACAATAACATAGTGTGCCGTCGAGCTGGTGTTCCACGTGAGGAACATTTCAGACAAACCCACCTCACACTTTATGCCACAGTTTGTGTCATGCTTTTCGGTGAGCCATCGGAAGGTCAGTTAAAGGGAAAGCGCCGCTCTTTGTAACATAACCAGGCACTGCTTTATATGCAAAAACATCAACTCATTTCCACTTTTTTCTTTTTTAATTGGACCAGAAACTCATGAGGCAGTAGTCTTTAAAGAATAGAAAATAAAGTTGGACGATTCCCCTTTAAGGTGAATTAAATGTATGTTTTAATAAGCCTCTTAGGATGTCTGTATATTTGTCAGGATTTGATGACAAATCCTTTCTCTTCTCTCTTCCTTTTAGGGGCCACAACTGCCATCATTTTGGTGTCAGGCTTTGTTTTTCAGAGATTAAGTAGCGTACTAACTGAAATTGTGAAGCTCTCTGTTAAATGACATGTGAATGAGTTAATGCGCTGTGTGTTTACATCTTGTCATTTGTCATTACATTATCAGCGTACTTTGTTTTGATGTCAACTGTCATAACACTTTGGGGTTCCTCCCAAATGGCTTTTCCATCGTTGCGCGTTTGCGCTAATTATTCTCCAGGATAAATGTTGTTTTATTCATTTATTCATTCATTCATGATTCCCTTTGTTTTGAAATTAATTTCTTTTTTTACGGCAACACAGTGGCATACTTACACTATACAACATAAGTCATACAATGTACAGTCATCAACAATTTATCTTCAATAATTAAATAATCAGCTTTATCAAACAGCACTGGCTGGTCTACTGCATACACAAACACACACACACACACACACACACACACACACACACACACACACACACACACACACACACACACACACACACACACACACACACACACACACACACACACACACACACACACACACACACACTGCTGATGAGTATTAATGAAATTTAAAGTTAGGAGGAATGATTCTTTTAGTCTCTCCAAACTGTCAGATCCCGTTGGCGCCACCACTATTAGCGCGCCAAGCCGTTCCAATCTCCCTGGTGTTTGATGTAGGTGTTTCCAGGCCTGCATCTTCAGCGTCACTAAATGACAGTCGACAGTTCTGCAGCCCTGCAGATTCCTTGTTTGTTTTCACATTAGCTCCTGTTTTGGCTAGCAGCTAATGCGGCTTTACAAAGGCTACCCTTTTATCATCGACTGAAATGGAGGGAACGGGAGTTGGACCCAAGTCAATTTAGGAAACTCAACAACTTGAAGGAACGTTTTGGGATTTTTGAGGACCTATGTGAAGTGTTGGTCCTTCTAAGGATGCTGGTCTCCGCAAAGTTGTCGTTCATGTTTTGCGTGTGTGTGTGTGTGTCTTTGATTAGTGTTTGGTTGTTTGTTGTTTAACGTGGTAGCCATATGACAAGGAGCAGCTGGCCAGAAGCAGGTAGAGAACGTTCATCCGTTGAAACGGGAGTGTTGTGATCAAATGCTGATGAAGGAAGTCTAGATGTCTTTCTGTAGGTAGTTCAGACGGCTCCCACGTACCATTTCACTTTTTAGGCGCTCAGACATCCAGGCAAGGTAGTGGGGATGTTTGGAGCGGGTGGGGGAGGATCTGCAGCAAAGCACAATTAACAAGTGATTAATTTATTAAAAAAGCTAAAATGTCTTATAATCATGAGGTGTTGAAGAGCGCTAAATGGTGCGGACATCGTCAGAGGACGATAATGAGGGCTGCCGCGCCACGGCTTGACAAACATAATTAAGGGGTTCCACACTCTCTAAACCCCCTCTACTTTAACCAGTGCGTGTTTATATATAAATATATGTGTGTGTGTGTGTGTGTGTGCCCGTGCTAATGAAGGTAAAATGATTTGGGCCGACAGATCTGGCTTTGCTGGAGTTTGAGGAGATGGGCATGAAGAGAGGCCCGAGGTGGCCTGTTGTACCGATAATTAAAAGGCAATAAATTAGCGTTGTGGTCTTTGATCTGCCCGTCAACTTTCTGATTAGAGACGCAAGAAGCCTTTAATCTAAAGTAATGGGATGATTACCACTCTTAAACTCTACCGGGCCAGGAGAATGACAAGTTATCTCCCTCTCTTTCGCTCGCTCTCTTTCTCTCTCTCTCTCTCTCTCTCTCTCTCTCTCTCTCTCTCTCTCTCTCTCTCTCTCTCTCTCTCTCTCTCTCTCTCTCTCTCTCCTACCGCTCATTTCCAACCATCTTCCATCCACAGCATCCGTGTGAGGAAAGTGTTTCTGTTGCTCAATATTTGGACTCCAGCAGGACTTTATCCGTTCATGGGTTTTGTTTCAGGCTGCGATGGGGCCTTGTGGGAACGCGCTCTGTATTAATAAAACACAGGGCGGGAAGCAAACCTAAATTCTCCACTTGTGTGGACTCCAGGACAGCGAGGTTATGCCGGTGAATAGGTTAATTGAACAGAGAAGGGGAATGGAATAAATCAGTCGGATCAGATATATATTTTTCGCCTTCCAGTTAACCAGCGGCCGTCCTCTCGGAACCGAGACATGAGCCGGGCAGCCGTCTGTGGAGAACGCACTCTTGTTTTCCATTTTAATTGAAGACCACGCAAAGTGGTGGCTTTTTTTTTTTTCATTTCCCCACAAAGTGTTGCTTGTATGGGGGGGTTGGAGGAGCGTATTGAGTGGTGGCGGGGGCCCCAGCACCCCCAATGTCTATTAGTTTTCATTTGGATGCTTCAGTAAGACTGGTTGATTAAGTCCAGGCAATTTGCTGACAAGAACCCCCCCTCCCTCGCACCTCCACCTAGCCACCAAATGGTTTGGCGTTCAGGATCAGGTTCAGGGTTAATTGTAATGTGGAATATTTAAAAACCCGTACCACAAAAGCACTCTTGACTGGCGTCACGCTCTGATGTGTGAGGTTCCCACAGTCCAGTATCCTGCCTCCCATTTCAGTCATGTTGCACCTCATTGCTTTCCCCTCCACATGTCTCGCCGCCCCAACCAGTGGAAGCCGGTACGAGCAGATCAGACACGATGGTCGTCTTGTTCGCCGCGTTAAAGAGCTCCGCCGCCAAAGCCTCTCTATTCAGTCGTTAGGTTCCCCTTCGCCGTACCACCCCAGACAGTAAGACAGGAATAATACTTTGAGTTGAACGGGGATGAGGGGGGGGCGGGGGGGAAGGTGGGATTGTGGGAAAACGCACGGGGCAGGGCAGCACTCAAACCCCAGCCTTAAACAAACGCTTCTATTAGCGCCGGGGCGCTCCTCCGCGGCCCGCCGTCGTTCGTACCGATTAAACCATCGCCTCATCATCCACCAGACGGCCAGCTCCTCCTCCCCCCCCCCCCCTACGCGGAGCCTCCATAATCAGCCGCTTACTACCACGGGGAGGGGGGGAGGAGGAGGAGAAGGGAGGAGAAGGAGAGGAGGAGAGGAAGAGGAGGAGGAGGAGAGGGAGGAGGATGAAGAGGAAGAGGAGGAGGGAGGAGGAGAGGAGATGAGGAGGAGATGAGAGAGGAGAGGAGGGGAGGAGGAGGAGTGTGGAGATGTGAAGAGGAGGAGGAGGGAGGTGGGGAGGAGAGAGGGAGGAGGAGGAGGAGGAGGAGAAGGAGGGAAGAGGACATTAGGAGAGGAGAGGATGACGGTTAGGAGAGGATGTTGAGATGTTATGGGAGGAGGGAGGTGGGAGGAGAGGGGATATGTTGTGCGGGATGATGAATAGGCTGGACTAACAGAGATCCGTCTTAATCAGAAGTGATTTGTCAGAGCGGGAGCGGGTGGAGGGTCAGGGGCGAGGCAGAGGAATAAAGCACCCGCTGACGGAGGGGGGAGGGGGGGGGAGAGGGCCGGGAGATCCTCTGTTTATGCCGACCACTGCTGCTACTGCTGCTCATAGACATGGTACATGGGGTCCGAACCCAGCCGTCCACACTACTGCCTGCTCAGAATACCACGGGGTCCATCCCGACTAGCTCTTGAAGGTTTGCTGTTATTATGTATTTTTTTGTCCTGAAGGATGTGTCGTATCTAGTCAGGACTGTACAGTATTAAACTACAACTCAACAGGCAACCAAACTGATTTTTATCATGTCTTGATTCGATCTACTTTAATTTATTTGACACTTAAATCCAGAGCAGGGGTTGGGAGGGGTTGGGAGGGCCTCCAGTGTCATACAGACAACCTATCCGGACCCTTCCATCCGCCTTGACCCGGCCCAGCCGGCCTGTAGCTGGTGGTTCACATCCAGCCCCCCCGAGTGGTGGCGTCATCCTCATAGCAGACTATCATAGCACACAGCGACTCTCAGAGCACTGCTCCGCCCGCTCGCCTCCTCCACCACCACCACCACCACCAACCCCTTTGTACCTCCACCTTCAGCAGCACCACCCCCATCTCCGCCCCCCGTCCCCCCCGTCCCCCCGTCCCCCTAGAGCCCAGGCAGTTGGCTCCACTTCATCAGCAGTTGTAGCGCCGAGCCGTGTGGCAGAGGTGTGACGTCGGGGAGACGCTGGCCGCATGGCCCGTGGGCGTGTAGCGCTACAACCGGCATCCCTGCGAGGCTCGGGCCTTTGATTGCGGTGATGACAGAATGTCACCCGGCTGCAGACCCAAAGCCCTCGCAGCAAAACAGGAAAAAGCCCCTCGGTGGAAAAGTGTTCAAAGACGGCTAACTTTGTTCACCTGGGAGTCCCATGGAAGTTGACTGTGGTGCTGTGTGTGCGTGTGTGTGCGTGCTCGTGTTAGATAGTGTGTGTGTGTTGTACCTACCCACCAGGGAACGCTTCCCTGGGCTGTGTCTCTCTTTCGTTGATGTGTGTGTGTGTGTGTGTGTGTGTGTGTGTGTGTGTGTGTGTGTGTGTGTGTGTGTGTGTTGTGTGTGTGTGTGTGTGTGGTGTGTGTGTGCCTGTGTCTGTGTCTGTGTGTGTGTGTGTGTGTGTGTGTGAGAGTGTGTGTGTGCGAGCACTATGTCCGGACAGAAGTGTGTGTGGTAACCTTCAAAACGCGGTCTCTCTCGCCCTGGGAGCGAGCGATGTCAGCTCCTGCAGCTCCTCTCTCTCTCTCTGTGTCTCTCTCTTTTCTCTGTCTCTCTCCATCTTTATCGCTCTGGGGAAGAAGAGGAGGAGGAGGAGGAGGAGGAAGAGCAGGATGAGAGCAGGGAGGTGGATGAGGGGCCGAGGAGCCACACGGACCCCGCTCCCAAACATCTCCTGTAAAATTGATGATGTGTCCAATTATGATAGGGAGGGAGGGAGGGAGGGAGGGAGGGAGGGAGGGAGGGAGGGTCATAGGGAAGACTGTTTGGCCCTCTGACTGGCCTCGTCGTCGGGGTGGGGATGAGACGTACTGCGTCAGGCCAACTGGCTGACTCAATGCATACAAAACTGCAGCGCTGAAACGCTTGTGGGAGATATCGTCCAACATGGAACCCTTTCACATGAAGAGCCACCGTTGGCTGTCATCAGAGATGAGTCCCTTTCACTGCTGTAGCCACGTCAGACCTAAATTATCAGTGGAAGTAATCAAATATTAAACATAAATCCAGATGTAGTAATTGTTTATTATGTGTATTGTGTAAAGCAGTATATTTGTTCTGCAAATTTTAAATGTAAAAAACATAAATCTGTCATCAGTTAAAGTTTTTAATTATTATTTGTGGATTTAAAAAAAGAAGTCCATAATAATAATGAATCTGGCCACGAAACACATCGGTAGCAAAGAAAAAGATTGAGGCATGTTGCAGCTCTCTAATGGGGAGGACAATTGATTGTACGTCAGTACTGCCTGGAGTGTAAATAATGGTCTTTGCTGTTCATGATGAGTAATATAATGGGTTAGCCAGTGGGCATCAGCCTTGAGTTCCCGACCCATTGGTCGGTGTTAATGAAAGGATCATTTTGTAAACCACCCTAGTTAATGAGGACGAACCCTTTATATAGCTGGTTCTGATACACGCGGATCAACACCCAATCAATACTCGGATAAGGTTTGAGTGAATAGGAAATACGGTGAGATGAGTATACGTACAAGCTTACATGTACTACATGGACATACATTCGTAGATCTCTTTAAATGTCTATCGCTGTCCTTTCTGCTGTTAACCCTGAAATTCCCTTCTCGGTTTAATGAATAACCATTGAATGATCTGAGCTCGGTTTTACTTCCACACAATTACACTAGATGATAGCCAACCTACTTCTACCTTTACGTCAGGCAGTAGGCTTGGAGGTCATGGTGAAAACGTTTCCTCAGTGGCCCAGGATTGTATTGTGAGTGCGTGATGATATGGCAGCATTATCCGCCCACGTCGAAATGTATTACATTTTGTCAGGCCTGTTGGTTTGAAAGGCTGGATGGGTACTGGTTTCACTTCTTATTATTAAAGGCTTCTTCTCAAATGGCAATCTTTGTCATGACTCGACCGTACCGCCTTGAGAAACACAAGCCAAAGGTCACCGGAAACAGGGAAGAGGGAAACGCAAAGGTCAATCCGAGTGGCCGCCTGGGTTCTTCCGTGTAAAACGCCACGGCCATTTTAAACCGTTATTTTTCCAATCAGGGTGTGAAGCGTCGTGCTATTCAACAGCAGCACCACAGTGTGGCTGAACACTGGCTTGATGTCATGTCTAATTCAGGCGCTGTGTTTCCGTCGTACTTGACTTATTCCCCTAACTTTCCAACACTAATTATTATGTGCTGGCACATTAGGGGAGAGTGAAACAGTCCAGGGCTGGTGCGGGCGCGGGCGTAATGCAGTAATGGGCTTGTTAAACGGACCTTTGGGGATGTGTATTTGAGTAGTTTAGCGAGACGGAGCGAGGCCTCTGAGCCAGGGTCATTTAAATTGTTAATAGCCGCTCAAACAGGAGGAATATTTTCCACGCTAACGAGGAACGTTTGAGGAGGATTAATAGGAAATTATTTATCCTCTCCGCCCATATTTTGAACTGCAGAGAATGTTTCCTTCATCCTGAAGGAAACATGGTTATTCATTTTGCCGGTCATATTTGTGAAATTCCACCGGTCAGAGTAAATCTCGTTCAATAGCATTTTAGGCGTCGGAGCAGTTAAATAAATTGAATATAGAGGAACCCAAAATTATTTAAATGCAACACAGAAATGTGTTTTGTGAGACGTATTAGAACTACTAATTAAACGCAAATCGAACCACTCTTGAGATTATCTGCATACATGCTGTCATTCAGGTAAATTCAACCTCAAACACCTTGTATTTCATTGTTTTCCACCTGGTTCTATTTTCGCTCTGGATTACATCTACCTCCTTTCCCCCGGCGTTGTGGTTTCAACAAAAACAAAGTGCAACCCTAATGGATGCCTTCAGAGATCATTGGGTCGCAGGGATGCCGAGAGTAAGACGGATGGGAATGGGAGATGAACTGTTGGGAGGTGAAGCCCCTCAGATGGAGAAGATTGACGATTAGGACATAGTGGAAGCTAGGAGCAGTAGGTTAGGGAGGGAGCGATGCATCATGGGAGTTAGCACCACCGCCAGTAAACAATCCTCCGTCTGGGCTCCTTGGGCAGAACTTTCTCGGGATGGCGTGACGCTGTTCAGCTCGTTAGATTATAATCTAGAAACATCAAATGACACACATGTTCTGTAAGCTTGATTAAAAACAATACAGCCAACCCCCCCCCCCCCCCTAAAAACACACACCCTCACCCCTAAACACACACAAACGCACACTTCTGTCTCGGTGTCGCGGTAGTCATTTACTCCTTGGCCGCCGTCCTCGCGGGGGACAGAGACTGATAGGTGTGCTTAGCTCTTTAACACAACATTTACCCTACGACTCACTGTCTGTCCGGGCTCCAGGGAGGCTCGTCCTTAATACAAGTGTTGTTCCGGTTATTAATACCTGCGTCCAACCTCTAATATCCCTGTAATACGTCCTGTTTGTCACGTCGCTGTCTGACTGCTCCGTTTAATCTGGAGATCCCTCAATGTGTCGCATCCATGATTAGAAACTAATGAAGGCAGGACGGTGTGTGTGTGTGTGTGTGTGTGTCTGTGTTGTGTGTGTGTGTGTGTGTGTGTGTGTGTGTGTGTGTGTGTGTGTGTGTGTGTGTGTGTGTGTGTGTGTGTGTGTGTGTGTGTGTGCATGGTAGAAGTTGGATAAAACATGTTGACTACGAGCATTACTGGCCCCGTCTGTTGTTGACCTGACCGGCTGCACCTGGAGATCGGTACGTCCTTAATGCTGTGTCCGTCTGTTTGTTTGTTTCTCACAGAGCAAATCGGTCAGGAGATGCTGTCCAACCTGAACACTGACCGCGAGAAGATCCAGAGAGCTAGAGAGAGGGTGAGGACATTCACACGCACACACACACACGCATGCACACTCACTCACTCACTCATTCCCACAGACTCAATCTCTCTCACGCATACACACACCGGGGCATGGGCTCTCTCACTTACCAACAAACACACACGCCACGCCACACACACACACACACACACAACACACACACACCACACACACACACACACACACACACACACACACACACACACACACACACACACACACACACACACACACACAGCCCCAGTCTGCCGAGAGCTCTCTGTTTCGACAACGATTAAATAGCTTTATTGGCACGAAACAATACACATTTTAATTATGTCAAAGCATAGCTGATATCAAAGTAATATCAATACAGAAAAATGAACAGTCAAATCACTAATGGGTAAATAAATAGTCGTCAAGAGACATAGGGAGAGGAAGACAGAATGAGGGAGTACAAAAAGTCCAGACAGACAGTGAGGCAGAGTGGGAGATGGAGAGAGAGGAAGGAAGATGGACGGACAGAGAGACGGGACAGGCATGGAATGACAGAGGCCATGAAAGAGGTCTGAGATCCTCTTTGCATGAAAGATAAACAAACAGACGGAAGAGTAAACATCAATATTTCCCTCACCCCCCCCCCCCCCCCCTACAAACACACACAAACACACACAGTCTCCTCTCGCTATCACTTTGCTCTCAGCGGGGGGGGGGTGTGTGGCCTTTTATTTATTTTTCTTCTCTGATGTGTGAGAACTGGGGGTTAGGACTGGGGGTCTGAAGGAAGCGTGTGGACGCCTATCCACAGCGCCCCCATTGGCTGGCACAGGCAACTGCACCCTCTGCACTTCCTGGCCTCCTCCAGAAAAACCCACCCCCGCCATTCGTGTGTTCTTAAGGATTCCACGCGTTCCTTTGTCATTGCACAGCTGTTTTATCATCAAGGGACGTCACACATGTTTTTAATGAAAGTAGACTTATGAGCTATGATAAGAAATATGGAGGAAGGGAATATGAAAATGATACATCACAGAGATGTTCTTTTTGGAAATAATATGAAATGATACATCACAGAGATGTTCTTTTTGGAAGTAGTTTGCACAGAAAGGATTTACAGTAGTCTTCTCCTTTTGAGAGGGAGATGGAAAAAAGCTAGCGATGTGGAGGGAGACGGAGAGTTAAAAAGGCAGGAAGTATAGCAAAAGGACAAGGTGGGTGTGTGTGTGTGTGTGTGTGTGTGTGTGTGTGTGTGTGTGTGTGTGTGTGTGTGTGTGTGTGTGTGTGTGTGTGTGTGTGTGTGTGTGTGTGTGTGCATTTATGTGCAAGAGGAATGATTTAATGAGAATCAGAAAGGGATTTATTTTGGTATGAACAGTAACACATAAATTCACACTCCTACCTTCACTCTTACACACACACACACACACACACACACACACACACACACACACACACACACACACACACACACACACACACACACACACACACACACACACACACACACACACACACACACACACACACAACCTCCTCCACTGTGCACCTGAGATGTGCCAACAGTTAGAATTCAGTGGCGCCTCTTCCTGCAGTGTCAGCGTTTATATATAAACACACACGACACACAGAAGACACAGCAGACACCTTCTCCAGGCTCTCCAACTGTTCCCTTCACTCCTGAGCCCTCACTTCTTCAGATACAACAAACTTTTCTGTGACCTCAGAGAGAGCGAGTGCGAGCGAGAGGGACTAAAAGAGAGATGGAGAGAATTGTAGAGGGACTAAAAGAAAAGGTGTCTTGTGAGCAAACTGATAGCAACGCGATTTTCTCAACCCCTTCCCTTAACGGACTTCCTGTTTCTCTACCTGTCTTCACTCTCTCCCCTACTCGTCCCTCCTATCTGTCTCTTTTTTCTGTCTACCTGTCTGTCCGTACCAGTCTCTCCCCCCATGTCTCTCTCACCTTATGCATGTGCTTTAACTCCTGGGGGCTCAGTATATGCATAGAGTAGGACAAAATGGCTCCCAAAACTCCTTTGGAAGAGAATAACTGGATTGTGTAAAAGTGGAAAATAGTGAATCATGTTGTTGACGACACTTGTCTCTCCCTCCCTCCCTCCCTCCCTCCCTCCCTCCCTCCCTCCCTCCCTCCCTCCCTCCCTCCCTCCTACCCTCAGCTGAGGGAGACGGACGCCAACCTGGGCAAGAGCTCGAGGATCCTCACCGGCATGCTCAGAAGGTAAGAGCCAGGTAGGCCATCTCTCTCTATGCTTCACCTTGCTGTACAGAACACCTTTACACCCGCCCACACCTGCCCTACAGTCCGCCATGTAGAGGGCACCTTTACACCTCAGCACACACCTGTCCCACGCTGGAAACCTTCCGCCGGGTTCATTTTAAGGGTGGCCTTTACAAATGTTTGTCTGAACCCAAGCCTGTGTTCCCTTAGTGGCAGTGACTGTGAGAAAGGGCTTCACTTGTCTATAACCCGGCTACACCTGAACAGAAGCCATCACAGCGTCCGACCGGCCTCCCACCACTAGGGTCTCAACGCGTGGGTTCACCCAGTCTGTTTACAGCCAGGGAAGAAAAAAAAATAGCAAAAGAATGGCTCTTTGAAAAGAATTATAGCAAAGTGGTTCACTAACCTTTAGTCTTTGGATCCTTGCGTTTCTTCACAAGGGGTATCTGTGTGTGGGTTTGTGTGTGTGTGTGTGTGTGTGTGTATGTGTGTGTGTGTGTTTTCTTTGTAATGATAAACTACAAATCAAACCACGCGATATTTAACAACAGACATGTATGGGTGTGATGAGTGCTGCAGCTGTGTGTCTGGTGCCGTGACCGGGCGGGCTTTGCCCTGTCAAAAGGAACTCGGAGAAGGTTTCCGGAGTCATCTCTGTACGCCCCACTGCTCCTTCCCTCCGTTCTTCTCCTTCATCTTCATCTTCGTCGTCCTCTTCCTCCTCCTGCTCATTTCGTGTTTGGTATTTCAGTTTATTCATTCTCTGTAAGAAATCAACCAACTCTTTGTCAGTCATTTTCTCTCTTTGTAACCGCAGACGCGGCGCACGCCCTCAACCTCGTGTGTGTGTGTGTGTGTGTGTGTGTGTGTGTGTGTGTGTGTGTGTGTGTGTGTGTGTGTGTGTGTGTGTGTGTGTGTGTGTGTGTGTGTGTGTGTGTGTGTGTGTGCCTGTTGGTGCGTTTGTGCGTGTGGGTGCATGTGTTGGCGAGCCAACCGGTCCCTCAGATCCACCTGCTATCTGACATGAACTCTCAGACGGAACGTATTTATGCACGCACACATGGACACACCCACCCACGCACGCCAACACATATACATACACAGAAACATAGAAACATCCACACATGCATCGATGCATACATGTATATATATATATACATCCAGAGACAGACACACACACACAGACAATTACACGCACACATGCCCACACAAACACATCCCCCCCTACACACACAACTTTACACAAAGTCCCCAGCCACCAAACACAGGCACGCACACACACACGCTCAGACACACACACGCTCAGACACACACACACACACACACACACACACACACACACACACACACACACACACACACACACACACACACACACACACACACACACACACACACACACACACACACACACACACACACACACACACACACACACACACACACACACACACACACACACACACACACACACACACACACACACACACAGGCAGCCACAGCGTAATTTCTTTACACATCTCCATTTTATAAAGTGTCTACTCGTGAACCATGACGACACGTTCCTGTTTCCGCAGCGACGCTTTGATTAAGAGGAATATGTAAATGACAGGAGAAAAGCCCAGCCCAGGGAGGAAGTACCAATTGAAATGGATGCTTCAGTGCTTCTGGACAATTTAGAGGACGGCTCTGGGGCGGCCGAGAGAGAGAGAGGGAGAGAGAGGAGGGGGGGGAGGGCGAGAGAGAGGAGAGAGAGAGAGAGAGAGAGAGAGAGAGAGAGAGAGAGAGAGAGAGAGAGAGAGAGAGAGAGAGAGAGAGAGAGAGAGAGAGAGAGAGAGAGAGAGAGAGAGAGAGAGAGAGAGAGAGAGGGAGAGAGAGAGAGAGAGAGAGAGAGAGAGAGAGAGGTTGAAAGAGAGAGCGGGGATATGGGCTGAGGAAGGGAGACGGCCAGGACAGAGGTGTGATGTCGACTGTAACCGATATTTCTGCATATGTCTCCATTTTGTCAAGTCTGATTAGAGGGGTTGGGGGGGGGGGGCTGTTTGCTGGGATGGTTGGTTAGTAGCGTGTGGGGGGGGGCGGGCGCTCGGCGGCGTGTCAACTGAAGCTGTCCTGGAATCATTCATCATCCCCCCCCTCAGACACCCCCCCCCGCCACCCCCGGTAAATAACACACGCTTATTTCAATATTATCCTATTAATGTTAAAGTTCAGCTGTCACCTAATGGGACGACTTAATCAGAGAGGGAGAGAGAGGGGGGGGGGCGCCACTTCCTCCCCCCCTCCCCCCCCTGGTCCTCACCTCCTCTGGTGTAACGCTCCGCTCAAATCAGGATTTATGAGAGCGGGGGTCCTGTCGTCTCTCCCCGCCGCCAACGTCGCGTCTTTCTGCTTGACGGACGACAACCCCCCCCCCCCCGACACACACACCCAGCATCCCTCCTCCTCCTCCTCCTCCCTGGTTTATAAGAAAGTAGTTTTCTTCGCTCTTTGTTTGAATAAAAGCTGGCATGTCTTTTGTGTCTTTTGTATCGAGTTTTCTTCTCTTTTTTTTTTTTTCTTCTTCAGGGGTCGAAGCTTTGACTCTGAAATCATTTGTTACCGTGAATAAAAACAACCCACAGACTACTCTTCCTCCCTCTCCCGGTTTGGGCGATTCCTTCTGTTTGCCCAGTTTATTTCATGATTTGCTCCGGTGGTGATTAATAGTGTGTTTATATTGGGTGTCAGGGCCATGTAGTTTAGTTTCGCTACCCCCCCTTGCTCTCTGTCTCTCTCTCTCTCTCTCTCTTGCGCTCTATCTCCCTCGCTCTCTCTATCACTTTGGTCCTTAAGAGTTGTGTGTTTGTTTTTCTAGTTGTAGTCGTATTTTTCTCGCTTTTGTTTGTCCTAACCAGCGTTTCCCAACCTTGCGGTCGGTTGATATGCATATTCTGTTGCAGGAGAGTACTGGCATAAAAGCAATAGATATTTGATACATTTTCAGAGAAAGAAAATATGGATATTAAAGGTCTCTTCAAGGTCCTGTTTGCACTTTACTACATGAATAATGTTGTGAACTACTCCACATCCCTTATGTTGGTGTGATGTGCCCCTGGTCGCAAGTTGAGATAGAGGATTCAGAAATAACAAGGTCACAGGCCAAAGAAAACGTCCTTGGCATTTGGTCTGAACTGCTTGTCAAATGTTCGGAAAATATAGGTCATTCTGATGAACTTTTAACTTTACGTTCCATGATTTAAATAAAGTAAATTGTTTTGATGGAGTCTCTCCCTCCACTGAGGCCATATGAGTCTAATGGTGGTGGTGGGTGAACATGGACCTGCTGGTTCCAGTCTAGACTGGCAGGGCTCCTGTCCTGTCTGTCTGGTGGCTCTCACCCACAGAGCACCAATTAGACACTCATTAGTCCTGCTGCTCAGGTTCAAGACAGCCAATTAATTCCAAGACTCTGTGAAAATCACTTGTTGTCGGTAAGACCTTTAGCAGACACACCTCCCACAAAGCGGTTGTTTTGTCACGAATAACTACGGTCAAATAAAGTAAAGTAAGATAACTGGTTGAGTCTTGGTTTTAGTAGTGGGATCGTAGTGGTTTTGGTCTTATTCCATTGATTGTAACGGAAAGGGTCATGCAGATGTCTGGTGCCAGGTCATGTTTGCAGACACTATGATTATGCTGCACTTGATCAGGGACAGCATTTGTTTGTTTAAACATGTTTGCCTGTCACATTGGAATTAACCCATGTAATCTGATGTTGCAATATAAATGATATAAATACAAATGACTACTCTGATGCACCTCATGATGTAATATGTATTCACGGTAATGGTGAGATAAGGATAAATGAATGAATCGATGAACAGAGCATAAAATCTGGTCACAACACAATTGCTAATCACACCAATTCACTGTCTTTCCACAAACCCAATGACTCTAAGCATTTTCCTTTCAAAATAAAAGCACACACCGTTTTAAAGTAGCTCTTTGGCGAACAAAAGGTAGTTGAGCTTCAAGGCTTCATTCCTATTCACTGAACCGCTTTTTCAGTTTATTTTCTAGACAGCAAGGAAGTGTAGTCGGGCTGTAGTCAAAAAATATAATCTGGGTAGACTGCAATTTTAACAATCTCAACTACCAAAATAAATATGAAATAAAAAATCTGCCTTGTAAGATAACAGTATGATAAACAGTAGGTTTTGTTATTTTTATTATAATGGGCTAAGGTGCCAATTCGGATTTGTTCAACCTCCAAGCCAATCGAGCCTTATGGCCGGCTCAGACTACACGATTCTCAGACATCCCTCCACGATTTAACATGTCACACTATACGATCCCAGAGCCAGGAAATCGGGCGTTGTCTCGTCGGAAGACTGGCCACACTACACGATTCTAGGGTGCGATGCTCTTTACTTTGTATCATTCACGTTTACAAGATATTTAGAAAATCAAAGGTTTAGAACTGACATAAATGTTTTTTACATTTTTGTCATAAAGGTTCCGGTAGTTTTTATATCTGCTCAATGCAGCAACTCCAGTCCTGACAGTAGTTGCGTTGCGAGTGACATGAGCGATGTAAATATACTGCCGCATTTCAACCAAAGTTGTCTCCATTATGTTGTTTCATTTTCTCTCGTTTTCTTCATTAGCATTCTTCTTCTTGCTATTGATCGCATTCATTTTTTGTAGTAGTTACTGTGTACTCAGCGTAGTGCAGTGAAGTCAGTTGGTAAACACTGAGCTCCAGCTGTTCGTAGGGTTCCCTCACGCAACTGGGGGCGTGGTTCCCTCATGATAGCTACGTCATGCGATTCCCCAAAAAATTCTGACATGCTAAACTTTTCGTCGTGGGTCTTTCGAACGTCGCAGACGAAAACGTAGCAGATCGCAAGCCTGTCACATTACAAGAGCTCGTCTCGTCGCCGACCTGTCAAAAATCGTGTACGATTCGCAAATTTGCCTGCGACGAAAGAATCGGGGCAAAATCGGGCTGAAATCGTGTAGTCTGAGCCGGCCATTACACACCAGTTGAAAAAATAAGGTGGAAACAAAAGAATGCCTTACGTATGCCTACATACTTTACTTACTTTACACTTCACAAATCTTTTTGTCCATCTTTTATCCTAGTTGGTGTCGATTTACTTTGGAGACTAATTAATTTCGCAAAGTTACGACTAGCAGTCTTGCTTCATTTGGACCAGTTTAAGGTTGCGCAAACCTGTGTGTGGACCTCCTGTCTTTTAAGTCGCATAGTACCGTATTGGTCCGAATATAAGACAGCCTTTTTTCCCCTCAAATTAGGTCTGAAAAAGATGGGTTGTCTTATATTCGGGGTCTAGTATTCAGAGCGCAGCTTCTCTTCTTCACCTCTCCCTTTAAATATCAAATCACATTCGCGGCCCCAGCTGGCACCAAAAATCGGTTCCGGGAAGAAGTAGTCCAGCGTCCTTAACAACCAGCCCGTTACCGGTGTTTAAAGATGGAAAGACAAGCTGACTACTTAGAGACAAGTGGCTCAAAAGTGGGTCAGGTCAATCAACAACAGCGGAGGAGCTTTGATGCCAATTTTAAAATAATGGTCGTCAATAAGTCAGAGTCAAGTAACAACTGCCGAGCTGCCAAAAAGTTCGGAGTCACGGAGTGTGACGTAAGAAGTTGGCAAGCACAAAAAACAACGTCCCAAAGATGCCAACAGTCAACGCAAATCTAGTCCGCAAATCTTTTTTTCTAAATGTTTGCGTTGAAAACGGGGGTCGTCTTATAATCAGGGTCGTCTTATATTCGGACCAATACGGTATGTCTCGTACCATGTGATTATTAAAACAGAACCAACGGAGCCTTCAATATTATTTGTATTCATAATTAATGTTATTTCCAACATAATATAGCCTATCACTCAAAAATGTATCGCATCTGTCATCATATGTCCCGCCCGGAAAATATTGGATTAAGAAGCGTTTCTTTTCTTCTGAAAAAAATAACACCAGCGATTGTCCGACCGAGGACCCACCGACCAGCGCCTGATAGCCCTAGAGGGTAGAGAAGAGACAGATAGATTGGCGGACTTGTCCGGAACATGGACGAGTTGGGTCAATGGTTTAAAAAGCCGGTCCCTCAAACGTCAGCCCCCCTACAAAACCCGACGGGGTGACTGGGAGAAGCACGCAGTGTGGTTTCAGCGTCCTCACGTCCTCGCCCTGTGAATTATTCAGCCCCATTACGTGAACTCCTGAGGGTTTTAATTATATTGTCACGGGCACAGCCGTCTCATTAACATTTAATAGCTTTGACAGTTAACGGAAATCAGCGTCGCTATTAACAGTCACAATATGACAATGACTCCCGTCCCCGAGTGTCAAAGTCCAATTAGGGATTTGGAAAATTGTGAGAAAAAAAAACCCCCCTCCACTGCGCGATAAGAGTCAAGGGAACCCCCCGGATTCCCTCCGCCTGGGCCTGACGTCGCCTCCGTGTCAGGGAAACGGGCTCTCTGATTTAAAGTCAGAGGAGGTAATCTGCCACATCACCACATCACCCTACATCCATCAGCCCCGTCCGCTGCCCGGAGGGTTAGGGGGGGGGGGCTCGAGGCCGCTCCAGACCCAGTTCGGAGAGCTGGGGCTGGGCAGGAGGGCGGGGGGCTCGGAGGTCGTGGGGATGAGGAGTTGGGGGGTGGAGGGAGTGGGGGGGGGGGGGGGCTTGTTTCCTCATCCCTGGCAGCTGATCCCGCATGCAGGTGGTCCGGGCGGTCGCCAGGCAGATCAAAAAGTCAGAGCCCCTGGTGGACCTGCCTTTGAAATGGGAATGGGGGCCGGAATATCAGACGGAAAGCATAAGCAAGGCCGGGTCCGCAGAACAGCTCCATATTTATGGAGGGGGGGGGGGGGGGGTTGGCAGCAGCAGCATAGGCGGACGGACGGACGGAGCCATGGATGGATGGATGGATGGATGGAGGGATGGAGGATCTCCAGAGGAGGGCCTCTGCTCTGCGGTCTGGACCCCGATTAAGAGCTCAGCCCCCTGGGCTAGGCCGGGAAGGAACAGGCCCAGTCCGTACACAGTACGCATTTACAGCACACGCGGCGTCACCAGCAGCAGCAGCGCGCAGCGTTGCACGGTGGTTTAGGAGCCATTTTAGACTCCGAGATATTCTGAGAGACTCTGTGATCTTCGATTTGAGGTTACATTTTTATTTGAATTTGAATTATTTTCATTTAAAAAGATGATAAAACTGAAGGCCGATCGTTAAGAGAAAAAGGGAAATGCGTGGATGTGTGTGTGTGTGTGTGTGTGTGTGTGTGTGTGTGTGTGTGTGTGTGTGTGTGTGTGTGTGTGTGTGTGTGTGTGTGTGTGTGTGTGTGTGTGTGTGTGTGTGTGTGTGTGTGTGTGTGTGTGTGTGTGTGTGGTGTGAAACATTGTTCACACACAATAACGGATAGCTTATACAAAAAAAAAAGCGACTCTTTCATTCGGTTTGAAATAACGGCCCTTTAAACAGAATAGCTGATGTTTTTGAATTAAAAATCATTGCGGCCCTTGTTGAGAAACAAAGGCTAACTTGACGTAACCACCTCCTCCACCCTCTCCTCCCCCAGCACCACCCCTGGCCCTCCCACGCCAAATCACTTCTGACACTTTCTCTGGGAACCGTAGCGGCAACGAGGGTTCATTCACGTATGGCGCTGCCATTACTGGCATTACTACACCCAGTACCGCCTCCACCACCACCACCACCACCACCACCACCACCCGGCTCCAGACGCCCTGCGAGCGCCTCTAAACTGTCTGCTCTCGGAGTGGTGTTTGGATGTGTTGAAAGGCGGCTCGGGGCTGGGCGTGTTGGGTTTGTTTGTCCCATTAAAGTGGTGTTTTCAGACAATGTCAGCAGGGAGCAGATAAAAGACGACCGTCTGGAGTAGAAAGGCGTCTGATGTCTCCAACATCTCCAAATTTAAACTCCCCTCCGCCTCATTGGCTGCGGCGATATCGTCTCTTCTTTTATCTTTTAGTTTTTTGTTCCTTCCTCTCTCCTCCTCCTCCTCATCCGTGATTTTTTTTTTCTTTCGCTCCGCTCGACGTCTCTGTCTCTCACCCCATCTCTGTCTCTCACCCCACTCTCTGTCTCTCACCCCATCTCTGTCTCTCACTCTCTGTCTCTCACCCCATCTCTGTCTCTCACCCCATCTCTGTCTCTCACCCCATCTCTGTTCCATCACAGTATCCCTTTCACTATCTCTTTCTCTCAATCTATCTCTCTCTCTCTCTCTCTCTCTCTCTCTCTCTCTCTCTCTCTCTCTCTCTCTCTCTCTCTCTCTCTCTCTCTCTCTCTCTCTCTCTCTCTCTCTCTCTCTCTCTCTCTCTCTCTCTCTCTCTCTCTCTCTCTCTCTCTCTCTCTCTCTCTCTCTCTCTCTCCCTCCCTCCCCTGGTCTTGGTGTATCAACCAGAGCGATATGCAGGGTGTATACTGCCCCGGATGTGGGCGGAGCAAGGCGCTCACCTTTGGGCGGAGCTAGACGCGTGCCTGTGGGCGGAGCTAGAAACTCTCCTGTGTGCGGAGTTAGCCTCCCTCCTGTGGCCGGCCCTCCTAGAATTTCTTGCTGCGAAGTGGAACTCAAAGATTAGAGTTTCTTTTAATTGCAGCCCACAGATGAGACAAATAAGAGCTAAGTCTTCCATCTGCTCCTCCCACCAGCTCCCCGCCTCCCGGTACGACGACAGCTGTATCAGTGCTGTAGCCATGGGAGTCAGAGCCATGTCTCCCACACTGGCGAGGGCACACGCACAACGGGGCTGCACATTGGGCGATACACAAACACATGCTGAATAATTGTGTACAAAAACCCGACACCGACCGATTGAAACAATGCCCTTTATTTAACTTCATTGGTCTGATGCTATGTCACCAGCATGTGAAGTGACATCTTAACCCCTGCCTACTCCTGGATCTGAAGTCACTGGGAGGTGCTTTGGATACGAGCATTATGATTAATGACTAAATAATGCAAGTTGGGTAAAGGTAAGTAACTGGGGCATTGTGGGAAATAAACACCAAAGGTCACCCGCTGTGATGAGACCATCGTCTCTCCATGTTCTCCTCCCATCTCCTCCCTGCTCTTCGCCTTCGACCCCGTCTGAATACTACCTCCCTCCACACCACGATGTGAGATGGCAGTTTTAAATTTCATTTCATTGTTATTTAACTCTGTGCCGGGTCAGGACAGACATGTTGTCCTCGCTGTCTAAACTCCTTTCCCAACTGAAGTTGTTGGAAGATGAAGAGAGGAGTGGTCATGTGTCCTCTCGGGGGTCTCTGTCTGACCTCGGAATAACTCTGGAGACCCACATGGGGTCCAGGTGTGTCCCGTGTTTCTCTGATTTCCCCTCTGTGTCGCTGGAGTGATCATCCCTCCTCTCTCCATTTAGACAATTCATTCAACATGACATGAGACACACACACACAGACACTCTCCTTTACAGCCGCACTGAGACACACACACACACACACACACACACACACACACACACACACACACACACACACACACACACACACACACACACACACACACACACACACACACACACACACACACACACACACACACACTGTTCCCCCGTCCGCTGAGTTCTGTCCCTATTTCATCAGGGGAACTTGGTTCCTTTCATCTCAGTTCCATGTCTCTCCCTCTCTCCCTCCTGTTCTCTCTCCCTCCCCTCCCCCTCCCTCCCTCCCCAGAGGGGTGGTAGAGCATGACACACATTCAACCCCAACTCTCCCACTCCCCCTAAAAAACACCCTTCTACATGTGATCATCATCTGATCTTCCTCCTGTACTGTCATTTCTATCATTTTACAGCGTTATTTCATTTTTTAGTAATCGGGCATACAAAGCCACAGAGAAAACTCTACATGCCTTATAGCCCATTTAGCTGTTATCAAATATCGCTAATAGTTAATTCAGTGTCATTAAGGTGAAGATGAGAGTTAGGGCTCATGCTCCAGGAGGCCTTCAGGTTGGACACTGGGGTTTGAACCCAGAATCTAAGTTGAATAAACCTTATCTTCATCAAGAGATATGGCTGGAGTTGTGGAGCATAGTTTATAGCTTTTTGTGTGTGTGTGTGTGTGTGTGTGTGGTACCACCAATGACAGGCTTCACCTCCTCCTCATTACTCCACACTTCCTCCTTCTCGCTCTGTCTTCCTGTTCCCAGATATCTCTCTCGCCCATTAGAGAGTGCTGATGGGACGGTTTAGTGCAGGCGGCTGCGTGGCTGGGTGCTGTAGGGTGCTGGGTGTGTTGACGGGCTGTTGTTCTCTAGAAAGACGCCGCTTGTGTGTCGAGAAGAGGGCCGGGCTCTTTGCCTACACACCACTTCGCTCGTCTGCCAGAGAAACATACGAGAACCTCCTCGTCTCACGACGCCAAATCTCTCCTTCACTTATTTTAAAATTTGCTCGAGTTCTTCCGTTATTTATTATGTAACTATATTTAGTAATTAGTTTACAATTGAATCATTTAGATTGCATCCAAAGCCACACACAGGACGAATGAATGTTTGAACACAAGTACTAAAGGAGCAGGAAAGGGTCTTGTGTTAAAGGATATCAACAGCTAGAGTCCGGACGCTGGAGTTTGACCCAAGAATCCTTTCGGCTGGGAGTCGAACCCCATTCCCACTCGACTACTTGACATGTATTCAGTGGGCACTGTCCTAAACAGAGAGGCGCAGAGGAGAGACCGAGTCAAAGGGATTTGAGGTGCTGTTGGGTCCCGTCGTAGCGTTTCCTCTGACTGACTAGGAGCCGTACCACCAGAGTGGACGTTACAACAGCTCAGGGCGTTGGAGAAGAGCAGCAAGGGGGGAGGGGGGCAGATACATCTCCCTTCCCCCCAAAACTCATCACGCCCATCCATCGGCGGCGTCTGTTTCTAACGCAAATACATCACCGCTAGTCTGCAGCGTGCTCGCCGCCGCCCTGAACGTCTTTAAGGTGGGCCGACGGACGGCCCGGCGGACCCCCGGCGCCGCAGACAGGAAGTGATGGCGCTCTTGACCCCCGTCGGCCCATCATAGTTCCGACAGGTCCCTTTCTTCCTCCGTCTCCTCCCCCCCCCCCCCCCCCCCCCCCCCCTCCTGTCTCCCCCCTCCTCACCCTGCTGGCCCGTGGCTGTTTGACGCGGCTCACTCCAGATCAGTGGGCCCCCCCGCTCCCATTGAAGTGGCTCCAGGTGTCACTCCAAGGCTGGCCGCCGCGCCGCTGCCCCCGTTTGATCCGCCCCCGCCGCTGCGCCACCCCCCCCCCCCCCCCCCACCACCCACCACCCCGCCGCCTGTCAGGAGCAACGGGGCGATCCGATTGGTCCGTCAGACAGAGCAGGAAGAAACGCTGCCGCCGTCTTAAAAGTTCCGTCGCCACCGCCGAGGGGGAGAGGGGGCTGGGGGGAGATAGGGGGGAGATAGATTTGGGGGAGATAGATTGAGTGAGAGAGAGATAGGGGCGGGGGAGAGGGGGATGGAAGGAGGGCAAGAGATTGGCGGAGGGAGAGAGAGGGAGGGAGTGAGTGGGCGGGGGGGGGAGAAATGGGGAGAGAGTAGGGGGAAAAGGAGGGAGGGGGAGGGTAAAGGGAAATGTAGAGCGAGATGGAGAGACAGGGAGGGAGACAGAGAAGACAGCGGGGCAGGAGCTGACTTTGATTGTGACAGTTTGAAAGTAAAGAGGGAAAGGGGCAGTTCCTCTCATTCGGGGGGGGGGGACGGGGGGGACGGGGACGGGGGGACTACGGGGGAGGTGTCAGGTATGTAGGGAGGGTGGGGGTGGCGTTAGAGGTTAAATGGACAGGGTATTTCTCCACTGTGAGGCGTTCGTGTCCTCCGTGTGAAGTGGACGTGTTTGATGTGAAATCAAACGGGAGCGCTCCGAACAGTAAACTGTACTACAGCCGAGTCCTCATCGCTGTTCCTCTCTCTCCTTTTCCCCCTCTCTCCGTTCTCTCTCTCCTCTGCCTCCCCCCTGTACACACTCAATCTCACCTCCATCGCGGTGCTGTGGATCCTCGCTGGTGTCCAGCAACACATTATTGAACAATAAAAACGACGGAAAAAAAAACGAAAAATCCTTCAGCTGAGAATCTGGCATTGTGTGTGGAGGGATGTCTGTGATGAACACGGTGACGATGTACCGCCCCCTTCACCACACCCGGTTGCCGCAGAAACCCTGTGCGTCTGGGCAGGACAACCGAGAAGGGTCCGATATCACACGGGAAGGTACCGGCGGTCCGGTCTTCCTTGTTTCAAAGGAACGCGCGACACAGCGGTGTGAATGGAACCCCGGGGATGTGCTCTGATCAAGAGGACCTCTTCCTCTTCCTCTGAGGGAGAGGAAGAGAGGACAGGAACGGGGGGGGCGGGGGGGGGGGGTGTATGTCTGTCGCGTGCATCACTCGGATGAGGAAAGTAAAAGCACACAAAGAAAGACTTAAGATGAAAAAAAAAATGTGTGTGTGTGTTGAGGCGGGGTAGGAGGTATTTATACGTTGCTACTGTGTCAGCCGTTGTGTGTGTGTGTGGTGTGTTGTGTGTGTGTGTGTGTGTGTGTGTGTGTGTGTGTGTGTGTGTGTGTGTGTGTGTGTGTGTGTGTGTGTGTGTGCTTGTGCGTGTGGCGATAACTTATTCCGTGCAGGGCCATTCATCCAGGGGTTGCACAGGCCTCCGTCAAGACAGAAAATAATGAGACAACAGCAACTCTCTCTCTCTCCCTCTCCCTCGCTCTCCCCTTCTCTCTCTCCCTCTCCCTCGCTCTCCCCTTCTCTCTCTCTCCCTGCGTTGCTCTCCCCCTTGCACTGTCTCTCACTTTATATTTCTCTCTCTTTCTCCCCATCTCCTTTCTCTCCACTCTTTCTCTCCCCCCATCCTCCCTCCTCCCTCCTCTCTCCTCTCTCCCTCCTTTCCCCCTCACCTCCTCGTCAAGACGATGTCTATAGATAATAGGGGGCCTTCTTCTGGGCGTTTTGAAGCAATTAGGACCTATAACATTGTCTCCCCCCCCCCCACCTTCCCAGCACGCCGCGGAGCGTCACGGTGGCAGACCCACCGTGGAACAGCTGGCCAGAGGAATGCTGCACTCACCACACACACAACCGCACACACACACACACACACACACACACACACACACACACACACACACACACACACACACACACACACACACACACACACACACACACACACACACACACACACACACACACACACACACATAACCACACCGCAACAGTGATGGCTGCCATCCTTTGTGTGGAGGAGAAGAGGGGGCTAATTTGTTTCCTGTATTTCTATGGCGGTGGTGTGCGGGGATTGTGTGCGTGGTCGTGTGTGTGTGCGTGCCCGCCGTGCCGCTCTGGCCTCACGCCATACACGGGGCGCCGCTCCACGCCGTGACACCCCGGCCCCACGCAAAGTCACCGCCAGCCCCCCTCGCCACGGCGAGACCAAGTCCAAACTCTCACCCACCCTTTGTCAGCGCGGTAGCCTTTGTTAAGGAACACACTGACAGACAATGCATTTATACAAAGTAGTACAGTCTGGAAGAGAACTTCTAACCAACAATGATTGCTACGCAAGAAACCGCAACTGCTATTTGTTTCCGTTAATAAAAGAACAATAAATCTATTCATCCA
This sequence comes from Melanogrammus aeglefinus, assembly GCA_900291075.1. Taxonomy (NCBI): domain Eukaryota; kingdom Metazoa; phylum Chordata; class Actinopteri; order Gadiformes; family Gadidae; genus Melanogrammus; species Melanogrammus aeglefinus. The sequence continues at coordinate 410,873 of OLKM01000208.1, forward strand.
CAGTTGAATAAACGCTAGCAGGCCTGGTGCTGGGGCGGGAATTGTCACTGTTCAATTATTAGATATGGCTATTATCTAGTCATGGATAATTGATTCATTTTTAGTTTCACTCACACGCAGCAAAACAACAAGCCTCCTGTGAATGCTCCTGAAATGCCCTGTTCCTACCTGGATGTGGCGGTAAAGGAGGAGCAGAGATCCCTCTTTTATCTCCCTCCTTCTTCCTATCTCTCTCCCGTCTCTGTCTGTCTCCCTCTCTCCCTCCCCGTCAACCTGTCTCTTTCTCTACCTCCCTCTCTGTCCCTCTCTCTAACTGTTCCTGTCCGCCAGGATGTAGTGTAGAGTCAAGGGCGGCCATGTTGTTTCTGTGGATGACAGAGAAGGCGCCCTTCATCATAATGTGGCGAGACAATAAACTCAAAGAAAGAGGGCTTTTATTTTCTCAAAGGAAGTGAAGAGGTGTTAAGCCAAGGCTGCAGTGGGTTTCGAGAGGGCCTGCTGACAAACTACTTCACAAGGGGTCACACACCCTTATTTCCGTGAAAGGCTGCTAACCTTGAGTGAATTGTGTATTGAATTCCTCATTCAGGGGATGGGAAGCAAAAATGAACAAGGCCCCAACTCCCGAAAAAAAATTCTGGGGATTTTTCTAGAATAATGTCGCTCATTCGATAATGTCTGTAAAACATACAAGCCTTGCACAATGGTTTGAACAAGTGCTGGAGAAGACCAAACAGTGATTTGAGAAGATCTTATTCACTTACCTCTCTGTGAAAATCTGCTTTTAACAAATAAGTTAGTTTTTTGGATTTGATGAAACGCTTCAGTGTTGCACGTTTGTTTTTGGCCTTGCAATAGAAAAATAGAAAGATTAAGTAATTAATCATTGTTAACTACATTATATGCTTCCAAGAATCATCATCAAATTATATTATATCATTGTAATAAAAATCTATCTCATTCAATCATTCAATTCTATCTCAAAAGAACTGCCCCTTTGCTGAACTTTTACCCAATAAGTTCATGATTCCTGTTGTGAGCGTTGTTTCTTAGCTTAACCTTCTCGGCTGTGAGGTCATCAGGGCGCAGTGTGTAGCTTCCCTGAAGCCCAAGTGCACAACATGATCCACCATTCCATCCTTCTGTGGTTTCCAAAAGAAAACAAGGCTTTGTGAGGTTATCGGGTGGTTAAACCATTCTTGAACTCGGGAGTGCAATAGACAAAACACCTTCCATCCCTTTGAATCTAAATAGTGTATGTATGGCAACCAATGAAAAAAGATTATGGTGAGACCGCTGACAGCAACTTATTAATGGGCCCTTCGTCAAACCCTTCCCATGGTTTGGATTAGCAGCGGTAGCTAACTAAGCCTTTGTTTCTAGACAGCATCATTATGACCTAACTGCACTAACATTAGCACATTAGCCGCCAAATGACTTTGGTATGTCTACCGATAAACACATCTTTTATGCCTTAACAGAGGCCAGTTAAGAGACAGCAGACTGCGCTGCATGACTGAGTTCCTGGAAACACAGTTTTCCTTTGTCTAGCGGTGTCGCCGGTGGGTCAGAACACCGGTCAAGACTTGTTTGTCCCTCTGCGGTTTCCTAGACGATTTTGTAATGCCGTGTTGCATGCCGGCATTGCATGCGTCGGTCGGATATCGGGACTATAATGAGTGTGATTGATAACCATTTCGAGATGTTCGGGGGAAGAAGGTCTTTTTCATGGCGGAGGCCTTGGTGGCTGCCAGAAGCCATAAGCACAAGGCAGGCTTGTGCCACAGAAGCCTGCCTGACCCTGATCAATGGGGGCATAAAACCTCTCTGGGATTGCCCAAAGCTGTGCACTTTTAGCGCCGGGATCATTGGAAGTCCATAAAATCTTGGATATTTAGACAGTAATTAAACTCGATCCATACGCGTTTCTGCGGGGCCAACATCACCGTCCACTGCCGTCGCACGCAGACTAATCAGAGCCCAGCCGGGTTCAAGGGGGAACCAAACCTACAGCCTAGCCCGTGTTGAATTGATTGGTCCACAGTCGTTGCAGCATGTACCTTTACCATGTTGATCCGTCTCTGCTGCCCGTGAGTGGAGGGCCTGTTCCATAACATCCCAGCTGGGATGGCCGTCCCTCGGTGGGAAGCTGTCTGTGTGTGAACCCGGGTCCCGGCCTGCCGCGCTGGGCAGGGTGCCGGGCCACGCTGGGCCTGTAATGACAGGTTCCGTACGGCCGTGGCCCACTGGGCTGTTTGTTTGGAGAGGCAACGCTCCGCAGCGGAGAGGCGGCCCAGCTGGCAGCAGCCGGCGCTGGCCCTTTGGCCCCCGGTGTCTGGGGCTTGTTTGGCCCCAAGCAGACTGGCATGATGAAGGAGGAGGAGGGGGCGCTGTTGAGAGAGGAGCAGGACTTGGCAGAGCACCCTGGTGCGAGGCCAGGCGGGCTGCCAGCTGGAGACAAGACCTCTCCTTCCTCCGTCGCCCCTCTCTGTGGCGACGCAGAGCTGAGTCTGCACCTCCGGGGTCAACGTCGTCCGGTCGCGACCCTTCTTATCCCGGGACGACCCTCGCAGCACTCTGCGGTGGCCTGTGTCCCCATCAAGGACCGGCGTTTTGTCGCCCTCTCGCTGTTCATTAACTGTTAAGGCTCAAGACCTCCCTCTCCCCGAACTTTTCCTTATTAATAACTTAGGCTGAACCCAAGCATACCTTATACTAGTTCACTGTAGAACCTCGCCCATGCTGGCTGTTTTTCGAATTGAATGATGGTCGTTAAGTATGTGACTTAAAGTGACACATGATCTTCCTTAAACTTGACGGATGTAAACAATAACGTCACTGTTAACGTCAACTGAATCCTCAAATCTTCAATAAATGAGTCCCTTAAAGTCACTGTGTCACTATCAAAATATTTCATACTTGTTTAATACTTCTTACATTCTATACCATTTCTAAAGGTACGCAAAAGATCAAAACCAAATTTCAACCTGCAACTTGAACCTCGGAACCCATCCAGGACGGCAACTTCCCAACATACAGTCAGGGCACCTGACTGCTGTTTATCTGAGTGTTGGCTGGTTCATGGTGCCGAGCGAGCGGAGGGGGGGAGGGGGGGGGCATTCATTTTAGCCTCCGGCCAGGTCCCCCCCCCCCCAAGGCGCCAGAGTGAACATGACTTAGGAGACGACAGGAAGTTGTGAGGACACTTGTGTCTCGCATCCTAGTGGCACTTTTCCCCCCATCTCCCCCCCACACAAACACACACACACAACCACACACGCGCGACACACAACACACACACACACAACACCACACACGCAACACACACACACACACCACACACACACACACACACACACACACACACACACACACACACACACACACACACACACACACACACACACACACACACACCTGCACCCTTCAGTCCACCTGAACACTGCAGAGTATCACACCCACATGTGAAGCGCCAAGCAGCTCTGCTCGCCTCAAAGAAAAAGTTTGGCTCACCACCCAGGTCCTCTTTGGCTCTGGCTCATACTGACACCTTTGTCTGCGCTGGGTCGTCTCCAGTCCACAGGTCAGATGGAAAAAGTGGTGTTTTAGACCACGTTGATTCACAGCCATCCCATGTAATAGTAGGACTATTTGTTTTTACTTGAAAGTCTTTCGCGGAGCTTTTTAACCAAAGATGTACCGTAGGTCAGGACATGTTGTTAAAGGGAAGGTAGCGGGGGTTTGGAAACCCTTGCTCAAGGATGACGACAAGGTAGGCAGCGAACATTGGGGTTTAAAACCCGGAACATTTGGCACCCTAACCAGCAGACTGCACCCGGCCCAGACTGCTCTGCTGCACTGTTGGGCCCTTTCAGGACGGCCTTGGCATCTTTCTAAACACTGGTTCTAAACACCGGGTCTGTAATCACAGCGTTGGGTAAGAGTTGTGTGAGAGTGGAGCGCACCAGGTCGCGGGCCGCCACAGACAGACGGAGCGCAGGACAGACTGACCACACAACAAACAAATAAATACTATCAGTATAATAACCGTCATCCTTGTAATCATACTGTCCAGGGCTTTTTTTTAGATTACAGACTTTTTTAAACGGTTTTGGTGTCTGGAATACGATAAAAGGGTATTTTATACGTAGACAGAAACATCTTGAGTTCTGACTTACTGTTCTCGTAAGGGTAGTTAAAATGTTAGAATCAAGGGATTTTCTTCTTGTAAGCTTCACAATATGTTTTATACGCTATAGTTATTCAAACATGAACTGCTATTCAGTCATTCTTCCACCCTAGCCTACATCACCAGCAAGTAAAAGACCAATTCACAATTCTTTCATAATGCCTCAAGTTATAAGCATCAAAACTCAAACTTGAATTGTATTAGCCATTGATTTTAGTGATAACGTATTTTATTGAATCCATTGCGTCTTGTGTCCTGTTCAAGGACAGTATAATATCGTCGAAGGTGTCTGACTCCAAGCTGATTGGTTCTGTGTTCGATCCCGGATATCCACAGTGTGCCCGTAGGCATCAAGGTGCCCTGACCCCTTTCTGCTGCTATCGACAAGTGACACATAGTCACTGTAAGATACCATCGTCCACTCAATGGCTGGACAGTAAAAGGCGACAAACTGGTCGTATATCTCTTAACCCATTGACCATTTAATGAATGCCCCTAGCTCAGCCACGGCCAGGCAAGTTGATTGTACACAACATGAAAACCATTGGGTGTGCGTTCCCTGCTTCCACAATGTTTCAGTGTATTATCACGCCATAAAGAGTGCCATTGTAAGCCGGCGGACGGGTCTTCCTCCGCTCCGTATGAACAAAGACCGCTATGAGGTCCCCCCCGGCCTAGACCAGGACTATCGGAGCAATCAGGACCCGTAGCGCTCCACAACCGGCTCGTGTGGAAGAATGGTGTCAGCGGCGGAATGGTCTGAACAAGTCTCTGAAAGAGGCTCATGATAATGTGTGGCTGTGTGTGTGTTCACTCCGCAGGTCTGGCTGTGCGCTCCTTTTGTTTCCACGTGTGTCTGTGTGTCTGTGTTTTGTGTTCCCACAGTGTGTGAGAGTCATGTGTTCTGCACTCTTGAGGTGTTGGAAAGTATTCCCTTAGCCTCAAACTTTATAGTGTCAAAAAGGTCAACCACCAAACCGCTGGATTTGGCCTTAAGACATTGGAGCTGTGGGAGGCGACTTGGAAGTGGTGGACTGGTTCTCTCTCTCTCCCTCTTGCTACAACTTGTACCCTATCACAACTGCTCTCCATAACTTCTCAGGGAATCCTTCTCCTAATCTTGGGTCGTACCAAAGTTTTCTCTCCGATTGCAGTTATTTCCTTCTTAGCGACCGATTTAACGCAAGGTGAAAATAAGTGGTATCCGCGAATAACAACACTAAACATCCAAGTATCGATTTATGACTTGCTCATAATAGGTGTCAGGGTGTACTTTGACCGCATGTGTCGGACCATTGCGTGAATTCATATTTGGGCTGCAGCGGTGGCGGTCCGTGGAGGCGGTGCTCTGATTGACCCGGCCATACCGCCCGCGTTATCGACGGTCCTTTTAGAGTGCCGACCCCGCTGCGCCGCGTGCCTTCCTGTTCTTCTGGAGAAAATGATTTTCCTCTGCGCTCCAGCCAGAATATTGCCTCCCCAAACCCCCCCCCCCCCCCACCCCCCCCCTCCCCGCCCTAAACACCGAGCCCTCCTCCCACCCATGGCTCTCCGGTAAAAGTTAAGATCCACTACCGAATCAATGGCGGCCTCCCTTTGATGTGCAGGGACGCATTACGAGCGCTGGGTTCTAATTGGAGCAGAGGGCAGAGGGGATCGATGGGGGATGTAATTGGCTGACACAGAGATGGGTGGTGTAGCCTTTATCACCATTAATATTTAGACACAATGTGGGAGGACCACGGCGCAGGTTAAAATGCACCGCCGTCGAGCGCGGCTTTGATCTCGGCTGATAAGCTGATCGATTCTGGAGGGGGGGTTGATGGGATGAGAGTGGGGAGGAGAGAGGGAGAGGGAGAGGGAGAGGGAGAGGGAGAGGGAGAAAGGTTGCAGAAGTGCTGCGAGTCGGACCATCCGAAGAAGGAGGTCTGCCTGGCAGGGGATGATCCAGGGAAAGGGTGGAAAGGTCACGCCCGTTCTACTGTTAAACCGCAGGAGAGGAATATTTGGAATGGAATGTGTCTTAGTAAAGTTTGCGAAAGCAAAGGAATCCAGTACCAGTTTGAATGGGACATGGGACCCAGACAGGAGTCCGACTTCACTCCTTCTTTGGCCCCTGGCACCTGGCCCTGCCTGTCACTGAGAGAGGAACGCCTTCTAGGGAGACGTCCCAAGACAATCGCCGATCACGTTCACTTACCTCCAGGACCCCTGGGGTGTTTCTGTCTGTGTGGGGAGAGCTGAGAGGCCGGGTTTAGGTTCAGCCTTGACTAGGAGGGCGCTCCTCTTTCTGCTCCAACCCCATTGTAGTCACAAGGATCCGTAACCCAACCCGGAGGAGGAGGAGCCGTTTCGGTCCTCACCGGGCGGCCCCGGGGTCACCCAGCGACGCTCCCCTCTGTCATTTAACCCTCGGAAAACACAGGACAGGGGGTTAAGAGGGCCTGGTGGGGGTGGGGGGGGGATACCCACCCTGGCAGGGACGCCCTGAGGGTTGGGGGGACTCGTTGGGGGAGGCTAGCTGAGGCCGGGTGGGATGTGTCTCGTTCAATGCGAACGTCACTCCTGTTTTTGTGGCCGGGGTTCCCCAAGGACCGATAACTTGAGTCATTGTACGTGGCGGGACAAAGTCAGGTAACGGGTAGCATGACTGACGTGTCAGGTTCCCCTGGTTAAGGAGGGACAAAGAGTGGACCATCCAACACTTCCCCCGGTCACCAGGGACAGGGGACCGGATGATATCGGAGAGGGGAGGCTACCGTGTCAAACAAGGCCTTCAGCCTTAACCTACTAAAGCTTTCCCATTGATATTTATCCCTATGATGTTAAATCCCTAAGTTGGAGGGACGCTGATATAGTCTGTCAAGTTATGATGCATCAAGCCTTTGCTGCTGTATCACGATTTTCCGTACTTTTCCATCGCTTTTTATTTTTTTATTTAAGTTATTTGTAAGTTTTTGCACTGCGGCGTCCGCTATTGTACAAAATGTTGTTTTCTAACGGAAGGAAGCCATCCGCCCACGAATCAATCACCCCATGGATTTTTATACCCTAAATCTATTTGGTCCATGGAGAGAAATCTACATTTTTTTAACGGAAATGAGGAGGCTGCGGTTAGAAAGTTAAAGATAGTGCCGGTTTGAGCTTACATCAGTACATCTGCAAGCAAACCTCTTTCTTTTTTAACCTCGGGTACATTAAAAATCGTCAAAAAAAAAAAAAGTGCACTCTAAGCATATAAATAATGGTTATCTTCACCAGATCCTAGCATCCATATCCTGTTAATTATATGGCGAGTGCTCATAGGAGCTTTAGACCTTCATGTCCACTGACACCCAAACAAAATAACTGTAATACAGGTGAACTACAGTGAAGTTGAATTATCCTACATGTAGCTTTATGCCAGGTGAACTCCTGGATTAACAGGGCTAACATGACCTGTTCTCAACCTACATACCATATCCAGATATGCATCTGTCGGCCTTCCTCCCTCAAACTATTAACTATGCATCTACAGTGCATAGAGTGGTCATTAATTTTCTAATCTATTGTTTACAGCTGACTTGTCCGCCTTAGTGACTTGTAGCAGTAAATCACAAAGGGGACCTCCCTATTGTCAAGCAAAACCCTCGACGACGCACAATTAACGCTCTGTAATGCAACAGCACGCCGCTACACTGGTCTTCATCATAGAGACAAGAATCTTTATGTCCATCCCTTTTGTGCATCTATCTCCTTTGTGATTCGCCAAATGTGGGAATACGTTTGGTAAAGGGCATTTGAATCCTGCTATACAAACAGGCTCAGAAAACTCCTGTATGATGTCATTAGACCGATCTGGAAGGAAAACCCGAAGATTTGCTAATGCTTTATAACGTTGGTTATTATGGGATAGTTTTGCGAGTTGGGCGCCTAATCTTTGGTGGTTTCACAGTGTAAACTAGGGTTTGTTTACTGCCTAAACAATCAAAAGCAGCAATCTTTGTATTCAGTCCAGCAGTATCTTCAGTTTAGGGAGCGTTGCTCACTGTCTCCTTTGCTTAGTCAGAGCTTAGTGTTTACTCCCGTGCTGAAGAAGGTCACCTTAGGGTCAGCCGTTATGAAAAATAGTTCAAATGATGTAGTTGACTACTGAGTCTCCCCCTGGTACTTGTCTCCATTCATCGGTTGACATTAATTGAGATGATGATTCAACATAATGTTGGATTAATCAACTCAGCTCTGCTCAGTCTAGTTTGTGTTGACGTGATGTTTTCAGTAAGATAAAATTCATCAGATACAATGTGTTTCAGTGTGCCTCAATATGTACGTCTGTGCGTGCACATGCAAAACATGTTCCTGTGTTTATGCGTGAATACGGAGGCATCCGTGTGTGTGTGTGTGTGTGTGTGTGTGTGTGTGTGTGTGTGTGTGTGTGTGTGTGTGTGTGTGTGTGTGTGTGTGTGTGTGTGTGTGTGTGTGTGTGTGAGAACCGGTATTGGTTTGTATATTTCCGTCCGCGCCGCTGCTCTTCTGCTCGCACCTTGTGCATGTGTAAATGAACAGCAAAGGCATACGAAAGTGGAGCGCCCTCCCTGTCTCCCCCCCCCCATCTGTTGGCCGGGACTAATTGTTCCCGGGCTGGGGGGGCTCGGCACGGGGAAGAGAGACGCATGACGCACCCCCTCTGTCCTGGAGCGGATTCCTCCACCACGCTAAAAAGATCATCCCCGTGTTTATAAAGACACTTGGCTCCCTTCTCTGCTAATGAATGTCGTTTACTTCTCCTAACGAGGATTAATTATCCGCCGGCCCCCCGCCGCCTCCCCCTCAACTTCCCTTCCCTCTGTTCTCTCTAATTCTCTCTCCCACAGCTACATCGCTGCTTACACACACACACCCGACAGGGAAGCTAGTCGCAATTAGCCGGTAGAAGATGGCTGCTGGTATTGCGGGGTTTCGGGCACAAGGAGGTCTGAAGCCGGTATGCACGGCCGGCGAGAGCATTACTGTTCCTAGTAACAGGAATTGACGGACCTTGCAATTAATTCCAGCCCTTGATGGACAGAGGAGATCTAGACCACTACGGCACCCGAGCTCGGACAGGGTCCAGCAAGAGATGGGCTATCAACGAGCGGACAAAACTACACGGCGGGTAGCGGCACGAGGACGTAGGGAGAATGGGGGGGGGGGGGGGGGAGTTAAAGGGCGAAATAGAGAGACGGGCCGAGGGAGAGAGATGGACCGGTAGAGTGAGGTAGGGAGAGATGGAGGGGGAGAGAGTCTGAAAGGGCGAGTGAGGTACGGATGGATGGAGTTAAGCGAGTGAGAGAGAGACGTAGAGGGGCCGAGTTAGGCACTAGAGTAAGAGCGACAAAGAGGGAAAGTCTGGTCAAGCGAGGTAG
>OLKM01000208.1:420470-442349 GCA_900291075.1 Melanogrammus aeglefinus
GGGAGGGGGGGGAGGGGAGGGGGAGGGGGGAGGGGGGAGAGAGAGAGAGAGAGAGAGAGAGAGAGAGAGAGAGAGAGAGAGAGAGAGAGAGAGAGAGAGAGAGAGAGAGGACGAGGGAGACGTTGGGATTAATGGTTCTGTGGAACTCCTTGTCCTCGATGGCCGCTGGAGCTGCAGGGTTTATTGTTGGATGTGGTTGCTTGACATTCCTGTTGTCAAAGAGAGAGAGAGACATGCAGGGAGAGAGAGAGAGAGAGAGAGAGACTAGGGATTAGGCCTCCCAGCATTGCAACAGAGGGCCAGGAAAAAACAAACAGAGGCCTCAAATTAGATTTCCCAAAACATTGGGTTCCCTCTCATTTTACACGCCACCGCGACCGGCCGACCGGAATAGGCGAAACCGTGAAGTCCGCCCCGCGCTCCCGCCGCCACAGTCGAGCCCCCGCCCCCGCGCCCCCCTACCCTCTCCTCTGTGGAGCGCTAAGGGGGTCGGCCGCCCGCCACCCCGGCTGGATCAACCTCCCTGTTTCACAACAGAGTCCAAGCTGGGCTCCATGGCTGATAGACGGGGGGGTCACACCGCAGCCTCAGGAGAAGACAAAGGGTTTTTATCAAGCCCCAACCGCTAAACCTGACTCGCTCTCTCTCGCTCTCTCTCTCTCTCTCGCTCTCGCTCTCGCCTCTCTCTCTCTCTCTCGCTCTCGCTCTCGCTCTCTCTCTCTCTCTCTCTCGCTCTCGCTCTCGCTCTCTCTCTCTCTCTCGCTCTCGCTCTCGCTCTCGCTCTCTCTCTCTCTCGCTCTCGCTCTCGCTCTCGCTCTCTCTCACTCTCTTGCTCTTCATCTCTCTCTCTCTCTCTCTCTCGCTCTCGCTCTCGCTCTCGCTCTCTCTCACTCTCTTGCTCTTCATCTCTCTCTCTCTCTCGCTCTCGCTCTCGCTCTCGCTTTCGCTCTCGCTCTCGCTCTCTCTCACTCTCTTGCTCTTCATCTCTCTCTCTCTCTCTCTCTCTCTCTCTCTCCCTCTTCTCTCTCTCTCTCTCTCTCTCTCTCTCTCTCTCTCTCTCCTGTCCCTCTTTCTCTCTCTCTCTCTTTCTCTCTCTCTCTTTCTCTCCCTTCCTCTCTCTCCTGCTTGGTACGGGATCCTGACTCAACCTAAGGGCGAGGGAGGGATGCTGGCTGCAGAGGAGGTGGTGAGGGGTGGAGAGCAGGGTGGGGATGGGGAGAAGGGTAGGAGGGGGGCGGAGGAGAGAAGGGTGGAGGAGGGGGGAGGAGTAGAGAGGGTGAGGGTGGAGGAGAGGCGGGGAGGAGGAGTAGAGCAGGATGTAGGGTGTGGAGAGGGGAGGAGTAGAGCAGGGTGGAGGTGGTGGGAAGAGGGAGGAGGTGAGAGCAGGGTGGAGGGTGGGGGGAGGAGGGAGGAGGGGGGAGGAGTAGAGCAGGGTGGAGGTGGGGGAGAGGGGAGGAGGGGGGAGGAGTAGAGCAGGGTGGAGGTGGGGGAGAGGGGAGGAGGGGGGAGGAGTAGAGCAGGGTGGAGGTGTGGAGAGGAGAAAGGAGTGAGGGAGATGGCGAGCCGGCTGAGGGAGGTGGAGTAGGGTAGCTATAGGAGAAAGTAGGGGTTATTTGGCTTGACAGCGAGGCTGTTTGAGGTCTTGGACCCCCTCCTGAGGAGTCAGCACTTTGATATCAGGGCTCAGCTGAAAGCGATAAAACACCCGTCTTTTATTTATTTAATTCTTAAAAGGACTCACCCTCTGAAGGAAGAATGTTCAAGAAACCATGGAATGAAAACGGACAATTTTACCTTGTTACCCCGTATTATCCTCCTGTTGAGGGGAGCCGGTGCCAAAATGCTGAGACAAAATCAAACCTGTTTATTTGAAGTCCAAACATTTGCAACGCGACTCCCTCTGCAGCTCGCAACTAATCCAACCAATCACACAACATTTTCCAGGCGGCATGGCTGGTGTGTCACTCTGCAAAAGCCAATCAGATCACGTGTCACACAGACGGCACGGATCCTCATCTATAATAATGCACACGCACACACACACACACACATCACTTTCTCTCACCCTCCTTGAACAGACGCACTTTCTCTCTCTCTCTCTCTCTCTCTCTCTCTCTCTCTCTCTCTCTCTCTCTCTCTCTCTCTCTCTCTCTCTCTCTCTCTCTCTCTCTCTCTCTCTCTCTCTCTCTCCCCCCCCTCCCCTCCTTCTATCTCTCTGTCAGCAGGATAATCAGGTTCTAGGAAAACTGAGTGTGAAGATGTGTCATCATTTCCTGCTGGCAGAAGTTTCTGTAGCATTAGCCCAGGGCTCTCTCCCTCTCTTCTCCCTCTCTCTCTCCCTCGCCCTCTCTGTCTCTCTCTCTCTCTCTCTCGACCTTGTTCCAATGAACTCTGGAGGGGCAAGCCGTGGTTCTCTCCTTTTGATTGGTCCATTCCGTTGCGATGCCGTCCTGCGAGCTGCTACGCTTGAACCTCTGGTCATGGGAACCTTTGAGCGTGCTAATTAGCGCGCTCATTTTAATTTGCAACCACGCTAGCATCAGGACGTACCGTTGACGCCTTAAATGCCCTACGACCCTGGGGAACCACAAACTGGTCCCATGACTTCTGCTGGCCCCGCCCCGTTCTGCTGTTGGTCTGTTTCACCTGGGTGGGTGACCCACATTGGAGCTGAGTTGGTTTTAATTTGAATATCAAACGATTGTGTTGTGTTGAGTACATTTTCCGCAGGCTTAGGAATGAAACGTCTGTCTGCCTTTCGACAACACACTGTCGATGGTAGGAGCAATCCAAAAGCATGGAAATGTGTTCCCAGGCTGGACAGTAGGGAGGCTAGGGGGCTCTCATTCTGTACCCAAATTCTGGGTCTGGGTTCAATCCCAGGTATCGTTAGACTCCCTACTTGAGCAGTAGTCCTTATAACACCGACCTGATCCTTAGTGATGTGTATCAGAATTCACTGTAAGGTGCTGGCCTACCATCTCTCTCTCTCTCTCTCTCTCTCTCTCTCTCTCTCTCTCTCTCCTCCTCTCTCTCTCTCTCTCTCTCTCTCTCTCTCTCTCTCTCTCTCTCCCTCGTGTGTGTGGCTGTGTGTGCGAGTGCGTGCGCCCGTCTTACAACAGGTAAACAACTCGCGGCTCCATTAGCAGTGGTGAGTCTGGCCGTCAGCCAGGCAGGTAATATTTCTGTCGGGCATCGTCTGGGACACACATACCCCTCCCTCCCCTCCCTTCCTTCCCCCCCCCCCCCCCCCCCCCGCCTCGGCACGCAGCCCGTCTGCCTGGCGGTCCGGTCGCTCCGCGGTCCTCAGCCGCCGCCGGCCATACCAGGGCGCCATCTTACACAGCCAGTCAGCGGACGGGCCAGCCGATCTGATTGGCCGGCCGCCAACGTACACGCACAAAGACTTCTTTGACTGCAGGTCAGCCGGTTAACCAAGCAGAGGGGAGAGGGGAAGGCGAGAGAGAGGGAGAGAGAGGCAGGGAGGGATGGAGGGGGAGAAAGGGGGAGCTCCACAACTGCCTCCTGCCCCTTCCCCTCTCGGCTGTAAGAGCCGTCGTTGTGCGTTCCTGTCGGCGCGCGGCGGCAGTGCGTTCCGGGTGATCGCTGTATGTCTTTTGTTTCCTGGGAATCTGGGTTGTTGTTGTTATGATGGAGACCTTTAGCTCATGCCAGAATGCGTTGGCTCGGTGAAAGTCAAACCGGTTTCTGAGCTTGAAGCGCGTGCGGTTCGAGACCTTTTCTCCGTCTGTGGCCTTGCAACTCCTGTTTTTTTCGCCTTACAGAAGACAGCGCTCACACCAAAGTGAACGTGTATCGTAAAGGAGATCCAAACATTGGTTATTGGTTATTTTATCGAGTTGTGTTATACCTTGAGTGTCTGGTGGGGTCAGGGTTCGATTTAGATAGTCCTCTTGCGAAAGATGACCTATATCTATATATACGATTTTTAAAAATCACCGTCAAAAATAAGAACCTTGAAAATGGTCTGAAAAAATGAAAAAACCTGTTAAGATGTCTATGGCTTGATAAACACCATCAACAACACCGATAAACAAGCCTCAATTTTGCGTCCTTCGTTGCAGCAGCACCTATGTTCGCCCGTTAAGTCATCTTCGTTAGCGGTTTCGTCATGAGTGCAGCCGTTGGTGTTGAAAAGCTACCTACTCCCCCCCCTCCACCCAACCAACCCTATCCCCCAACCCTCCCGATCGGCCCGCGCAACCCTCATTATCTCCCCCTTCCACGCCTGGCTCCCCCGCCTCCCCCGTCTCCCCTAGCGTGGCGCCCGCTTTGCATACGACTGATGTTTTAAATGCTGCATTGTTAACTGACGTGCGCTGGCCCTGCTGACCTGGGAGGTATTCCTGCGTTTGATCAGCGCCGCCGCGGTGTTAACACATCCAGGCAGCGCTGGCGGTTGGTGAAGAGGTGTGGGGGGGGGGTGGGGACACACACCCTCCCCCCCGATCGGGCGGGGAGACGGGCGGTGGCGAGGGCAGGGTGGAGGACGGCGGCCGGGCGAGTGGTGGCGATGGAGGATGGCGGGTGGGTGGTGGCGATGGCGGTGGTGGTGATGGTGGTGGTCTTGGTGCTGGTGCTACAGTCTGAGGGGATCCATTGGGTGATTAGAGGATTCTCCTTGTCTGCAAGGCCAGAGGAGCCTTGCGCTGACCCGGCGGTCCCCTGGTTGGCTGGAGATGGCGGCCGGTTTTGGCGTCGGTTGAAAGGCGGGGCGGCCGGGAAGCCAAGGTTGAAAGGGGGTCCACTGGCCGGCCGGGATGGGTTTGAAGCGTTTGGACGCGTTTGTTGTTTTGTTGTAACGGGTGGCCCTCACCATCTGCGTGCCTCAATGGTGATTTGTTTCCGCGTCGTTGTTGTTTTATTTATTTCTTTTCTCGCGCTCGTCGTCGCTGGAAAGCGAGCGTCATGTGAGTTTCGAATGCTAATCAGCCACCAGGTTTCTCCAGCGCGCATCATTAGTGTAAATACCGCCTTCTTTCGTCCTCCTAGAAAATGGAGATCTGATATTTACTCTGTGTCTCGGTTCTACTTTTATGTAAATTGATCACGAAACAAGCGCTTGCTATTAGTTTTCCCTTTCCCCACTGGTGGAAAACATGGAGAGAATGTGAATCAATTGCCTGTCGTTAGCCAAGTTCAGAAGTTTTAACCCTCTGCCTTGAGTCCCAAACTTTAATAATGGACAGTTACTAAACAAAGAGTTAAGGAAAGAATGGCCTGTAAACATCCTCCTCTCATCTCTCTCTCGCTCTCCATCCCGACTCTTATCCCCTCTCTATCCATTGTCCCCCTCCTTCTCTCTCTCTCTCTCTCTCTCTCTCTCTCTCTCTCTCTCTCTCTCTCTCTCTCTCTCTCTCTCTCTCTCTCTCTCTCTCTCTCTCTCTCTCTCTCTCTCTCTCTCTCTCTCTCTCTCTCTCTCTCTCTCTCTCTCTCTCTCTCTCTCTCTCTCTCTCTCTCTCTCTCTCTCTCTCTCTCTCTCTCTCTGAGGGCTCTTCGGTAGCCACTGAGTCCAGAGGAGAGGGATAGAGCGAGGGAGATGAAGAAATAAATAACTCCCCTAACCCACATCATTAATAATAGAGGGTCAGTTCCCCCATGGATTGCTATCTCATAACACTCCACGGTGGGCTCGCTGTGTCCAGTACGTATGGACGCTATCTGAGAGAATAACCTGCAAAGCACAGGGGCTGTGGTTAGGAATACTGAAGCTACAAACACTCCCAGTGGACTATGGGAATTGATGTTCCTGTGTTCTCAGCCCAGTGGATAGTTCTGCTTCGTCTTACAAGTGTCTTATACCTTGTCTTACGTACCGTTAAATGGTCAGTTGGAGGGGATTTTTCTCTTTCTACCACTCTCTAAGCTTTCTTAAGCAGATAGTCTTGAAATCCCCCCCTGAATAGCCCGTGCACAAGTTGTGATTAACAATTTATTTGTGTATCCAAGTCAAGTGCTATGGATCCTCTTGAGGCCTTGAGGGATGCATTTTGCAAATATGGATTGGCTCTCTCTCTCTCTCTCCTCGGCTCACTTCCTCTGCACAGTCCCTGCGCTGCTGCCGGGATGCTCCTTGACCTTTGAACCCCCCCCCCCCCCCCCAGCCCCTCTCCCCGTTTGCAGGGTACAGGCGAATGAATCACCAATCTGCATCTCTCATTGTGCCAGACGCCCACTCAAGCAGCGCGAGAGAGGGAGCGAGAGAGAGGTAGAGAGAGCGCAGGAGGGAGAGGGAGGTTACCTCTGTTTTTGAAGGAAGAAAAGGGAGAGAATGAAAAAGGAAAGGATGACTTGAACGAAAAGGACATCTCCCTCAATTAACTTGTGCTCGCGAGCGGTGGTTCCTAAAGGCAGAGGGGTGTCGTTCCTGGGACGGGGGCCAGTCCAATTAGAACTCAAGTTTGGTCCGGAGCTTCAATGGGCATTCAAGCAATTTATTCAAGGTTGCGGAAGACATAGCTGGGCGATAAACTGAGAAACACGTGCGGTAACACTCACAATGACCAGAAATGTCCCTCTGCTCATACGCACAAAGAGCGCCCCCCCCCCCAGGTAGGCTGATGTTAACTAAACACCTCTCACGGCTGATGTAGAAAGGCCTGACTTTCAGCTAGCCCCTTAAACATGGCCATATTAGACATCGATACAGCAGTAAACATGTGTAAACATGTGTCAATACCTTAATAATTACAGAAGTGTACACACACACCATTAGCTGGTTGGTGCAAAACCTAGATACTAATTATTAGTTGTGGGAAAAAAGAACCTAAATCCCCGGTCCCTAGTCAGTCAAGTGGCGCGTGTGATGTACCACCAGGGAATGGGTGCCCTCCCTCTTAATACGACCGCCGTGGGGGGGGCATATTGCTACAGGTTGGTTTATGCTGCGTAACAAAGCTGGAAGGCACCCGATACCGGATGTAATTGATGAAAGCATATGCAAATGATGTGTACGCCATGTGTGCTCCCCCGCGACCCCAGGAGAACGCGAGTTGGTCACACACTGCGTCCGCCCATTCGCTTTAGTACATAGTTTAACACGTAGTTAGTACATTATTTTATTGTGTTGCAGTAGTTGCAGTTGGCCTGAGGCCCGGAACTGCATTCCAGAAGATGGTGAGGATACGTTACACACCGCTAACAGATAAATAGACACAAAAATGTGCTATTCTTTCAGAGTGAGGCGGCTTCTGTACCCAAAGTACATAGTTACCGTTGCTTGGGTGAGCGCACGATGAAATCCCCTGCCGCCGCCTGGTCACAAGGGGGCACCTTTCCCTGGATACCTTGTCCGTCCGCTCCCTAACTCCATCCTCCTGGTTTCTCCGTCTTCCTCCGTTGTGTTTGTAAATCACATTTTCTTTCTCCTGGTACATTGTGGAGAAAGGGCTGACCCTTGGGGGGGGGGGGGGGGGGCCCGGGCCCTGATTAGCAGGGTCTTCAGGGCTCTTGGTCTATTGATCGAGGACTCGGGAGCGCTAAGCAAATGTAGCCAGAGTAGCGAGTCAATAACAGCATTACCGCAGCGCTGCCTGCCGTAGCGGCGGCCTCCCACACACTCTCTGAGCCCCGACTGCCTCTCCACCCAGAGGAGGAGACGGAGGAATGGGAATAGGTACATGAGAGAGAACTTCTGGGGTATTCTCGGTGGCGGCGGCTCGCGGGCTTGAGCAGGGGTTTAGCCCGTACAAGGAGTGGCTGGTTCCATCCTCAACTCAGGGGGACCAGGGTTCTGTGTCCTCGAGCAATAGGGCTTGAGGCCGAGTTATACTTTTGCGTTGGTACCCGTGGCACTGACACAGAGTCTGTTGTCGTTGGCGATGCTCACATCTGTAAAAAGTCCATATCAGGGTGATGGATTGCCTTTTTGGTCTTTGAGTCCCTGACCAGCTGACTTGCGACTAGACCGTGGTTATCCATGTGCACAGGTAGGTGTGTGTGTGTGCGTGTGTGTGTGTGCACGCGTGCGTGTATGTGTGTGTGTGCGTGGATGAATGTGAGGCCCTACTCTTGCTGCCATTTGCCTGGTTGCAGTGGCACCATTAAACGCAGTCTATGCGTCTTTGCCTAATGGTTAGGCAGCCCCTTATGTCCATGTGGGCCTCAGTAAAAGTACAAGACACTCTTAACCCATATTCAAAGCAACTTCCCCTTTCTTATTAAACATATTTTCTCAACAACCCTCTTAACGTTTCCTTCATTTAACAATTTCTGTGAATCTCTCCCCTCCCACTACTTTACTCCTCCATTTTCCCTTTAAAATTGAAGATCTGTCGTCCGTCCTGCGTAACGGTCTTTCCTGGAAGCGTCTCTCTGGTTTCACCTTTTCCCTGCCTTCCCGCTCCCGTCACGTACACTCAGACAGGAAGCAGGAGAATCACTCTGCAAATTTAATGACCCTGCATGGATTATTTACATGACTAAAACCTAGCGTGTCGTGTCAAACGTTGGGCTGTGGTATGACATTATATCCTACATTCATATTCCCTCTGTCTCTCTCCTTGTCTCTCTACCCTACCTCTCTCTCTCTCATTCTTACTTTCTATCCATTGCTTACACTTTTTCTCTCTCTCTCTCTCTCTCTCTCTCTCTCTCTCTCTCTCTCTCTCTCTCTCTCTCTCTCTCTCTCTCTCTCTCTCTCTCTCTCTCTCTCTCTCTCTCTCTCTCTCTCTCTCTCTCTCTCTCTCTCTCTCTCTCTCTCTCTCTCTCTCTCTCTCTCTCTCTCTCTCTCTCTCTCTCTCTCTCTCTCTCTCTCTCTCTCTCTCTCTCTCTCTCTCTCTCTCTCTTTCTTGCCTACTTTCTATCACATACACTGTAGCTCTCACTTTCTTTCTCTCTCTCTTACTTTCCGTCTATGGCTCTCACCCATCAGTCTCACTTTCCTATTCTCTCTGTTTTCAATCTGTCAATCTCTCACTTTCTCCCTCTGTCTCTGTCTGTCTGAAGATATTTGAGATATTTATATGTCCGGAAGATCACAGTAATAATTAATAACCAATAACCTTAAGATGTATACCAGAACAGTTAGAATGTGTTAGTGCGGGCCCGTCCATTACCCTATGCCCGAGCACCATAGGAATGCTATCCATACATTCCAACAACACAATGGGTTTATGCTAATCTCATCCAAACTGAGTTGGTTTTCGATCCGAAAAGCTTAGCAAGGTTTCACTAAAAGAGACAGCACTGCTCCCTGAAAAAAAAATTCTCTGTTATGTGCAGATAATCGCACAACTGTCTCAGTTTTGCCCAGGAAGTCTGTCTCTCTCCTTGTCTCTCTACCCTACCTCTCTCTCTCACTCTTACTTTCTATCCATTGCTTACACTTTGGGTAAAGGTTGGGTAAAGTTTTTGTTGGTGATGACCATCTCCATGTTGCTAGAATGCAGGTACAGAGATGCTGCAAAGCCATGTCCAACACTGTGTTGGTCATTTCTTTATGTGTATTTTAAAAAAAAAACCTGCCTAGCCGGCCAAATTCAAAAGCAGTAAGTGCCATGTATAAAGAGGAGACCACACAACCACACTACCACAGTCATGTTCAAACATATCCCCACAACTGGAGCAGTTTATAGTCATGTCCTGTGCCTTGGGAGAGTAAAGCACTTTTTCTTTCAGCCATACCAGCTCTTTCTTTTAGAGGTGAGTCAAACAGCCCGTCGCAGGAGGTGAAACACACAGCTTTACAAAGTAAAAATCCTCTTGGGCTTGGCTAATTGATAGCGTTCCCGGTGAGCTAATTGATAGTTTTGAAGGGGTTTGAGTAATCTACTGGGGCACAAACCTAACAGAGTATTTGAGAATAGATGGTGTACGACAGTTTATATATTAAAGGGGTACCAACGAATGAAAGAAAAAAACATCTGAAAGCCATCAGGGACACCCAGACCAGTTAGGATCCACAATGCAGTCCAACATGATTTAGAAAGGACAGCAACACAAAAAAATCCCACAATTAGGGCGGTGGGGAGGCCTTTATTGTGAAATAATTCCATGTTTCCTCTCAGGATAACACGGAAGGCTTTTATCCCATTTCACCTCCACCAAAATGAGTTCAACCGCTCTTTAAAGCTGAGCACCGGCCCACACGAAGGCCGGCCAGAACCATCCAATCCCGCGTTCTGTCAGCGGTGCTGTTGTGTTCCTACCGCACTGCCGAAGGCCGTCGCTTTCTCAGTCCCAAGCTGTGACAAGGACAGGCGAGGCCATGATGAGTGGAGGACGAAAGAGAGAGAGAGGGGGGGGGGGGGAGGTGGTGAATGGCCGACGGCTTCATCCTCTGTCTATCGAGGAGAGGTTCAAGTGATCCTAATGTGACGGCACTTGGCATTCCTTCTAAAGCTTTTCTCTGCTCTCGGACAAAAGACGGTTGGCTTTGTGCGCGCACTCTTTCTCTCGTTCCAACCCTTCCTCGCTCCACACTCTTCTTCCTCTGGCCAGACGAGCGAGAGGTAAGGGCATTGTTGAGGCGTGGTGCACAGAAATGAAAGAGTGGATGGCAGAAATGAATGGAAAGGACCGAGTACTTGTTGAGTGACATTGAAGGGATGAGAAAATGTGCCAATTTATGTCGGGTTGTAGATTTGCGCGAAGATCACGTGACTTGGCTCCATCCTCTGACAATGTCCTTCTGAAACGTCTACTTTGTCTTTGAGTGCTGTTATAGATATTATTTGAATTTGTTTTGGTTTCATGTTTGATTCAATATGATCGGTTGTAATGATATTACTGCGAAGACCCCGTTCGCGGTATTCATCCTCTAGTTTGGGAGTCTTTTTGAGTGAATCCATCTGAACAAGGGAGGCATTTGCAGTGGATTGCATGAAGGCTGCTGAAGGAGAGTTTATATCTCAACCTTCAGGTGACCACTCGACATAACCACAGCTTTTTAGGGACATCTGCAGGAAAAATAAGTGGGAAGAGAATACGGTAGGAAAAAAAAACTAGAGAACATGGCTGGTGGACGGGCGGTGCGGACCGTGTGTACTTTGTGTGTAACTCGAGTGTTGGAATGTGTGGTTGGGTGTGTACTTTAGCAGTCGGTGTTTGTTTGCTCTCGCAGGGCTGGTATCTGGACGACCCGGGCAACGTCTTGACTTAAAATAGAAAAAACAAACAGCACATCGCAATCCTATATTAGCGAGCCACGGGCCGATGCAGCTGATCCCCAGGACGAAAGCTTTGGAGTATCGTTTTATGACTGCCATCGATACTGCCATTGGTGGGATCTTTTTGATTTTGTATTATTTTTAATCATTTATATAAATTGTTGAAAAATGGGTCCATATGCGGCGGGTGGTGTCGTTGCTAGGATGATCTACTCCACGCAAAATGGTACTGGGTTTGAGTCCCCCTGGCCGCGGACTGCCTGTAGGCCTCCTTGAGCAAGATGAATAACCCCTTCCTGCTCATTAATGACATGTATCTCAATTCAGTGCATGTCCTTTCAGATCATAGATCATTTGATAATCTTGTCTTTTAACACTGTCGTGTTGTGTATTGCTCCACTAAATGTATACAATGTTCACTGCAGCCATCACTTGCGTTCACAAACGAAGAATTACCTAAAGGATGCACGTTAATTGTGCTTCTAGTCGACTCTAAGACGAACTCCTGAGCAATCATGATTGTAGTAGTTGTTGTTTTAGTATTTGTGTTACTGAAATGCAAGCTGTTGAGTTGTACACACTGCTGGTCTGTTGCCTCGGAGCTCCCTACAGAACAGCTAATAACAGATAGAATAACAAGAGCACATTAGCTGTGTACACATATGCACACAGACACTTTCCCTCTACAGATGCTAGCACAGAAATACTTCAGCTTGTAAAACATGAGTTATTTTATACTCTTCTGTCTCCTTCTGGGCTGCCTTGTTTAAGTTAAACTTTATTTATAATCGATACTCTTTAACGGTTAGGTTTGAGATGGTTTAGGTTAATTTGGCCAGGCTAAGGAACTTCGGATATTTTTGTGTGTGTCTCTCTCTCTCTCTCTCTCTCTCTCTCTCTCTCTCTCCTCTCTCTCTCTCTCCCCTCTCCCTCTCCCTCTCACTCTCCCTCCCACTCTCACTCTCTCTGATTGCGTCTCCCTTTCTTCAACACAGAAGTGGTGTGTGTAAGAGTGGTGTCATTTCAACAGTGAACAAACAAGAAGAATTTATGGACATGAGTTTTGGAGACCTACTGTTCCCCAGATTGGGTTACAAACGTATTCCTCCCCAGGACTAGATACCTGATCCCCAGCTGTCCCCGACACTCCTGGGTGCTTTCCCCACATACTGTATACTGCTTACACCAGACCCTGAGCTGAACCATAATACCTTAACTGTCTGCAACATAATACCATTGCTTAATCGTCTCTAACCTGCCACCCTAAACGTAACCATCTCTAATACCATAACTTAACACCCTAAACTTAACTGCCTCTAACCTGATACCTAACCTTCAAAATCTCTAACACAACCCGATACAATAACTTAACCATCTTTAACCTGATACCTAAACGTACCAGCTCTACCCTGATACCTAAACGTACCAGCTCTAACCTGATACCTTAAGGTACCAGCTCTACCCTGATACCTTAAGGTACCAGCTCTACCCTGATACCTTAAGGTACCAGCTCTACCCTGATACCTTAAGGCACCAGCTCTACCCTGATACCTTAAGGCACCAGCTCTACCCTGATACCTTAAGGTACCAGCTCTACCCTGATACCTAAACGTACCAGCTCTACCCTGATACCTTAAGGCACCAGCTCTACCCTGATACCTTAAGGTACCAGCTCTACCCTGATACCTTAAGGTACCAGCTCTACCCTGATACCTTAAGGTACCAGCTCTACCCTGATACCTTAAGGTGCACAGCTCTACCCTGATACTATAAGCGTACCAGCTCTACCCTGATACCTAAACGTACCCAGCTCTACCCTGATACCTTAAGGCAACCAGCTCTACCCTGATACCTTAAACGTACCAGCTCTACCCTGATACCTTAAGGTACCAGCTCTACCCTGATACCTTAAGGTACCAGCTCTACCCTGATACCTTAAGGTACCAGCTCTACCCTGATACCTTAAGGTACCAGCTCTACCCTGATACCTTAAGGTACCAGCTCTACCCTGATACCTTAAGGTACCAGCTCTACCCTGATACCTTAAGGTACCAGCTCTACCCTGATACCTTAAGGTACCAGCTCTACCCTGATACCTTAAGGTACCAGCTCTACCCTGATACCTTAAGGTACCAGCTTTAAGCTAACAGCTACACTGAGGGTTGATAGGAGGGTTAAGGGACTGTATAACAGTACTGGGGCTGTGGATGGCAGGTGTATTCTGTATCTGAACATCAAACACATGTTTACTCATTTATGGCATGGCTTCAGAACTACGAACAAGAGCTGTCAGATGTACTAGCTGTACTGTACCATCATCTCTCTACTATAGATCCACCCGGTACACTGGACAGCACTATGTCCTCAGAAAGAGTTCGCTTCAGTTGTTATTACACACACAAGACACTTGCACAAATACACACATATACACACACACAGGTTGTGCACATACATTAAGACACTTGCATCTATACAAAGCACAGATATGCACACACACACACACACACACACACACACACACACACACACACACACACACACACACACACACACACACACACACACACACACACACACACACACACACACACACACACACAGACACTCAGACAAAGACACAGATATTTTTCTTTAGATCACGTGATCTGACAAACACTTACACAGAATAACACACAGACAACAAAAAGTGTGTGTGTGTGTTTGTGAAGCCTTTAGATTGACAGCTTGTAACAATGTGTTGTAGCATTGTGATCACCTACACAACTACATGGGGGGGGGGGGGGTAACAACAAGATTCTGCCCCCAAATGAGATGATAACAAACTGCTTGTTCACACAGCACCCCAATCAGGAGGGAGGGAGGGAGGGAGAGAGAGAGAGAGAGAGAGAGAGAGAGAGAGAGAGAGAGAGAGAGAGAGAGAGAGAGAGAGAGAGAGAGAGAGAGAGAGAGAGGAGAGAGAGAGAGAGAGAGAGAGAGAGAGAGAGAGAGAGAGAGAGAGAGAGAGAGAGAGAGAGAGAGAGAGAGGAGTTGTGGAGGAGGGCGAGAAGAGGCAAGCCAAAATAGCTAAACGTAGTGATGATGAAGAGTTTGTGTGTGTGTGTGTGTGTGTGTGTGTGTGTGTGTGTGTGTGTGTGTGTGTGTGTGTGTGTGTGTGTGTGTGTGTGTGTGTGTGTGTGTGTGTGTGTGTGTGTGTGGTGTGTGTGTGTGTGTGTGTGTGTGTGTGTGTGTGTGTCTGTGTGTGTGTGTGTGTATATGCTAACACTGCCAGCGTCAGAAAGTTCTGGGTAAATAGCAGAAAGAGTTGTGGGCATGCCCTCTCTCCCGCTCCAGCCTCCTCCCTATCTCCCAGTCTGCTGGCCGGGCTTGTAAGACCGCCGATAAAAAATAGATGAAGCAGCAGATCTGTGATGCTGTCTGAGAGAGAGAGAGGATGGGAGATATAGCTGGAGAGAGAGATGGAGAGGGAGGCAGGGAAACAGAGGGGGAGAGAGAGAGAGAGATGTATACCTTTTTATAACTTGGAGTTTGACTACCTTATACCTTAAAAGCCATGATCTTTTTACTTTTAGTTTTGTTGCACTGTTTGACTGTCTTAGTTTGTCGTTTTCTTAGTTTCCAAAGATAATTCTCAAGTCTACTAAAAATATCTTTCTATATGTAATCAGTTCTTATTCTATCCAGTATTGTAGTCTACTAAGTCTTTTCCTAATTCTAACCAGTGATGCAGTCTCCTAAATGTCAGTTCCTGTCCTAACCAGTGATGTGGTCTAGTCAGTTCCTGTCCTAACCAGTGATGTGGTCTAGTCAGTTCCTGTCCTAACCAGTGATGTGGTCTAGTTAGATCCTTTCCTTCTAACGAGGGATGTAATTTAGTAGTTTTTCAATACCTGTCTCCTTAACATTCGCTAACCTCCCCAAGCATGGCTGTCAAACTCTTGTGATCTTCTACATTGTAATCTATAACAAAACATAAAAAAAATCCAGGACTTCAATTAGAGGCCACATACTTTCCTATCTGTTTTATGAGTTTGTAACCACTGAAGTTTGAGTTGCTTTAGCAATAGCGTGCTACTGTCTTTGGCACTTAGCCTAGCTTTAGCGTCTCCAGCATTGGTTGTAGTGTCTTAAGCATGCCAGGAGTCTCTTGGCCATTTACTATTATTGTATTGGTCTTCAGGAGTGACTGTGTGCGTGTGTGTGCATGTGTGCGTGCATGTGTGCGTGCATGTGCATGTGTTTGTGTGTGTGTGTTCATTTAAGGCACTTAGAAATGTGGGGCACTGATAAGGCTGACACAAGGGAGATGGACCCCTACCACACACACACACACACACACACACACACACACACACACACACACACACACACACACACACACACACACACACACACACACACACACACACACACACACACACACACAGCTGAGGTGTGTCTCTGTGCTCATTAGGGCTGTAATAAGACTGCTGGTGAAGAGGTGAAAACAGCAATGGAGAGAGAGAGGGGAAATGGAGAGAGGGAAGAGGGAGGGACAGAGAGAGAGCGGGCAAGAGGAGAGAGAGAGAGAGCGAGAGAGAGAGAAGGCATGGTGGGAGGGAGGGCGAGAGGAAGAGAGCGAGGGAGGAGGAGGAGGAACAGGAGAGAGAGAGAGAGAGAGAGAGAGAGAGAGAGAGAGAGAGAGAGAGAGAGAGAGAGAGAGAGAGAGAGAGAGAGAGAGAGAGAGAGAGAGAGAGAGAGAGAGAGAGAGAGAGAGAGAGAGAGAGAGAGAGAGGGACAGAAAGAGAGGGATGAGGAGGAGAGGAGAGAAGGAGGAAGAGGGATAGATGGTAGGAGAAAAAGGGGTAGAGGGACCCCGAGAACCAGGAAAGAGCTGAGATTTTAAATTTTAATAACACTGGTACGATTTTGTAAATCTTTCCTGACAGAAAAGTCCTCATTATTTTCATCTGTCTCTGAGGAACCTTCCTCTCTTTCTCTCTCTCTCTCTCTCTTTCTCTCTCTTTGACTCCCTCGCGCTCTCTCTCTCCCTCTCTTTATCTCTCCCTCTCTTTCGTACAGAGACGCAAACAATCTCCTTAACGCTAAATCTCTCTATCGTCCCTCTCTCCCTCTCCTCCTGCCATCTCTTTTGCTCCATCTCGGTCTGTATCTCTCTCGGTTCTTCCTGCCTTTTTTCTGTCCCTCGCCCCTTCTCTTCTCTCTAGTTATATCCTCTGTTTCCGTTGCCTTACTGTAATCACTTTAGTTATACCCATGTGTGTAACTTTTTTCTCTCTCTCTTTTTCTGACCCTCTCTCTCTCTCTCTCTCTCTCTCTCTCTCTCTCTCTCTCTCTCTCTCTCTCTCTCTCTCTCTCTCTCTCTCTCTCTCTCTCTCATGGATGCTTACTTTTTTTTGATTGGCCGACAGCACTGAAAGGCTGTTCCAGTGATTCTTTTCTTTCTTGTCTGTGTGTGCGTGCATGTTTGTGTGTTCTGCATCAATGGTAGCTAATATTATTGGATGGACGACCTTGATGGAAGTCAGTTGACGTTTACTGAGCTTGTTTGGCGGGTTACCAGGAAGTACCTTGTTGCTTGTACATCAGGACGGAAATCCATATAAACAATATCTATCTCGCACAAAGGGTAGGGTAACACACACAAACGCACTCATTAGTGAGGCATAGAGTTTGTTTATTTATTTATTTATTCAGTTATTCATTTATTTACTATTATTTATTTATCCCCCAAGTGTACTTATCACTTGATCTCATCTCTAGAGGTGTTAAATTAATTTCCCCTCCCATAAACCCGCAAACACACACACAAAAGCGCACACACAGACATGCACGCACATAAGCACATACACGCTCATAAATAGACACATGCACACAAACATCAACACAGAGACATACGAACATACACACACACAAACACACACACACACATAAACACACTCATCTAAAACTGGTTGTTGTGGTAGCTATTCCTCCAGGCATTACAAGGGAATAAATAATACAGATAATGTATTTAAATAATGCATGTCTGTTAATAGGAGGGTGGAGCTGGCTATGCTAGCAGCTACACTGACTGCTAGCTACATAGGAGGCCCGCTCATTGGCTGCTACCAACACTAGATACTTTTTGTACTGGCTGCTAGCTACACTGGATGCTCGCTACACTGGATGTTAGCTACACTGGATGTTAGCTACACTAGATGCTAGCTACACTGGATGTTAGCTACACTAGATGCTAGCCACACTGGATGCTCGCTACACTGGATGTTAGCTACACTGGATGCTAGCTACACTGGATGTTAGCTACACTGGAGGTGCGCAACACTGGCTGCAAGCTACACAAGATGATAACTACGCTCACTAGCGTCATCCTATAAAATCCCTTCTTCGTTTTGCTCTAGCTAGCCAATCGTCTTCGACCCCCTTCCGATAAGAAGAACTGAAAGGCCAATTAGAAAGGGGTGATTATTATTACACATTATGGAACTCATCTAAGTAGGGTTACACATCTCGCCGAGTGACACTTTCACACTTTCATCATGAATGTCCTCAAAGCCTCTGGGGAACCTTCCCCAGTCCTCCACATTCCTGAGGAAGCCTTTTGACGGGCTGGGAGTTGATTAAAGCGCCGGCTCCACTACTGTCTACCAAAACGAAATTGCTCCTGAGTTCGATGGAGGCTTCACTGTGTCCCGCCCCTTTTCCACTCTCGCTTTCTAGCTGGAACTCCTCGGGATGTCTGGGAGTTAAGGAGAAGAGGAAGGAACGGGAAGGAGGGGTTTAGTCTGGGTAAAGGGTTTGGGTGGAGTCCCGGTGCGGTGTCGCTGGGTTTCCCCTGGTGGAGTCCAGCGAGTTTGTGCTGCTTTTGGGTGAGTGGTGGATTGTACCGCCAAACCTGACAGTTGAGGAGGTCGGGCCTTCGAAGAGGTCCAGGCCAGGGATTGGTGGGTTGGCGTGCGTTCATTAAAGGGCGGGGTTAAGGTCAGCACGGTAGCAGGGTGAGTGAGCAGCCTGCCAGCTCCCCCTGCTTGATAAATGGTCCCAGCATCAGCCATTCATCTCCCGCTTAGAGGAGTGGACACCGACCCTCCTCTCCTCCCCTCCCCTCTTTCGTCTCCCCTCTTCTGCCTCCCTCATTGCGTTCTCCTCTCTTCTCTTACCCCCCTCCCTCCTAACGCTCCTCATCCCTCCTCCCTCTTTTTTATGTCATCTCCTCCGCTGCCTCCCTCCTCCCTCCCCCACCTCCTCCCTCCCCCACCTCCTCTCTCCCCCACCTCCTCTCCTCTCCACATGTCAGCAAATGTGATAATTCTGTCATTTATCAGAACCGACAGAGGGTAAGGGAATTGTGTGTGTGTGTGTGTGTGTGTGTGTGTGTGTGTGTGTGTGTGTGTGTGTGTGTGTGTGTGTGTGTGTGTGTGTGTGTGTGTGTGTGTGTGTGTGTGTGTGTGTGTGTGTGTGTGTGTGCCTACCTCCTGGTTGTTTTATAGTAGATTCCATCACTGATTTTATTACCTCCAGCCTAGGATTACACACTTTTTCCACGTCATTCTGCAAATAAAACTTTTACAGAGTCTATGTGTGTGTAGCTGCATGTGTTTAAATCATGATCTGACGGTTAAATGTGGAAACCTCTTCAGCTTGGAGGTTTCTTTACGTTTTCACATAAACATAGCAATGTCCATTAACATAGGGATATTTAGGATTCATATTTATCTGTAAATGTAACTGGTCATTTCTGAACTGAAACTGAATTAAAATGTTTTCAACTAAATTGCGCTAAACTAAACATATGTTTACTGCTCACTTTCAGTTTTTGATTTCAATGTTTTATTAAAATAAAGGAATGTCTAACTACTGTTTCTTTTCTCCCTCTCCTTGTCTCTCCCTCGCCCTCTCTGCAGGATAATCCAGAATCGGTTCCTGGTCTTCATCCTGGGCGCCATCATCCTCATCACCATCATCCTGGCCCTGTACTTTAACCTCAGAGGACGCTGAGCACACACACACACACACACACACACACACACACACACACACACACACACACACACACACACACACACACACACACACACACACACACACACAAACGTACACACACACACACACGTGCGCACACGCACACGCAAACAAAGACATCTCTACATACAAACACATGCGCAGACACACACACACGCTTATGCTGAAACATGTGTGTGCACACACATGTTTCACGCAGACAAACACTCTCCCTGACCAAGAGAAGCACACACACACACACACACACACACACACACACACACACACACACACACACACACACACACACACACACACACACACACAAATACTCCCTGTCACACTCAAACACACACACACACACACACACAGACATGCTCCCTCAGACCCTAACAGAGAAATGTGTGTGTTTGATTAATAGCGACAAAGCGCTGTTGTGGAGTAATCAGGACAAATAGACCTCATGAATCACTGTTTCCCCAACCTGACAGAGAGCTCGCTCTCGCTCTCTCTCTCGTTCTTTCTCCCTCCTCCCTTCTATTTAGGCCCCCTACACCCTCTGCCTTTATTTATTTTTCTCTCATTTAGGATATGTCTTTTTCTCGGATTCTTGCCTTTCTGTCCAGGCCTTTATTAGCCTGGTGTGTGTCAGTGTGTGTGTGTGTGTGTGTGTGTGTGTGTGGGTGTGGGTGTGGGTGTGAGTGAGGGAGAATGCATGTGTGTGAGACTGTATGTTTCGGTGTTATATGTGTAGCTGTGTGTGTCTTTGTTTCTAGATATAATAGGTTCATAACCTTCTCATCCGTGTGCGTGCATCATTTTAGAATTGGGAAATGTGTCTGCATAGTTTTTGCACGGCTTTTATGAGTGTGTGTGTGTGTGTGTGCAAATGGCGATGTTAGTGTGTGCATGCTGTCCTACATGAGCGTGTGGGTATTTGCCAGGTACTCTGTGTCTCATTTAAGGACATAACCCTCCACAATGTTTAGGTAGCGTCAACTACTGTAGTAAAACTTAGATTGTACTAAGATATTAATCTGAGCTCTAGTTCAGCTCCCCAAACAGACCTAGGGTTAGGGTTAGGGTTAGTCTAGGGTTAGTCTTTAGACGGAGTCAGGACCTGGTCTTTAAATTGCCAGCGGGCCTCCAATCCAATTCCCCAACAAGCCCCCAGGTGTTCAAATGTATTCTAGAAAGTACAATCACGTAGATAACAAATTGAGTCTTCTGATTGGTCGCTTCATCGGAACCCCTCCCTGTTGCTCGGCGCCGTCAGAAGTTGAATTAACGAAGGCAGTTTTTTCCACGAGGCAAGCCCCCATTTCTCTGACATCATAGCCCTGTTTGTTCTGCTGATCTGACACAATGATGCTGGAACACGCACACACCTTTCTAAACATCCCCCTCACATTCCACCCCCAACACACACACACACACACACACACACACACACACACACACACACACACACACACACACACACACACACACACACACACACACACACACACACACACACACACACACAAATGCACACGCACAAGCACACAAAGACACACACACCCAGGCACACACTGAATATACAACCGTCTTCAATTTTTTGTACAGTATCTGTCAGTGGTAGAGAGTAACGCATTCTAGTCAACACAGAATACAAACGGTATGATCTTTTACATGTTATCCGCCAGCTCTCTCTCTCTCTCTCTCTCTCTCTCTCTCTCTCTCTCTCTCTCTCTCTCTCTCTCTCTCTCTCTCTCTCTCTCTCTCTCTCTCTCTCTCTCTCTCTCTCTCTCTATTTATTTATGGAACGTGCATTTGTTTTTGAAATTAAAGATTCTGTGTTGAAAGTGTATTTTGCTGATTTTTGGAAAGTATTTTAAATGAAAGCTGCGTGGTTCCATTACGCCGTCTGTGTGTGAGGGGGAGCAGGTTGTTTTAGGAGGTTCCCGGGACAGCTATAATGAATCAACATTTTATGTAAAAGGGTCCATATTTGACTGTTTATTAACAATAAAATACCTTCTCTGAGCTCTGTAAAGATGTGTGTGAAAACAAAATTCTTTTTTCGTTTGTACATTTCAACGTCTTCTTCTTCGCTGCTGGCACTCATTGTACTGTAATGTAACCACCGCTCTAATCGGACCCGACCCACCGGGGTCGGACGAGGAGCTGACCAATCAGAACAGCCCCCACACGCACCTGATCGCCAAGGAAATCCAACCATGATCAAATGTGAAGTATTTGTCTGTACAACACGTCGGTACCTGTCACTGTTGTTTGTTTATTGAGGTCTGTCTGAAACGGTGGGAGTGTGTGTCTGTGCTGTGCGGTGTCTTTTGAAGACGGGGGGGCTGATGGTTTCACTGGGTTAACTGGGAGTTTGGTGTTGTAGAGACTTGATATAAATAACAATTCCAACCACTTCCTGTGTGTGACGCTCTAATCTCTCACACTCGCTCAGAGACAAAAACACACGCATTACATATGCTCTGTATATGAGCGTGTTCTTTCTGCTATATATTTGTATTTGTGTGTGTGTGTGTGTGTGTGTTTTGGGGGGAGGGTTCATGCCCATTCAGGGTGTCAGCTGCTCAGAGAGCAAAAAAGAAACCGAAATAGAGACAGTGAAAGACTGTCGGGAGTGGAGTGGAGGGGGGGGGGGGGAGAGAGAGAGAGGGGGGGGAGGGGGGGGGAGGGGGGGAGAGAGAGAGAGAGAGAAAGAGAGAGAGAGAGAGAGAGAGAGAGAGAGGCA
>OLKM01000209.1:0-15833 GCA_900291075.1 Melanogrammus aeglefinus
GGTCCAGGAGTGGCTGGACCCAAAAATCACTTTTTCGTAATACAACAGCAGAAAATACAGCTCTTCTAAATGACAATGAATATACCTCTTCAGTAAAGCTCAATAAGTTGTAAAGCTATTCGGATAGCTTGGCAAGACAGTTTTGGGTTTTTTTGCCACTTGACCGACGAAGTGAAAGCACGAGTATTTCACCATTGTTATGATGACCAAGGCCGATATCTTTAAGTCGAAGTTAGTTTCAAAGAGAAAAGACAAGTCTGAGAAAGAAAAACAATCTCTTATCATGTACCTCGGATAGCAGTGAATGCTTGGCTCTTCTGCCAACTGATCAATTTGTTATAACAAGCTGCCTGTTGTTTGTCGATGGTGTGGCTTTTACCGAACAGCAGAGAGTTGAAGAACTTCCTGGTGGGGGCTGAATGGAGAAGCGGTGTGTGTGTGTGTGTGTGTGTGTGTGTGTGTGTGTGTGTGTGTGTGTGTGTGTGTGTGTGTGTGTGTGTGTGTGTGTGTGTGTGTGTGTGTGTGTGTGTGTGTGTGTGTGTGTGTGTGTGTGTGTGTGTGTGTGTTCACCTGCTGAGGGGAACAGGGAAGTTTGACTTGTACAGTGTGGAAGTGAATCGAGGGAAGTGGGAAGAGTGTCTAATGAACTTTTCGAATGAATTGGTGTATAAACAGCCTGTTTGACTCCATGGCTTTTTTTCTCTGTTGTACGCACAGCGCACACATCTCTGTGTGTGGGCTAACTGGACCAGTCAGCCATTTGGTTGAACAGTGTTTGGTTTCTAGGTAACAAAGGCTACTGTGAGGAAGTCTTCCACACTGGTCTGTACACAGACACACACACACACACACACACACACACACACACACACACACACACACACACACACACACACACACACACACACACACACACACACACACACACACACACACTTTGTATTCATCCGGTAATATGTACCGGGGATCCATTTGTTTTCTGTCTGTTTGAAGATTTCCCTCCACAGGGAATCTAAATTAGGCTGTAGCACTGAACTGTGGGAGTAATGACCCTCTCTGCTTCTGTCTGCAGACTATTCAGAGATGGATATGTCTTTATGTCTAGTATTAAAGGTGTCCCCAGAAATTTAGAAAACCTTCTTTAAAGGGGACCAAAACTCTAAAGCAAAGTAGTTTAGAAGAGAGGGGAAAGATGTAGTGGGTTCATTTTAGGGATATGAATGGATCCTGGCAAACTTAAATGCAGGTTTTTAACAATATAATTGAATACGTTTGTATTTTCCAACAAAGAAAAAGTAAACATTTTGAACAAGAATAATAATTCTCTCTCTCTCTCTCTCTCTCTCTCTCTCTCTCTCTCTCTCTCTCTCTCTCTCTCTCTCTCTCTCTCTCTCTCTCTCTCTCTCTCTCTCTCTCTCTCTCTCTCTCTCTCTCTCTCTCTCTCTCTCTCTCTCTCTCTCTCTCTCACAGCGTCTGAAACGGAGCAGGGTGCGGCGATCAGACTCGCGCAGGAACGCGCCGAGATCGTCGCCAAATATGACAAGGTACGAGGAGCCGTCCAATCAGAATCCAACATGCGTTCTCATCAGCAGACAAGTGTGTGTGTGGGGGGATGGGTGATCCCGTCTGGTGGGTATTTACCCTTCAAGCCGATTTCACTTCCTTCTCCCGGGAACCTTATTATAAACCAATCGGCCTGGAGTCACTTCACTTTCTTGTCGCCCTTTCCATGGCCTCTGTAGAACAGGAACCTCAACGTAGACGGGAAACCACACAAAAGATAAAAATCGGAATATCTTATCGCACTTTTCACAGAATCGCGATACATATTAGGACTCAGAAATCGTTGTGAAATCGTATCGTGAGGTCTTGGTCGATTCCCGTCCCGAGAACACAGCATATGCATATGTTGTGTACAGTCCGCTATAGGCATGAACACAGTATGCATATGTTGTGTACAGTCAGCTATAGGCCTGAACACAGCATGCATATGTGTACATCTGTTGATAATCTCTTGAGTGGCATCAGCTCTTGACTGTGCTGTGTGGCAGGGTATAGCCATTACTTACCAGATTAGCACAGTGATAATTGCACATCGGGTAATTGCTATCTGCAGAAGTGACAGGATAACTGGGATCTTAGAAGAAATGGCAGCTTGAATAATTGTACATTTTGGTCCCAATTATAAACGTTATGTATTATCATCCAATTCTAGATTTTCATTCTAATTTGGGCAGTTATTGCTTGAATGCTTTTTTTTTTTTTCAGCTCTCGAAATCACATTTACATTCAGGGCAATTAGCAGATGCTTTTATCTAAAGCCACTTATAACGGTTCATACAAACATTCACACCGACGGCAGAGTCAATCATGCAAGGCGACAGCCAGCTCGTCGGGAGCAGTTAGCGTAAGGTCTTGCTCAGGGGCACCGCGACACCCGAAGTCGGGGATCGAACTAGCAACCCGCTCAGCCTCCTGTGCTTAACTGACCGAAATAATAATACGTGTTTTCTTTTTATCTTCCTCATTATATTTAGATGAGTCAGTGTGGGCATCATGAAAATCAAAACACAGACCAGACACTGAATTCCCTGTAGGGTTGGGTATCGTTTGAAAATTTTCGATACCGATACCGAAACCGATACCTTTAATTCGATACGATACCTTCACGATACTTTTTCCGATACTTTATATTATGAAAACCTTATAGGATTATCGGCGAACTACTTTTCTATAAATGATTATACATTGAGCATACCATATTCGTTAATGACTCTTCTAATAGGCACTTTGAGATTAAAAGGATACAATGACAATGAAGTCTAACGTGCAAAACTGGCAGAATTTATTGTGAGGGCATTTTCATATATTCAAATGATCATATATACAACATAATATATATTTTTATATTTGGCCATCTAACGTGTTACTAAATGAAAGTTGCAGTAGACTTGCATCTATCCATTGCTCAGGTTGGAAGTTCTTATGGAGGAAGATAAAAATAATAAATAAAGCTTCGCGTCGTCTAACCGTAAAGTTTCAAAAATTTGCGACCTTTTTCTCCAACAAACAATCGATCTCGGTAAGACCGACATATAATCGGTCGGTGCAAATGGCACCGTTGTTTCGATAACCCAACCCTAGGCATGCACAACAGATAAAACAAAGTCACGCATGTATTTAACCAATTTCCACTGACTATTGCAATCGTATAATGTACGCTTGCTCACATGAAGCCACTTCCTCTTTCACCGGTCAGTGCAGTGAAACAGTGAGTAAGCGACTTGGTCTGGGAGGAGTCGAGTCGGAGAACGAAACAGACTAAGCAAAGAGAAGTATCAGTTCGGTTCATTCTGTTTAAAGGAGACAATATTATGGAAACAGCAACTTTTCTGGGATTGGGGTGTTGTTGTGGGTAGATGCCTCCCACACGCCTACAAACTGTTGACAATAAGTCTGTACATGATTTTTGAGTGAGATATGCATTTCTGAAGCAGCCCAGCCCTCCAGCTACCAAACGAGCGAGTCAGTTTCGCGCCCCTCCTAGCGTAGAAGGAGGCAGACATTTGAAATATTGACTCCCACTATCCCCACTCCCCTCCAATCAGAGTATCGCTAAGATTTGTTGGACAGCGACGAGCCAGCTCCGGCGGGGGGGACTCAGCGCTAAGCCCTGGGGCTAAGCTCGGGAGCAAGCAATCCCTTTCTCTGGCGCCGAGCTCACCCTGCCGGAGCTGCCGCTGAAGTAAGTTGGGAAGGGCAGGAGATATGGGGTAGAAGGGATTGTACCCTGGGAGCTGAGCTGCCGGACGCCGCCGAGCTAACCCAGCCCGGAGCTTGCTAAGTCCGCTGGAAGCCAGGGTGGACTGGGACATGAAATCAGCCCTGGCCATTTTTGCCAGACAGCCACTACATATCCAGAGCACTAGGGGTTGGGATGATATGAAACGGGAAGACCCTGTTATGAAACTTGAATTACAGATAATTTAATCAAGTACATACTATCCGAATAATAGTACAGCACGTAAAATAGCAGTTGTTGCTTTTTTAGTTTTTGTTTTCAAAGTTTGGTGTCTCTGGTGCTGGCTGACAAGACAGATGAGATTTGAAACCCGAAAACAGCGAGTTAAAGGAAGTTTTTTTTTTCCCGAATTTGCGCAATAGCTTCTCGTTATCCCCAGAATGCATGCATGACGTCCACGTTGGGGAACGACAGACCGCAAAGCCCAGTGGAGACCCTTTGAGAGTAGAGACTAGTAAGAGTGGTTCAGCAGATTATACGATGCATAGATAAAAACATAGATATAATATATAGATAGTTAGTCATATGCTACACGTGAACCTCCTAACGAATTGCACATTTATTGATTCGCTATCTCGGGACTATTGGGGCACATATCCCAGATTGCCATCTCAAACTCGATATTGTTTTTCATCGCAAAAAGGGGGATTCAGCTGATAACAACAAATAACCTTTGGCCTCGGGGGCTATTCCCACTATTCACTTCGCCTTCAGCGTATAAAATGTTGACTAATAGCCTAAGAGATAGATAAATAGCCATAAGTTCAAGTCTTATTAATACAGCCACACGTCCGGGAATTCATAGTGATCTCGGCACACAAGTATAGGCCACTACAAGATCCACACAGAAAAGGTGAGACATATAGTCCTGACTGGAAAATACAAAGCTTAAACAGACCCATGGCATTGATAGAACAGATATAAAGAATATGTAAGATATGTTCCTATTTGCCTTGCGGGAGCCAGCCAATCGTGTGTGCGATGCAAATAAAGCCATGTGCGCCTAACACACAGAAAGACGTAATGTTGAGAAGTCATACTAAAAACGGATTGCAAGCGAAAGCCGACCAGACTGGTATCAAATCACATACTTTTGGGTCATTCTAATTATGGTAAGAGGCTAGTATTTAAATCTTTGCAGTGGCTGAATGTTGATGATAAAACGGATTGTTTTGCATAAAATGAGGGTGTGCGACTGTGCGTGTGTCCTTTTCGGCTTCGGCATAATGCATGGTTATGAAAGCCTTGTGGTTAGTTGTGGTCTTGTGTGTGAAGCAAGTGAAGCAGCCTAGCCTTAGAGTTGGATAAGTTGGGGCGTGCGAGAGAGAGAGAGAGAGAGAGAGAGAGAGAAGAAGAGAGAGAGAGAGAGAGAGAGAGAGAGAGAGAGAGAGAGAGAGAGAGAGAGAGAGAGAGAGAGAGAGAGAGAGAGAGCGGAGAGAGAGAGACCCGCTGTGGTGATGGTTTGGGCCTGTTGTGGCTGTCTGTCTAGCATCCGCCGGGTTGGACGGTGGTGCTAACATGATACACATATTGTTGGAGTTGCTTTATGTACCCATTATCAAACTCCGGTTAACCTGCACGTAGGGCTTTAAACAAGACCTCCTGTGGTCGCTGCATCTCCCCCCCATATCTACAGATCTACAAAACCCTTGTTAAATACCATTGATCCAACGCTAGAATTCTCTCTTGCAGTTTTTAGTCTGGTGAAATTACTTTTGGCATAGTTAAAACCCGACCGGACAATAAACTGACCCAATATTCTGACAAATAATCTAAATAAAACATATACAGACGTGAAGGCAGCATTAAGCTGAACCTCACTTTATTTTAACGATGACTCAGTCATTATCAAACCATAAATAGAGAATTGAAAAAATATATATTGTCTACGTGTATGTGCACATGTATGTATACATGTGCACATACACGCATGAGAATATATCATATATTCTCTATTTAATGGTATATTTTACTTACTTCCTCGTCCGCAGCCCAGCAGAATACACTCCTCAACTAATTCATGACTTTGCAAAAAAACAGCAAACTAGAACATGTACTCATATCTGGTGTACTGCAAGTGTTAGCCATGTTAGCCTTTTTGTGATTTAGTGAGACTTAGTGAAAAATGTATCTGTCCATGAGGGATGACTTAAAGTCTCCAAAGAGCCTAAGGCCACCTGCTAAGCTGTTTTTGAACTTAAAAAGATATGCAGATGTTTGAAATTAACTCAATATGAAATTTTCAACCAGGCAGGAAATAATCACTTAATCAAAACTTTTGTTTCAATCTGAGACAAAACAAGTTGCATGATAAAATCACAAAGTCAAGACGAAGCTCTCTCTCTGGGCTAATATGTTGTCACAAGTATGCAGTTAATTAGGTCACATCACATTCAATGTAAAGACGTTTGTTTTGGACATGTCTCAAAATGTAGCCTAGCTAGCCCCAGGCTAACGTTACTTAGCAAATATGCCTCCACTCGCTCGTCTCCCGGCGCAGCAGTACCTGCTGGGGTGTTGACCCCGGCACCAAATAGGTCTGTCAATTTTGAACATTTAAGCAGCTTCCACCTCCAGAGACCTTCAGCTTTTTAAGTCGCAGTTTATCAGCGCCAATCCGGGCGTTTCTCCTTAAGCTTTCATTTTTCAGCCCTCCATCCGACCTCCGGACCACACCGATGATGTCCTCCACCCACCTAGTTTTGTGTTGTGTTGACACACTGTCAGGGCTTCTCTGAGCCGTGTCAGCCCATGATTGATTGACAATGACAAACAAAGGACAGAAAAAAAGACAATAATATGTGTCGATGGCTGGCAACTACACTGCTGAGCCCTCCTGTAGCCCATTGGCCGGCCCAATTTGGAGGGAATTTAGGAGTGGAGTAAAAAAACAAACATAGTGGGGCGGGGCGGACCGGACGGCCCACATTGGGTCAACGGCCACACCGGGATGATGCCCGGTATGCCAGATGGCAGTTCCACCCCCTGACTGGAGCTGCCACCTACTTCGGCGCAGTTTCAGCTCCCGGAGTACACCGCCGGAGCTTGCGGACTGGCCAGCTGGAACGGCTTTGACGGCGGCCGGCAGCTCGCGGCGGGGGGAGCTCTGAGGGCAGTCAACGCAGCTCAAGCTCCCCAAATCCTTTTCTTCCTGATGTCGCGGTTCATGGACTTCAGAGAGCCAATGCCAAAGTTCTTCCCCCCCCCCCTGCCCAAAGTCTTCTTTAACCATGGCCCGAGATATCCCGCCACTCCAAGTCTTTGACTGTCTGGAAGTACCAGCAGTCCTTATTATTCATAAATATGCATACGAGGCGCAGATAGCTTTTGGCCGTGATATTAAGATTAATATATAACCGTTATAAGATATAAGAACTCCAAGAGTCAGCTAACGGCAAACAATCCTTCTCCATGCTGTCGTCACTCTGACAAGCTTCATTGGTCAATGGGCGCAGCAGCTCATTTGCTCAACGCTACAGACACCAGAAACACGCATTCTGAAGGCGGGGACTGAAACAGGAGGGGGAGTAGCGGTAGACAATATTTTTTTCCCTAAAGGTATTTCCAGCAAACAGCTTAAAAACAGTTTCTGGAACTCAATTACTATGTTTACTTGTTGGGAAAACATCATAGTATGTTTCCTTTAAGATTCAACTGATTCGGTCGCGAACGACCCATCACTCCCGTCCCAACCCAACCGCGTGCTGCGCGTGCACGTAGTGGCGGCGCTGCAACCGGCCGTTTAAACTGTCCGTTTAAAATCCGGACGGGTACCCACCTGTGGAAGTAATGCAGGCAGAAGGTTCCGGCAGCAGGCTGCGGGCCCACTCCACGGCCCGGGACTCGGTCTGAGCAGCATGAGGCAGGCGGGCACCAGCAGCGAGGGCACCTCTTGGATCATCCCAGACCAGTTTTGGGTGTTCACTAAACACAGGTCCTCGGACCTCGTGTAGCGGCCTGTAACACCGTCCGGTTTTCCGGTGGTTTTAGCGGAGCCACGCAAACCAGCGGCCCCCAAGGAGCAGAAGCCAGCTCAGCCACTGGACCCAAGTTCTCCTAACCACTCCCATTTTCGTCTGTTCCCCCATCTTCTTGGGCCCGCTATATTCCTAGTACTCTCTCCCTCCTCGGCCTCGCGCCCCGCTCTCTCTCTCTCTCTCTCTCTCTC
Source organism: Melanogrammus aeglefinus (assembly GCA_900291075.1). Taxonomy (NCBI): domain Eukaryota; kingdom Metazoa; phylum Chordata; class Actinopteri; order Gadiformes; family Gadidae; genus Melanogrammus; species Melanogrammus aeglefinus. The sequence goes on from OLKM01000209.1 coordinate 7,971, forward strand.
TCTCTCTCTCTCGCTCTCATCTCTTCTTCTCTCTCTCTCTCTCCTCTCTCTCTCTCATCTCTCTCTCTCTCTCTTCCTCCTCTCCTCTCTCTCCTCTCTCTCTTCTCTCATTCTCTCTTCTCTCTCTCTCTCTCTCTCTCTCTGTTTCACGCATGGCCACTCTCCCCACCTTTCTCTCTCTCGCTATCTGTTTATTTGTCTCGTTTTCGGTCTGTCTCTTCCTCTGAGGTTATGTAAAAAGGGTCCTTTCAGTTCTCTCTCCAATGTGTCACTGGCCGTTTCTCAAAGTAGGCCTACGCGAACTAGGGACTCGTGGACTTGGAAGTTTGCACTTGGCAAGTCCGGACTTCAAGTAGCCTACACACTTCCGAGGACGCGCGCACGCGACCCCTCGTGACATCATAGCAGCGCAGAGGAGATTGCAGAGGAACGTCTCCACCTCCTTGTTCGCGTTTTTTACCGCAACCGATTTCTCAGCGTCCAACCGTCAAACTTCAGTGGCAGTGCAGTCCGGGTGAACGCAGAGCATGGCGGAGAAATTTGATTGTTGCCGTTTGCGATTCCCGGAGCTCTATATATAATAGTATATAAATAATTGTATATCACGCCAAAAGCCTGTGCGCCTCCGGATGGCCAGTAAGGCGCGGGAGCTCTCATAGGGATTGGGCTTTCTCGGGGTTTTGTTTTACCGGCGTTGCTATGGTTTCCGGTCTTGTGCGTTCCAACGGTTTATTAGGTAGGCCCATAATAAATCTCTCTCTAATCAATAGGCCTACTTCATTCATTCATTCATGAACGAGTTCACAGTAACGTTCATCAGGCAGTAATACAGTATGTTCAGTCCACGTTCGCCCAAAATATGAACGAGTCCATGAACTATCGTTCAATGAACGCGTTCAGGCACACCACTGCTGATGACACGCAAATCTATGTATCACTATCACCAAATGACTATCGGCCCATAGATCTGCTGTGCCAGTGCATTGAGTAAGTGAAAAACTGGATGTGCTAAAATTTCCTTCAACTAAATGAGGACAAAACTGAGATAATTGTATTTGGGGCTTAAACGGAAAGGCTTGTGCTGTGTCTGAAATCGCGCACTTACATAAGTGCACTTACATTGAATGCACTTCATTATCCCTTAAGTAACTTACTCATAGGCACAGTGCTCTCATTTCTACAATGCACTGTCAAAAGAGCCCTCGCACACCTACCAGAAATGAGTTTGCAGTACACTCGAGTTCTATATCGTTTTGAGTGCGCCACCGAGGTACTTCCAGTGCACTGCGTTTTGGCACACTTTCAGTTTTTGTCCACTCAAAAAAAAATGTCAATGTCAATGTCAGACATAGCATTAAAGTAACCAAACACTCTCTGTCCCTGAAAACCTCAATCAAAGCCAGAAACTAGGGTTATCACCCTGGATTCCAGATTTACATTCGACCAGTCACATCAAATCAGTTACAAGATCTGCATATTAATCACCTTTAAAGAATGTAGCAAGGCTTAGAGGCATCCACGTCACCGAAGACTTACGAAAACGTGTCACATGCCTTTATCACTAGTCATCTTGATTGCTGCAATGGTCTCTTAAGGTCTCCCAAAAAAATCTCTAAGGAGCTTCAGCTTGTTCAGCAATGTTGCGGCTAGAGTTCTCCACAAAACGACCAAGAAATTTGAACATGATTACAACATTCTAAAGCTTTACATTGGCTTTCCTGTAGGTCAGAAGGTTGATTTTCAAAATCATGTTGCCTATCCGTATACATCCTACATGTTTAGCCCCAAATATTTAACTGAATATGCTTGCCAAGCTACATAAGCCTTCTAGACCACTCAAGATCCTTCTTGAGACCAATCTGTTAATTTTCCATGTAATTTTCCATGTTTCGTAAACACAAAACATGGGAAAGCAGGATTTAGATGCAATGCAACAAATAGCTAGAATAAACTCCCTGAGGATTTAAGACTTGCTCCAACTCTGACCAACTTTAAAACAAGACTTAAGAATTTATGTTTGCTTTAGCTTTCTGCTAAATCTTAAATCTCAAATGTTAGATTTCAGCTTATTTCTAAACTGTTGTATAGACTCTGCGTTGTGTATTTTCCGTCGTAGTAGTAATTCTTGAAGTCGAAATCAAAGCAAGTTGGCAGGTTGAATAAGAGGGTGAATAGAATGGTTTATTCCAGGCATGTAAATACAGGCAAGACATACAGACTTAGGTTGAATAATCTATATGGACCGCGGTTGAGGTGCAGGTTTGAGACGTGTTCAAATTGGCTGTCGACCCTCTTCTCTCCCACCAAAGGGTTGGGGCGATATTATATTGAAGAAGAACATGAAGAACCAGAGAACAGACAACCAGGTGGTTCAATCTATGTTGAGACCCGTAACAATGGCGGAAGATGTTGAATTAATGCACCTTGTATCAGTGTGAGAGGTACTGGCCTGTTCCTAGACTAGTAATGTGAACACAGAGAGACACACTAAAATACACCAACATTCTACATTCCTCCCTCTTGATCATTAAACGTAGTTTAAAGATCACCCTTAAAATGAGGATTCAGCGTATCTACTGGTAAACAATTAACAATTAACTAAATCAATAAAAGAAAGCATAAAAGGCAATAGACAAGTAAATTCACATCATACACAAGTAAACCAGGTGTAGGCTAATAATAAAAAAAAACTCATTAGGTTACTCATGATTAAATCAAAACAGATTAAAAATTCAAAGAATAAAGGAAAACCAACTGTCCAGACACCTCCCTCTGCTTGGCAGTGAAGCTCCACCTTTTTTAATAGCTTTCAAACTGTTTCCAGCAGCCAGAATTGTGTCCGTTTCTCTAAACAAAATTAAAGGGCCCAGAGGAAGGCCTAGCCTTAGAGACCTTGCAAAGTTTGGGGCACAAGACCTTACGACGGGGTGGGCTCTCTAACACAGCCACCCTAAGGTGGGCCAACAAGATCGGGGCAGCCCCCGGGGTGGTTGGTCGGGGGCCGGTTATTCGGTGAAACACACAGAGAGCTAACTTGACGACCACATAGAGCATAATAACGGGAATGACAAATGGCTGTGCGATTTGGACTATCTGAGAAAACATCGACCCACCCCACCTACTTAGCCATCCTCCCAAAGACCGGCAACCGCAGTTTTCCGACTCAGCCTAAGCCACATTATCAATATATGTCATGTACATAATTAGAGCACATTCGTAGACGCATCGGGGACGTATGTGCAACATCTCTGGTGTAAATAAAAAATAAAAAAACAGTACCCATCCAAAGATGCACAGCCAAGGAAGTCCAATCGATACTGATGTGGAAAATCATTGGTTCTAAGCCCGTACAATTCATGATAAGGTCACATCAGGCTGGGCCGGAAGCGTTCGCTATAGCCGTCAATAATATGTACTAAATCTCTAATCTCATCAAAGCAACTCTGATGCCCATAGTGTGAATGATAGCAAAGAAATTCTTTTTGAGTTGGAGTAGCAACGTTTGAAAATGTCTGAATTGGAATAAATCACGCCTTAGATCTAATTGTAGCATTATCCTTCAAAATGTTCCTCTGAACACAATCTTCCAAAAGCAGGCACTACATGAGCGACATAACATGAACCACTCCAAATAGGAAGCAGATATGAATAAGCATCCTGTCCACACACAAACATAGTCCCATTTACCGCAGGCAAGGCATCAGTGGCAATGGTTTGGCCAGGTGAAGCACCAGGCATGCGGGGTGATGGGAGTCGGGGGACAGTCACCAACAGATCCTTCTTCTCTGATATGGAAACCTGTTCCTGGCCCACAATAGCTGAATATGAACCTACACTTTTACCCATATCCCGCCCCTTTCTTCATGGTCCAACAATGACAACCCTTAGGACATGCTCAATTTGATTCTTATTGGGGACCTGCAAGTCCATTGGGACAGTGTAATAGGGAACCTGTCGCTAACAGATCCAGATCTAGCGTTACCTTCGATAACATCATGTTGTAATCTGCAATATACTCGGGGATGGTGAACGGGACAGCAAGGTAAGTACACTGTATATACCTGAGATGAAGATGGCATAAGCCCACAAACCCAACACCACTGCACCCTTCCCTTACGCTAACCGCAAGTTTGTAAAAAGGTGTTATCTTTGTGGATTACAATATGGCTGTCAAATGAACAATTTCCCCCTGTAAAAAGATGGCAAAACAACATCACAAACAATACTGGTAGCATCATGACTCAGTTGGTTTTGAGTAGCAGTTGCAACAGAGTTCTTTCCAGCTGATGGCCACCGCAGGTGTTATGGGGGGATGAGGATGAAAGTTCATAGTAGGGCGTCAGGACAAACACTGAGACACAGTTCAGTTTCAAGAAACAAGATAGCCGCCTCAGCTATCCAAGGACTCAAGGAATGCCGTGTCCTCCTGTAAACGATTTTACAAGGTACGATGACACATGAAACAAAGCCCATAAGATCGCAGTATCAGTCCATGGGGGGCGGCATGGTCAACAGTCCTCCACAGTAATAATAATTAACGAGTGGTTTTGTAATTGGTCCTTAATGATTCATAAACAATGAAAAATGATTCATACAAAAAAGAATCGCTTGATTCGAAGAGTGGTTAATATCAGTAATCAGTCCTAGGGTTTCAAATAAAACTTTGTGTGAAATGATGAATGAGTGACCTTTTTCAAAATTACAACAAACATACCTTTTCTAAAGCTTGAGCAGTTTGTGTCAAGAAGAATCCAACATGAATTCTCACTTAGATAGGCGGTGACAAAAGCCCTAGCATCTTTCCGAAGACTAACCTCTCGTGAAAATCAAAGGCACATGAAACAAACCCTCCTCCCTTCTTCACCCCCGTTATCAGTTAGTTTGCGTGCAACAATCTAACGAGTTTTAATCAAAGTTGGTGAATCAACTAATTTGCAGTGGCTTGCATGTATCCTACTTTGTCTCTAGGCTACACGAACAGCGTATCGAGTAACTAATGAGAATTTGGTATGGCCCCTCAATATTTGGCCTCTAAATGCTAGCGTTGTGGTTTGTGGATCATAAACCCATTTGCCCTGGCATAACGAGTGTCCCTCCCTCTGGGGCCCTGGCCCAAGCTTCCTTGACCTGGTTTGATGTCACCGTGGAGAGTCTCGAGAGTTGGATGCAGTAGTTCATCAGAGCTCCGATGTCAGGTGGACGTCTGCAGTTCGAAAATGCTTTTTTTTTAACTTTGCCTTTATTTTCTATTATATTACTAAAATGCCGCTTTAACTTTCCGCTTTAATCTTCTATGTTTACCAAGAAAGATACATGATCTGATACCAGAGAGATAAGATTAGGGTTTGAGACTTTAGTTCTGTCCTGTGTAATGAGACGGCGACTTGACTCCATGATTTGCTAAACCGTAAATGCTTTAAATGAAACGAATAGTGATACATCTTCTTCCAGCTACTCGTGTGAATCAATTCATTATACACACGCCCCTTGTCTTCCATGCCTTATGATATATTACAGTCTGGTTAGAGTTCCAGAGAAAAGGACAAAATACTGATCTATTTTAACAAATTTATCTGCATATGTTTTTCTTTACTTTTACTTTCCTTTATATTTTACATTTTTACTTTACTACGACAATGTTATATGAAGAAGCACGTGAATCTGCCCTTGTGTAATGTCTTTACCCAAATTTAAGCCTCACCTCTGACGAGTCAAGAAGAATAATAACATCGAACCATGCCACCACCTGCCGCCCTTGAAACTATCCCTCCTCTCTCACTCCAGGATGTCTCAAGCTACAATCCTGCCAATTTCTCACGTCCACTTATCAACACTCCCTCCCCTCACTTCAGCATTGTTTCCAAGCGTCTTCAAGACGCACACAGAATAAAGCCTCTCCTCAAAAAAACCAACTCTTAATACACTGACTCAGAACGACAGACTCGGTATCTCTTCTTTCATTCCTCTTCTAAAACACTGGAATGTGCCATTGCTGCTAACCAACTGTCTCCCTATCTCTCATCTAAACAACACGCTGGAGCCCTCCACCATCAGGCTTCAAGAAGGCACACTCCACTGACGACGGCTTCTCCTCCACGGTGACTGAGTCCCCTCCGTGCTGCCAAGGCCTCGTCCTCTCATTGGTTCTTCATTCTCCTCACACTGTCCGCAGCATTTTGACACAGGTGAACCACCAGATCCTCCTTTGCCATCTTTCCTGAACTTGGCATCGCTGAATCTGCTCTTTCCTGGTTCTCTGATGAATGGCACCTATCAAGTGCCATGGAATGGCTCCTGTCCAAACCTTGCACGCTTGGAAACTGCTGTCCCTCAAGGCTCTTTACTGGGATTCTTCTGTCTCCCTCTATACAGAATCCTCTGGGTCTCGGTAAGTGCAATCACATGGCTTTTTCCTATCACTGCTATGCTGACGACACTCAGCTATTTATCTCTTTCCTTTCATCTGATAAAGGCCCTGATTTGTCAACACGCATATCGGAATGTCTGGGGAACGTCACACCTGGCACCTGCCCATCAACCTGAGGCTTGAACCTCAACAAAACCGAGCGTCCTCCTATCCCAGCGAAAGTTGCCCACACATGGACTTACTGGTCCGCGTGAGAACATCACTATAATCTCCTTCTCCAACTGGCCAGAAACCTATCGGTGTGGTATTGGACAATCAGTTATGCTGACCGCAACCTCACTGCGGTGGCCCGATCCTGCAGATTGCACTTTACCACATCTGCAGAAATCTGCCCCTTCCTCAAAGGGAAGCAGTTTCAGCTCGTAGTCCAAACACTGGTTCATCTCCCACCTCGACTACTGCAACTCCTCTGACTGGACTTCCTGCTTGCGATTAAACTTTGCAGCGCATGCCAGAATGCGGCAGCGTGCCTCGTGTTCAACCTACCAAAGTCTCCCATGTGACCCCCTCTTCCGGGGACCTCCACTGGCTCCCTGTAGGCTCGCATCAAATTTAAGAACGAATGGACTGGCATAAAAGGCAGTCCGATGGAATGCCCCTGCTACCTCCAAGCATTGCTAAAGCCACACACCCCAGCTCGATACCTCCACCTCAACTACCTCAGCTGGACGTTGGTACCGCCATCGCCTAAGGCTAGCCAAAGGTCGTTCAGCAAAAGTCAAACTTTTCTTGTTTAGGACAAATCAGTGGTAGACGACCTCCCTTCCATTCTCAGGACCGCAGAGTCCGCTCACTATCTCACGAAAAAAGACCAAGACTCACCTGTTCAGAGTCCACCTCGACTCTGCATAGCCACCCTCCCGCCCTCTGGCCACCATTTGTACACTGTAATGTATAGTGTTGTATTGTATTGTATATAGTACTTAACTGTGTGCACTGCAGTAGCTGCTATCATTGCTGTAACACAGGAATTGGTTAGCCTAGCAATTGTTGTACTTTGCCACTTGGTTCTATGAACATCCTTTCTGTACCGACAGCGATATATTGTTTCAGCCTTCTTATGACAAATGTACTTATTGTAAGTCGCTTTGGATAAAAGCATCTGCTACCAATGCCCTAAATGTACATGTTGAAAGAGTGCTGTATAAGATAAAGTGCCTTGACTTACCTCTTATATTTAATTTGTTTCTCTCACTATTGAACATTTTTTTAAATGTTGTGCATGTTTACAATTGTTGCTTCATTGCAGACTTTTGACACTGTGTTTCCAAATTTCTTTCACTTGATTTAAAGTCCATTCCACTTCCGTCCTAAACTAGTGGCTTTTATTAAAACGATTTGTAACGCTCACTTTGCACTGCCCACGTCAGTGCATTTTCTGCAGGAACACTTTTCTAGTCATTATTATTACTCATCAACGCTCATAACGACAACAA
>OLKM01000209.1:20894-65894 GCA_900291075.1 Melanogrammus aeglefinus
AGCTTCCTTGACCTGGTTTGATGTCACCTGGAGAGTCTCGGAGAGTTGGATGCAGTAGTTCATCAGAGCGTCCGATGTCAGGTGGACGTCTGCAGTTCGAAAATGCTTTTTTTTTAACTTTGCCTTTATTTTCTATTATATTACTAAAATGCCCTTTTAACTTTCGCTTTATCTTCTATTTTTACCAGAAAGATACATGATCTGATACCAGAGAGATAAGATTAGGGTTTGAGACTTTAGTTCTGTCTGTGTAATGAGACGGCGACTGACTCCATTGATTGCTAAACCGTAATGCTTTAATGAAACGAATAGTATACATCTTCTTCCAGCTACTCGTGTGATCATTCATTATACAACAGCGCCCCCTTGTCTTCCATTGGCCTTATGATATCATTACAGTCTGGGTTAGAGTTCCAGAGAAAGGACCAAAATACTGATCTATTTTACAAATTTATCTACATATGTTTTCTTTTACTTTTACTTTCCTTTACTATTTTACTATTTTACTTACTACGACAATGTTTATATGAGAAGCACGTTGAATCTGCCTTGTGTATGTCTTTACCCAATTTAGCCCTCACCTCTGACGAGGTCAAGAGAATAATAACATCGAACCATGCCACCACCTGCCCCCTTGAAACTATCCCTCCCTCTCTCCTCCAGGATGTCTCAAGCTACATCCTGCCATTTCTCACGTCACTTATCAACTCCTCCCTCACTTCAGGCATTGTTCCAGCGTCTTTCAAGACTGCCAGAATAAAGCCTCTCCTCAAAAAACCAACTCTTAATACCACTGACATCCAGAACGACAGACCGGTATCTCTTCTTTCATTCCTCTCTAAAACACTGGAATGTGCCATTGCTAACCAACTGTCCTCCTATCTCTCATCTAACAACCTGCTGGACCCTCACCAGTCAGGCTTCAAGAAGGCACACTCCACTGAGACGGCTCTCCTCACGGTGACTGAGTCCCTCCGTGCTGCCAGAGCCTCGTCCCTCTCATTGGTTCTCATTCTCCTCGACCTGTCCGCAGCATTTGACACGGTGAACCACCAGATCCTCCTTGCCACTCTTCCTGAACTTGGCATCGCTGAATCTGCTCTTTCCTGGTTCACATCTGATGAACCGCACCTATCAAGTGCCATGGAATGGCTCCTTGTCCAAACCTTGCACGCTTGAAACTGCTGTCCCTCAAGGCTCTTTACTGGGGATTCTTCTGTTCTCCCTCTATACCAGATCTCTGGGCTCGGTAATTGCATCACATGGCTTTTCCTATCACTGCTATGCTGACGACACTCAGCTATTTATCTCTTTCCTTTCATCTGATAAAGCCCTGATTGCAACACGCATATCGGAATGTCTGGGGAACGTCAGCACCTGGACACCTGCCCATCACCTGAGGCTTAACCTCAACAAAACCGAGCTCCTCCTAATCCCAGCGAAAGGTTGCCCACACATGGACTTACTGGTCACCGTTGAGAACATCACTATATCTCCTTCTCCAAATCAGACCCAGATAACCTCGGTGTGGTATTGGACAATCAGTTATGCTGCACCGCAAACATCACTGCGGTGGCCCGATCCTGCAGATTTGCACTTTACAACATCTGCAGAATCCGGCCCTTCCTCACAAGGGAAGCAGCTCAGCTTCTAGTCCAATCACTGGTCATCTCCCGCCTCGACTACTGCAACTCACTCCTGGCTGGACTTCCTGCCTCTGCGATTAAACCTTTGCAGCGCATCCAGAATGCGGCAGCGTGCCTCGTGTTCAACCTACCGAAGTTCTCCCATGTGACCCCCCTCTTCCGGGACCTCCACTGGCTCCCTGTAGTAGCTCGCATCAAATTTAAGACGATGGTACTGGCATACAAGGCAGTCGATGGAACTGCCCCTGCCTACCTCCAAGCATTGCTAAAGCCACACACCCCCAGCTCGATCCCTCCACCTCCACTCAACTACCTCAGCTGGACGTCTGGTACCCGCCATCGCTAAGAGAGCTAGCAAAGGTCGTTCAGCAAAGTCACAACTTTTCTTGGTTTTAGGACCTCAGTGAGTGTATGGAACGACCTCCCTGCCGTTCTCAGGACCGCAGAGTCGCTCACTATCTTCCGAAAAAGACTCAAGACTCACCTGTTCAGAGTCCACCTCGACTCTGCATAGCCACCCTCCCCCCTCTGGCCACCATTGTACACTGTATTGTATTGTGTTGTATTGTATTGTATTATAGTACTTAACTGTGTGGCAACTGCAGTAGCTGCTATCATTGCTGTAACACAGGGAATTGGTTAGCCTAGCAATTGTTGTACTTGCACTTGGTTCTATGAACATCCTTTCTGTACCGACAGCGATATATTGTTGCACTTCTTATGACAAATGTACTTATTGTAAGTCGCTTTGGATAAAAGCATCTGCTAAATGCCCTAAATGTAAATGTATGAAAAGTGCTGTATAAATAAAGTTGCCTTGCCTTACTCTTATATTTAATTTGTTTCTCACTATTAACATTTTTTTAAATGTTGTGCATGTTTACATTGTTTGCTTCATTCAGACTTTTGAACTGTGTTCAAATTCTTTCACTTGATTTAAGCCATTCCACATTCCGTCTTAAACTATGTGGCTTTATTAAAACATTTTAACCTCACTTTGCACTGCCCACTCAGTGCATTTTCTGCAGGAAACACATTTTCTAGTCATTATTATTACTCATCAACGCTCATACACAACAACAGTCCTAAAATACTATCACAAAGTTTTCATGGGTCACAACCATGGGGATAGAATGCTCCCCTCTTTCCAATTACTTTTGAGGCCAAAACAACATCTTTTAAATCTCGTAGTAGAATTCCAGCTGAAACCCAATTGGCTCACTGGCTCTGCAAAGTCTTTTTTGTATATGATAGTAACATCTATATAGAACAATGTAATGTATTGATTGTTATTCAGTGAAATAAGTAATTTAGAAGGGTGTTGAAAACTGGGGGTCCTAGAAACCCCCATCATGTGAAAATAATAAACCATACAAATCATGTTTAAAGTCTTTATAGAACATTTATTGACAAACGACAACAATATAAACACCAGACAGAAGGGAACAAAGAATACATTTGGTGGCCGTAATATGAGACAGGGGGAGGGCCACTGGGCTACGGATTTGATGAAGAGACGCGATTAATATAGTAACACATTGGAGAGAACTGAAACCCAACTGAACTGTTTTACATAACCTCAGAGAGAGAGAGACAGAGAGAGAGAGAGAGAGAGAGAGAGAGAGAGAGAGAGAGAGAGAGAGAGAGAGAGAGAGAGAGAGAGAGAGAGAGAGAGAGAGAGAGAGAGAGAGAGAGAGAGAGAGAGAGAGAGAGAGAGAGAGAGAGACTAGGATATAGCAGGCCCAGAAGATAGGGGACACTCAGACAAAAATGGAGTGTAGGGAGAATTGGGTCCAGTGGCTGAGCTGGCTTCTGCTCCTTGGGGGGCCGCTGGTTTGCTGGCTCCAGCTAACCACGGAAAGGCGGATGCTTTACGGCCGCTACACGAGGTCCGAGGACCGGTGTTTAGTGAACACCAAACTGGTCTGGATGATCCAAGAGGTGCCCTCGCTGCTGGTGCCGCTGCTCCTGCTGCTCAGCACTGAGTCCCGGGCCGGAGTGGGCCGCAGCCTGCTGCTCGGAACCTTCTGCCTGCATTACTTCCACAGGTGGGTGGCCACCCGTTCAGATTTTAAACGGACAGTCCGGTTGCAGTGCCGCCACTACATGCACGCGCAGCCAGTGATGCCAATAACTAAGTAACGCATTGCAGGCCTCGGACCACTTTTTTCAGTAACGCGTTACAATTTCCAAACCAGTAATCAGATTACTCATTTTCAGTTACTCATCAAAGTCACTGTGCGTTACTATTTTTTTACCGGATCAACGGTTGGAGCGATGGAGTGGTGTGTGTGTGTGTGTCTGTCTGTCTGTCTGTCTGTCTGTCTGTCTGTCTGTCTGTCTGTCTGTCTGTCTGTCTGTCTGTCTGTCTGTCTGTCTGCCTGTCTGTTTGTTTGTGTAAGAGTAGGTGAGCGTGTGAAGCGTAAGTCTCCAAAGACGTGTGTGTGTGTGTGTGTGTGTGTGTGTGTGTGTGTGTGTGTGTGTGTGTGTGTGTGTGTTGCGTTTGAGCGACGGCAGCAGAAGGAGCGTGTGGGAGCCTCTACGTTATCACCAGAGAACTAAACCCACGGGGAGGTCCGAGCAGATACAATCTCAGACGAAGAACAAGCACTGGCGCCAACTTAGATTCTTGGTCGTGGTTCAAATGGTAATACAGGAAACATTTGGGGAACTATAGACAAAGGATATTATCAAAGATCTATAAGACCAAGTTTATAACATTAACAAATCATTTGACTGCAAGTTATACGTTTTGTATAATTGTTTTGCTTCATTGGGTTTTATTCTCAATTTTTTTATATGCATATATATATATATATATTTAATACGTTTTGTTTGATTCTTTTGACCCAAATCTGATTCCATAGCAGATAAATCACCCATTTGCAGACGTCTATCACGGCAGAAATGTAGCAGAGGTCACATGTTTAAGACAGCAGTTAAAGAGGCCCACCTGGGTGGATCTGCCATGTCCCAGCAACATCTACAGCGCATATAACAAGCTTACCTAAATAAAAGAGAACTAATAGTTAATAACTACAAATTATTGTTATTATTTTATACCCTGTTGTGACAGAAGCTCAGTCCAACTGATTAGTCCATTCAGTGAGGTGACGGTATCACGATTCACGAAGGTAATGCAGCATTAACCGCTACCTTCTTCCCCTGCTGCTAAATCAACGTGAGAGTAGGTTATAACAGAGAATGTATAATAGGACTCTGGTTATATGCTAACGGTAATGATGGGACAAAATCCCAGCTCAGACGCGTAGCACGTCAGGTTCAATATCTGGACCTTGACTGCGCCCCAGACTAATTGGCCAGCTCATGTTTTCTATGCTGAGTCTAGCACATGGGTCTGGCCCCCCTCTTCTTCAGGCTTGGGGTTGACTCGGGCCTATCACAACTCATCACAACTAATATGGGGTGTCTGTGTGGAGGAGCGACCTGAGCGGTCATGAAATATGAACAGGGGTGCACATAACTTTTTCAGTGGGTTACTCAGGTGAGTACCAGGAGATGGCGTTTGGTACTCACCTCATAAGTAGCATGGTCTTACAGTCTTAAAGTGCAGTCTTCCTCACTGTCGTCCTCAGTGTCGCCCCCATTGTCCTCCACAGTGTCACCCCCACTGTCCACTCCCACTGTCCACTGCTTCAGCTTCCTGCATGGTAGATGATGCTGCAGATGCAACTCCCTGTCCTTGGTTGAGCCTCCGATTATCTGTCTCCATCCACAGTTCAACAGCCTGCTTTGGATCAAATGTCTCTTTGGTCTGCTTTGATGGGTGAATATGCATCAGGGCTGAGAGACGAGCATGTGACAGACGAGATCTGTACCTGGTTTTGATTATGTTGAGATGTGAGAATCCCCTCTCACAAGCTGCACTATTTAAAGGCAGTGTAAGAGACAGCTTATCCACCTTGTTGATGTTGGAGTAAGTAAGCGTCTGCATCTGTGTATGACTTGGACCAAGTCATACACAGAAGAGGCTCTCAGGCATTTTCCTGCCTGCTTTAAGCGCATCCATTCTGTCACAGTGGTGTCTTTGTCAAGTTGCAAGGTGGCCTCATATTTCTTGAGAATGCTGCAAACTGTAGTGTTTCCAGAATTGTGGAGGTCTTGCATTTCCTGTGGCCATGTTGAAGGATCAAATACTAAGAAATTATCACATGACTTGAGGGAGTCATATCTGATTTTAAACTCTCCAATTAACCCCCTGAATAAGTTTGTCTTGTCTCTGTCAGCATCAGCATTCAGAAACAGTGTGTGCCCTGCTTTGGCCTTCACCATCAAGCAGAAGTGTGAACTATCCAATGGCCACCATGAGTTCATCCATTCTCCAATGGTCAGCTTTTCCTTCTGAAACCTAATGGATATGGTCTTTAATTTTTTGCCAATGCCAAGCATGTGTAGCAGGTGTACACCTAGAGTATGCATATATTTCTTGATATGTATCCCCTACTATAACCTTTCCCTCCTAATAGCCTCACCCAATCGCACCACCGAACTTGGCCATAGGCTCGGCCCATCAATGAATTGCATGCACGTGCACTGGCGAATGGGAGAAGAGGGCGGGACAAAGAAGGTTGGCGGGAAACAAGAAAGAGGATGGCGGCTCGGAGAGGTACGATGCGGACGGAGATTTCGGGGTGATAGATCAGTTTAAGAACAGTTTGGCTCTTAGTTATTGCGTGTGCTACATGTTTTAATCAGTTACGGCTTGAGTGGCGAGTGGAAGAGTGGAAGACTCCACGCCATCAGCGCTGAAGATTCATCCAGTGTCTATTCAGCTATAGCTTACTAGCCCGTCGCCAACGTTGGAAGCTTGTCACGCCAGAGAACGAAGAGCCAGCTAGTTTACTGCTCCAGCCCGGGACGTATCTGTGGCTTATCTCACCTGCTCTCTCCCTCCTTCTCTCACGCCTCCACACGGTGCGGTGGGTGAGTAAATAGGTACGTATTCTAACTCTAGATTCTATGAGTATAGGCGCAGCCTTATAAGTCTTTCGCTATTGGGTTATCCCTAGGCGTGAGCCGTAGCACTGAAAAAATTGTAATCCCCGCCCACCAACAGCGTGGGCCTCAATCACGTCCGCGGAGCCTCAATATACGTGGGCGCCGGCAGACGTCCTGCTCCCAATAAACAGCTTTTCTTCAGCTATTTAAAGGACAATGAGGCCGACACTTAAAAGGCTGCGCCTATACTCATAGAATCTAGAGTTACAATAAGTAACTATCGTTCTATGTCGTATAGGCTTCGCCTTTTAAGGCTATCGCTATTGGGTTAAAAGGGCGAAGCACGATATAGTCTATGCCTCATTGGTCCCGATCAGAACCAGAAACACAGCTACATACGTGCTAGTATCATGAATCAGACGTAGCATAACATACGTCATGTCATGCGTCTAACGGCACTTCAACAACGAGCAGCTCTAATGTGTCTGATAAGACACAAGAGCTCTCAGCATGAATATTCCACCTCACATTGTTTACTATGCGAGGGGAATTGTCACACAATCACACTCACTTCTGGCCAAAGCACCCAGAACCGAGTGTGTCATAGAGAGGCGCGACATGTCTCTTAGGTAAAACCTAATAAAAGAGCATGGGGAAGCCCAGGAGGCCGCTGTGCAGATATCCTCCATAGGCATCCCTCTTTGCAGAGCGACAGAGGACGATATTCCTCTGGTCAAGTGAGCTCTGATAGTCTCAGTCGGCTCTGCCCCCGCTGGCACATAAGCCTGTGGGATAGCATCACACAGCCAACGTGACAGCCGTCAGGGGGAGGCCCTGGGAATGTTCTCTGTAATGCACAAATAACTGTTTTGATTTGCGCAGAGCCTCCGTGCGCTTCACACAAGCGCGCGTACAGGGCACAAGAGATGGGCTGTTGCCTTCTCTCCAGATTGATGAGGAGGGAGAAAGAAACCATTGAGTGTTATCTGGATCTGAATGAGCTAGTAATACTCTTTGGTGTAAAAGTAGGGTTCGGGCGTAATATGGCCGAACTGCCGTCTCCTTGTATTCTAAGACAAGAAGGGGCTACAGAGAGTGCAGACAGGTCGCTCACTCTCTTAGCTGACGTCAGGGCCAGCAGCAAAGCTGTCTTGGCTGTCACAAACTTGAGTGAGACACTCTGGAGTGAGACAGCACGTCACGGGTCTCTCTCTCCTCACGCCTTTTAGGAAGCGCTTCATAAAGGGGTGACTTAAAACAGTTTTTTCCCCGAAGCCTTCGTGGCATGATGAAAACGGCAGCCACGCGTTTTAACCGTGCTAAAAACCAGCCCTCTTTCCATCAGTGACTGAAGGAAAGAGAGCACTTGCGGCAAAGGGCAGGAGATGGGATCACAACCCCTCTCCGTGCACCATTTCTGGAAAGCCGCCCATTTAGCCGAGTAACACACTGGTGGAGTCAGCTCTGGCACCCTGGGTGGTTCCGTACGACCTACTGGGAGAAGCCGAGACCCTCTAGGCGCTCGCGTTCAGTGGCCAGGGCTACAAGCGCTGGCCGATCTCTCCCCCTGCCTGGGAGAGAGCGTCTCGCCGCCAAGGGGGTCCCTTCGGCGGCCCCGAGAGCAGACGCTGGAGGCAGGGAAACCACGGTGCACTCGAGCGTTGCGGTGGTATGAGAATCATATACAGCCGCTCCTCTTGGACTCGGTCCAAGACTTGGGGAATCAGAGGGACGGTTGGGAAAGCGTACAGGAGTGTGTTCGGCCAAGGTCTGTGAGCGAACGCATCCACCCCGAGTGGGGGATTGTCCTTCGCGCTGAGAGAGAACCACAGCTCGCACTGTGTGTTCTCCCGTGTGCCGAATAGGTCGACCTCTGCCTTCCCAAACTCGCTTCATATCTGATTAATCAGATCGTGGTGCAGAGTCCAGTCTCCTGGTTGGGGACCCCCCCTCGACATCATGTCGGCCCCCCTGTTCAGGACACCGGGGATGTACGCTGCTCTGATGGAGAGCAAGTGTGTGTGCGCCCAGCATAACAGCTGTCTCGCTATGCTCAGCAGCTGTGCCGAGCGCACGCCCCCTCGGCGATGTATGCTGCTGTCGCCTTGTTGTCCGTGCGAATCCATTACTGTTGATTCGTCAACATTGGGCAAAGCGTTGGATCACTTTCAACACAGTGGTGAGCTCCAATGCGTTAATATGCATGGTCACGGGGGGCGGCCAAACGCCGCCCACTACGTGAAACTCGCATGTTCCTCCCCAGCCCGACAGAGAAGCATCCGTAAACACTGAGATGTGTGACGTTGCTCTGCCCAACGCCGCCCAAGAGAAGCATCCGTAAACACTGAGATGTGTGACGTTGCTCTGCCCAACGGCACCCCTCTCGCGAGAGTTCGGGGATCGCCCCAGTGGGTCAAATCGGGGCCCACTGATAGGGGATCTATGCAGCCGCCTCATGTGAAGCAGCCCCAGCGGCACCACCGTGTGAGCGGCTGACATCCTGCCCAGCAGCCTCATGACAGAGAGGGCTGTCACGACGCTGCCCGGGGAACAGAGGCGGAGGAGAGACCACATCGTCTCCATCCTCTGCTGTGAGAGCCATGCTCTCATTACAGCTGAATCCAGCTCTACCCCCAAATACATCACTCTGTGAGGGGAGGGGGGAGCTTTTCTTCCAATTTATAGCGAAGCCTAAATTCGACAGGTGAATTACCAGCTTTTGTTTAAATAGCTGCTTCTTCCTTGGAGTGAGCCATCAAAGCAGATCGTCCAAGTAGAACAGTATTCTCATTCCTGTTGCGTGCAGCGGCCGGAGAGCCGTCTCCACGCATTTGGAAAAACGTCCGTGGGGCTAGAGAATAGCCGAACGGGAGACGGTTGGACTGGTAGTGTGACCCTTGGAATGAGAAACGCAGGAATTTCCTGTGTTTGGAGATCACTGTGACGTGGAAGCAGGCGTCCTTCAAATCTATTGAGGTGAACCAGTCGCCCGGTTTTACACACTGTAACACTCGTCTGATTGTTAACATGTGAAACGGCTTCTCCGCGATGCATTTGTTGAATAGGGCTAGATCGAGAATCGGTCTCAGCCCTCCTGCTTCCTTGGGTACCAGGAAATAACGGGAATAGAATCCCTGCAATTCCTCTCCCTTCGGGACTGTGGAAATCACCTTTTTCGCTAGGAGCTGCTGGAGCTCCACCAAAAGTGACAGCTGTTGATCCTAGGATGACAGTGTTGTTTCCACAATCACGTTGAATCGTGGCGGAACGGAGTTGAACTGCAGGGTGTTACCCTTGCTGATCAACCCGTCCATTCATTTGGCCAGGGTGCAGGCGTTCGGCCATTCTGAGCAACGCTCTGAAAATGGCTCTGCAGCCTCTTGTTTTGATGCGGCTGTCATGGAAACGAGCCAAGCCCGAGCTCCTGCCGCCGCTGCGAGGGGAGGAGTCCTCCTCGGAGCCCATGGGGAGCTCTGCCCGAAAAGGCTGGGTGTGTGTGTCATTAGCAGAGGCATGCCCTGCCTGCTCCGCTTGTGACAAGAGTGTAGCTTCCTCTCTACTGAGCGTTGGGACGCGAGGAGGAATAACACTGTGACTGGGCAGCAGACTGCTGCTGACACTGTGAACGAGCTGCGTGTCATTCGTAGACAGAGAGCTCGTTTTAGCGGCCGTCTCACGGCCGAGGGGAAAGTAATGTAGGGCTGGCTTGATCAATAATACAAGGTTTATTGACGGCCTGCCTATATGTGGTGGGAGATGCGTGTGAAACAGTTATGGCTGGGCCGGAAGGTTCCAGCGCTAACTGTGTGGGGAGAAACCAGCCGTCTTTAGGAAAGAGGTGTTTCTCGCTGTCACACGCTTCTCCCTCGCCCCGTAATAGCCGGCGCTTGTGGGGCGGGACATCGCCCCATGAGCCCGCTGCCCGAGACCTTTGTTGGCCGCTCGCCGCAGCCTGCGATGGAGGCGGGCGGGGCTGGTAAGCCGGGTGAGGCTGCCATTGTAAAGGTAATGAAGGGCTGGCTCGATCAATAATACAAGGTTTATTGACGGCCTGCCTATATGTAGCGGTAAATGCGTGTGAAACAGTTATGGCCGAGCCGATAGGCTCCGGGGTGTGGGGAGAAAACAGCCGTCTTTAGTAAAGAGGTGTTTCTCGCTTGTCACACGCTTCTCCCTCGCGCCGTAATTGCCTTTGCCGGCGCTTGTGGGGCGGGATATAGCCCCATGAGCCCGCTGCCCGGGGCCTTCGCTGGCCGCTCGCCGTAGCCTGTGATGGAGGCGGGTGGGGCTGGTAAGCCTTGGGGCCAGCAGGAGGAGCTGCCGGCGGCGCCCTGACAGTGGCTGTCGGGGGCCTATGGCGGCGACGGGAGCCTCGAGCGGAGCGCTGCTGCCCGGGTGGATTTCGCCACGTCGACTGCCTGTTCGGCTAGGCGATGAGGGTCAGCCGCCATGTTATGTG
Organism: Melanogrammus aeglefinus; assembly: GCA_900291075.1. Classification (NCBI taxonomy): domain Eukaryota; kingdom Metazoa; phylum Chordata; class Actinopteri; order Gadiformes; family Gadidae; genus Melanogrammus; species Melanogrammus aeglefinus. Next base: position 31,959 of record OLKM01000209.1, read on the forward strand.
CCAGCAGGGCGATGTTATTCATAACAGCCTCTTGCTGCATCATACACTGATGCGCTCTGCCTGTAAGCTTGGCCGTCAGCTGGTCTTTGGGAGTGGGGCAGCGGTCGCTGAGCCCCGGCTTCACTCCAAAGACAGCACCCAGAGCGGGATCCAGCGGCGGTACCGCCCTGTAACCCCGGTCTGTCAGACCCTCCGTCTTCGTGACCTGGAAAAATGTTTTCACCGGGGCTCCGAGCTTCCCGGGCTCCGCCGCAGCCCCATTGAAGTAAGGTCTGATGGCGGGAAACATCGGCCAGATCGGGTGGAGACGGGACGGGGCGTGTTGCGGCCTCGAGCCCCCAGATGCCATGCAGCTGGTCCGGGCGTTGGGGGGCCTGAGGCATGGGCACCGCAAGGCCAAGGTTGCGGCTGCCCTGGCGATAATGCCCGTTAGCTCTGCCACCAAAGCTCCAACCACTGGAAGTGAGGTGGCGGCAGAGACGGGCAATGCTGCCGCCTCCTCGTCGCGGTCGGAGTCGTCCGACTCCGAGCTCACAAGGAGAGAGAGGGCATCGTCGAGCGGAACAGTAAAGTCGTCGGCCCATTCAGCAATGGCGGCGGCAGTGTCGGCTCTGCGCTGTCTGTCGTGTCGTCCGACGGCAGCGCCGCACAATGACGGCATGTTCATGCTCAAGGCAGCCCTCGCACACCTCATGGCCGCCATACGGCAAGATGTAACCCGTTTTACATGTCTTGAAGATGCGGATCGTCTTCGAGTCCATAATATCTATTTATTGATTTCAGTATACTACAGGATGGTCCTGAAGAAAATGGGAGCAGAACGTCCGCCGGCGCCCGCGTATATTGAGACCCGGCGGACGTGATTGAGGCCCACGCTGTTGGTGGGCGGAGATTACAATTTTTTCAGTGCTACGGCTCACGCCTAGAACCCCTGCCACTCATGACTGCCATTTTCAACGGATAGCAACGCGCTCGTGATGGACGTGTTCAATTGGTGAACGGTCGGCACATACGTTACGTGGACAATCCGAACTAAAAGGGACATTGAACTGAGAGTGGACATTAAGTGTTGTTATGTGTAGCGTGCTAAAACGTTTCTGAAGTTATAATTGTTACTGTTGTGTGAATTGCATTAATGAACGTATGCTGTTGCTATTTACATATGAGATTTATCTGCAGTGTATTGTATTAGGGGTACATGCTGATAGTGTTGAAAACTGTGAAAGTGTTATTGAGCCACACTGGTGAAGTGTATGTTTATGAGGTTTTGAACATTATATGGTGGTTACAGTTTGATATGGAAACTATTCCTATTTGCTTTACATTTGATTCGTGTTTTCTATTTTATCTAGTATAAGAAGACTAGTATTTAGTGTAATAAATTAGCACTTATTTTTTAACTGTTACACTATTGCTTTTATGTGGAGTTTTCCGATCTTCTCTGAAGTAGGGGCGTCTCACCCTTTATCTTAAAGTATAGTGGTTAGGGGGAATACAGAGTAAGATACACACACACTAATATTCTGTTATTTAGGTCTTCACTGTGACAGGTCCAAATCCTAATGCCTAAGCTATTGTACTTTACCTGAGCAGGTAGAGTAGACACAAGACTAATAGGTCTGGGGGTTAGGGACCTAGATCCTCTGACTTCCAGCCATTCAGGGAAAAGTGATTTTCCCTTACTAAGCGGACGTAGGTCCCGTCCGCTACACATGTTTGATAGAAAGCACTGAAAACAGATATCTGTGCAGTGCAGATATTCTGCAAGTCACTGTTATCACTCAAAGCCAGTTGCATTTTAATGGCTCGCAATAGTCTTAATATTTTTAAAAGAATTTCATGCCTCCATGCAGACCACTTTTCTCACTTTCTTCACACAGTTTCTTCAGTGCAGCAGTTTTTTTTGCTCCACCTTTTTGTAAATAAAACTGCAGCAGCCTGACCACAGCGCGATTGAATGTCTCACAGTAAGGAATGTTGCGATCAGCTGATTTCGCGCAATTCTCCAGTGTATGTGCTGTACACAGAACGTGCACAAGGGAGTCTCCAACTGCTGCAAGTTGCCAGAGTTTAGGCACAACACCGTTGTACACACCGACGTTGACAGCACCCCCCCTGTCTGAGCACACAGCGACCATCTTTGTTGTCCAGTCATCCAAGCCTGTGTCCTGGAAAAGTCTCACAAGTCTGTCTGTTATGGCCTGCGCGGTTTGGTCAGTCCAACAAAGTCTGAGGAAAACTCTCCGTTGCTGGAAACAGAAACAATGTAAACGATTTCCTGCTCAGTTTTTGTGATATCCTCAGATCCATCAAACATCACCCCCCAAAATTCAGCAGACTGCAACTTTGCTCGTAAATCCGCGCTGATGGTGTGCACGATGCTCTGCATGATCTGTGTGCCCCCCTCACGTGAATGATATGCACCTCCAAAATTTATTCCTAGCCGCTTCAGTGAAGGAATATCCTCAGAATAGGAAGACATGGGACTTGCGTGTTTAGTTTTATGGAAGGCCAGGAGAAAAATATTAAACAGAGCTTGCCGCTGTTCCTCATTCAGCTTGTCTCGCCATCTGGTAAGTGGCCGACTCTGCTAGCTTGTTTATTAGCAATGGCTTGTGCCACATTCGTCTGCTCCTTGCTTTTTTCATGTCTGTCAAATAAAGGATGGTTGAAATTCTTTGAGCCTTTATAAAGCGCACCTGTTTTGTCTGCTAGATGTGGATGTTCGCGGCAAATCTTGCACCACATTTCAGTGCGCTCACCGTTAGCTTCAAGCCACTGCACATCTTGGAGCCACTTTCCGAAAAAGTATTTTTTTCGGCTCGGCTCCAGTTGGCGTTTCTTTGTAGGTGGCGAAACGCGAAAGAAACTGCTTACCGTTGTCTGTTGCTTTTTGGACATCTCTAAGAGTAGTTTACTACCGACACGTGTGTAAGGTTAGAGGAGAGATCGGTCAAGTACGCAAAGGCGCGCAATAACACAAGTGGCATTACGCAATCCTGATTTTTGTCGCGCATGCGTACCTGCGTACCAGTTATGTGCATCCCTGAATATGAACTTGATATAGTTCATGTTAGTAAAAGTAATCTAACTATACCGTAATTGTATTATTTGACAATAAGCCATTTAACCATCCCACAAACTCAGGATCTGCGTTTGATCATAATTTAAACTGATGAATCTGTATTTCAAGCTCTGGGAGCTTTTGTCAATTTTGGACAGATTTGGACACTTTCAGATCTATATTTGACTAATAATTCACAAATGTCAGTAGGCCTACACATTTATTGATGATTTTACACATTTCAAAATTGAGCTAGTTACGCAACTCTCAACTGAAGTTTAAACTGTGATAATGGATCCATAGCGTGTGTACAACATGTTACCCTGATGGTAGTCTCGCAAAGCCAGACCAAACTACAGCAAGTAGAATGGTCTGGACCCACGCTGTTTAGAGCCGTTGTCACGTTAAAATTGTACCGAGGGCGAAAATTGTACCGGCCTACGTCATCGTTTTTTTTACTTTATATTTGTATTGTATTTAATTGTTTAATCGAAACAATAAAAAAAATTGCCCGCAAAACGGGCGATCGCGTCAAATGACAAATGCTTTGCCCGCGTCAAATGACATTTGTCATTTGACGCGATCGCCCGTTTTGCGGGCAATTTTTTTTATTGTTTCGATTAAACAATTAAATACAATACAAATATAAAGTAAAAACAATTGTTATCGCTATCTATCATAATACAGATAGCGATCCGCTATCTGTATTATGTTATTTCGTCGTTTGGAAACATGTTTTCTGCATCGCGTCGTCTGTTGCCGGGCAGGTTGTCAGGATGTAAACAAACGATGACGTAGGCCGGTACAATTTTCGCCCCCGGTACAATTTTAACGTGACACTAGCTGTGTTCGAAATCGTTCCCTATCATGGATGTAGTGCACTAAATAGGGTGCACGCCATTTTGTAGGGTGTTCGAATTCTCAGTGGTCCACTATATAGGGCACTATATAGTGGACTTTAAAATAGGGTGCATACGATGTTCCCTACATGTTACTCCCGTACCACAATGCAATGCGGTTGTATTTTTCCCGGGGAGAAGAAGAAGCCGAATAACCGCGACATTTACATTTACAATGGAGTCTCCGGCTTTCGTGTATAAATGTAAGTAAAGTTAATTATCTGTTTTCTTCTCTGTTTGACACATTACAAGCCTAACCTTTAAACGCTTGAAACGTTGTAAATCATGGGCGCATCTGTCTGCGTCACACAAATACCCGGCGCATTTACTGACGCAAATGACGTTTAGAAATGTTCAGCGTAGAGTCCGAATTCTCGTTCCCTATTCCCTATATAGTGCACCATATCATGTACACTATATAGGGAATAGGGAACGAGTGTATAGAACGATTTCGAACACAGCTACTGTCTATCCCGGGGTAAACTGGGCTCGCCTGTTTTTATTTCTTTAAACCAATCACAATCGTCTAGGGCGGGGCTAACACCGAGAAGCAGCAGCGGTGTCCTTGGGGAGCGCAATACGGGAAAGCCCGCAACAGGAAGGGGAGGAGTAGTGGTGGTGAGCGGAAATGGACAGCGGAAATGGACGCGTTAGCGTCGGATTCCATCGCTGTAGTTTGGTCAAGCTTTGCGAGACTACCCTGATGGTGAATGAACAGTTGTACAAATCTTTGAATTCATGTAATGATTTAATTTGGAACCCAGTAGAAGGTCATCTTTAGCGGTGTGGAAATGGCTACACACCCTGGATCCACACACACACACACACACACACACACACACACACACACACACACACACACACACACACACACACACACACACACACACACACACACACACACACACACACGAAAATATGTATTTTATTCATAAGGTCATGACATTCAGGCAGAGAAGACAACTTAGAATATAAAATACTTCCCCAGGTCGTTCATCTACGCCTGGCGGACCCGCGGGCGGCCGTTTCCTGTCACCATCGCCGTACAATCGTTCATCTTCTGCACCATGAACGGGCTGCTGCAGGGACACTACCAACTCCACTGCGCCCCCTCCTGGCAGAACCCCATACGGATGGCAGTGGGTGGGTCTAGGGCAGGCCCCTGTTTTTAAATGACCATGAATACGATTTACTAATGCATTTGTTTGGAAAGACAAATTCTGAAAATATACATACCATACATGAACTAACCCTATGCTCAAAGCACACTGGGAAATTATAAAAATAAACCGATAGGAAGTCGATAGAAAATAATCTTAGTGGGTAACTGTGTTTAGCAAATTAGACCACTTTTTGGTGTGCATACTATCAATGCATATTGTTCTGGCCTTACTGTGTTTCTGTGCCATTATTTTATTTATATTTGATATGTGTGTTTGTGTGTGTGTGCAGGTCTGCTTCTTTTCTTTGCAGGTCTGATAATCAATATCCACAGCGACCATTTGCTACGTAATCTTAGGAAACCAGGAGAAGTCCACTACAGAATCCCCAGAGGTACCAATACCCACCGTACTGCAGTACTACCACAGTACTCACACAGTACTATGATACCAAGACAGTACTACAGGACTACTAACAGTACAGGACTACTAACTGTAATCCAGTAGTACTAACAGTAGTACAGTACTACCACACTACTACAGGACTACTAACAGTACAGGACTACTAACAGTACTACAGGACTACTAACAGCACTACAGTACTACTAACAGTACTACAGGACTACTAACAGTACTACAGGACTACTAACAGTACTACAGCACTACTAACAGTAACACAATACTACTAACAGTACAGGACTACTAACAGTGCTACTAACAGTACTACAGGACTACTAACAGTACTACTAACAGTACTACAGGACTACTAACAGTACTACAGTACTACTAACAGTACTACAATACTACTAACAGTACTACAGGACTACTAATAGTACTACAGTACTACTTACAGTACTAGGACTACTAACAGTACTACTAACAGTACTACTAACAGTAACACAGTACTACTAACAGTACTACATGACTACTAACAGTACTACAGTACTACTTACAGTACTACAGGACTACTAATAGTACTACAGGACTACTAACAGTACTACAGTACTACTAACAGTAACACAGTACTACTAACAGTACTACAGGATTACTAACAGTACTACAGGACAACCACTGTACTAACAGTACTACGATACCAACACATTACCACACCATAGCACAGTACTATTATACTTACTCAGTACTACAGTACTTACATAGTACTACAGCTCTAACAAAGTACGACGGTACTTACACAGTTCTACAGTTCTAACAGTACTAACACAGTACTACAGTACTACAGTACTAACACAAGACTAATACAGTACTACAGTACTACTTACAGTACTACAGTCCTAACACAAGACTAATACAGTAATACAGTACTAACACGAGACTAATACAGTGCTACAGTACTAACACAAGACTAATACAATACTACAGTACTTCTAACAGTACTACAATACTAACACAGTACTACTTTCAGTATTACAGTACTAACACTGTTCTACTAACAGTACTGATAGTACTACAGTACTAATACAGTACTAATACAGTACTACAGTACTTCTAACAGTACTACAGTACTAACAGTACTAGAGTACTTCTAACAGTACTAACAGCATACTACAGTAATGACGTTATACTACAGTCCCAGTGCAGTACTTCAGTACTGACTGTGCCGCCTTCATCCGGCCCTAGGGGGGATGTTTGAGTATGTGTCGGGGGCAAACTACCTGGGGGAGATCCTGGAATGGTTTGGCTATGCTGTGGCCGTCTGGTCGCTGCCTGCAGCCTCCTTCTTTCTCTTCACCGGCTGTACCATCGGCCCACGAGCCATACACCACCACAGGTAGCTACCGGGTCACACCACCTACACCTGCACCACCATAGGTAACACCACCAACACCTAAGCACCATAGATTACACCACCATCATGTGCACCACCATAGGTAACACCACCAACACCTGAACCACGATAGATTACACCACCTTCACATGCGAAATGCATGTCCACATCTGTACATAGAGAACACCCTGACGGATGAAAGGATCCTCAAGCGAAGTTAAGGCCTAATGTGTTTCTGCTCTCGCCTCAGGTTCTACCAGCAGCAGTTCAAGGACTACCCTCAGTCCAGAAGAGCCCTGATTCCTTTCCTTCTGTAGAACCTTGCATCATTTATGAAACGAAACTGCATATCATTATACAGTTTGTTTCAGTTTCTATTGTATGCACTTGTGATTAATTGAATTACACAATATGATTAACATTTTGGCTTTAAGCTAATATATATATTTTATTTTGTTTATACAATTTATTATTATTATTTATTATTTTGCTTATACAATGCAAAACAAGCTGTATTGTATTCTTCTTTGTGTGGAAATTTAACAAACACCAGCAAACGTTTTTTTTTTATCCCACTTTATTTGTTATGAACAGCAACAATTTCACACAGACTTTGTTAGAGAGAGGCAAATTGAGGTGTGTGTTAGTGTAAATGGGGGCAAAAGAGTAAGAAATGTCGCCCCCTGTCTTCTGGAGGTAGAAATGGAGAACCGTTATATCCTACCAATAAATTGGTCAAGAACTACTATAAATTACGACACATTCCCTATAGTAATACAAACGTCTTCTACTTTCCAATTTAAAAACTTAAAACAAAAGTTTGAAATGGTAAGGCCTGTGATATTCAAAGATCATAGATTAACAGCTGCTTAGAATTATGAGCGCAAACAAGCATTGATACCACAGCAGCACACAGAGATGAGTACAATCACTCGATGTCTTTCGCACACATTCACAACACACCACACACACACACACACACACACACACACACACACACACACACACACACACACACACACACACACACACACACACACACACACACACACACACACACACACACACAGCTGAACCAGGGGAGCTATGGCCACGATAGGAAAGCACTTCTGAAAAAAAGAAAATCGGAGGGTTACTTAAAGGTGCAGAGTGTAGAAATGAGTGGCCTCTAGTGGTGGTGTTGCAGATTGCAACCAACGGAATTTTCATGGGATTACACTAATTTAAATATATATTACATTTCTTTTCTGCTAATTCCGTTTCACAAGGCTGCAATTTTAAAGGTTGTATCAGCAATTCTAGGCCGAAAATGATCACAATCATCTGATCTTGATTGTGATCCGCTACCTGCCCGCCCTTAAAGCAGGCCGTCAAAAAACCACGTCTCTGTAGGCAACCTATGGTCCGAGATCGTACACAAAAACAAATGGCCTATACCAACCACTCACACCAAAATAAATAGTAGGCCTATTCCAACCAATCACGACAAGGAGTGGGTGTTGTGGGGTTTTGCGCTGTTTTTTACAGGATGCACGAAACACGGAAGGGTTTGTTTGGGATCTCGCTTCAAATACCAACAGAGGTGAAGTCACCTGACATCGCTGATATATCCTTTAAAGCAGAGGCTATTCTGAAGATACTTGTAACTGGACTGGTCGGACCAGGTGGACTGATTGTGTGTCTCTATACAATACCCAAACACCAGTCCAAACAAAGAGACAGAGGCCTTTGTCCATGGTTATTTTACACCTGATGTAAATGTAATAGCTGCCTTGTTCTCACCAGGAATCAGATTGAAAATAGATTAATTCATGTTTCAGTTACAGGCTTCTTCAATCACCAGAAGTCAACTTTGAAGAGTTGGGGGGAGGAGAATATCTTCTCATTAGGCTAGTCGATGGTCTCGCTCCACTAGGGCAAGTGGCCAAGGGGTACAAATAAGCATCTGTTAGTAGGCTACCATTCAGCAAACCTGACACAAAAAACCTACCTGTAGGGTGGTGGAGGTGTTTCGGGCGGGGGGGTTACCTGTAGGAGGGTGAAGGTGTTTGGGGGGGGGGGGGTGTACCCGTAGGGTGGTGGAGATGTTTCGGGGGGCGGGGTACCTGTAGCAGAGCTGCCAACATACACGATTTTGGTGTAGCAGATACGATTTCCAGACCCCAATTACGCTGCTACGCTTGACTTGAATATCCTACGCATTTCCCAACAAATAGATGTCAATCTTTTAGCAGGCAGCCACGTCCATGTGTTGACATCCAACCAGCCGTAAAGCTCACATATAAGCCCTCTTATGATTCGTTCATTGCGTCGGAAAAGAGTCAATACAATGGCCGTTGTTTTTTTTGTTTTTTTTTAATGCCGTCTCTATTTTTACCAAGATGCTATGCTGTTTGTAGTCTGAGGATTCCCGCTGTTGATGAGCATTTATATAATACAATTGGTATCCTGTACATTGACTACTGGTTGTTTTTCATATTTCATATCTGCATTCTTTACACACACATAGGTAAGGTACATACATTTGGCAGCTGCTAGCTTGTGATGAGAACTCTTGTTAATATCTGTGAATACAAACTCTTTCATACGAAGTTGCACAGGTACCCTGAGGGTTTCTATAAATGTAATCTCGGGATTATAACATCAGATAGATAACTAGCTATAATTTCATGCAAATTGAACTCTTCCATTTAAATTGTAACGGTTATTTAAAGTTTCCTTATCTAGCCAGTTAGCTAGCATAGCAACTACATAACCATAAGCAACCAGAAACACAACTTTAGCTGCAACGTTTAATTTCTCAAAATCAGCTCACCAATAAAAAGCAGTCTTGGGTTCAAAGTTATTACATCCACTTGTATTATGTTAAATGGCTTCACAAAGACATTAAACAATCTTCAGAGAAATAATGTGAAATCAACGGAGCAAGGGCTTACTACACTGAATGTAATGTTAGCGAATGAGGGGTGACAAGCCGTCCCTCCCCCTTGCTAATATTTAGTCCCCGCTGATTGTTCCAAAGCCAATAGGTTATACACATACGTGAAATACATTCGGTTTTCTATGGATAGAAAGGACATATTTAAGTAAAAAATATTTAAGTGGTGACAGACAACGAGAAAACAAGGCAGAGATGAGGCTAAGCTCATTGATGCCTCAGCTCGCGTGTCTATCTGTTTGATCTCCGCCTCCATGATACATTGTTCTAAATGTGTCAATGTGATTTATGTGACGTGTTTTTTGCCGCGAAATTGCGGAGCGAGCTGTCAGTTAAAGTCTACAGACTACAGGTATCAAACATGGATGGTGAATTTACTGGAGCTCCGTCGAAAAAGAGGCGGGTATCTGAACAGCGTTACAAGCTGGAGTACAACGTTGAATGGCCGATCATCACACGGTCCAAGCTGGACGACTTCCACGCCTACTGTATGTTGTGTAAGGCAGATTTCAGCGTCCGGCATGGTGGTCGTCACGATGTTGAAAAGCACACCAGGACCGGCAAACACCAGTCGTACAAAGCGGCGATGGAGTCTACAAGGCCAATCGCAGGTTTCCTAACTCTTGATAAGGACACTAGTGTCATAAATGCTGAAGTGCTGGCGGTTGACTTTCTAGTGGAACATAACATCCCGATCGCGGTGGCCGACCATATTGGGCCACTGGTAAAAAAGATGTTATCCCAGACTCAAAAATAGCAGGTAAGGCTCTCAAATGACAAATAGCCTCAATGTATCACTAGCATCCTAGCATAGATGTACCTGTAGCCTATGTACTCTCACAAAATACACTTCACAAACTGTACAGTCTGTACAGTAGGCCCTACAGTACAGTAAACAGTACTGCCTTTGTTAATAAATCTGATTAAAATCATGATAACTAATTATTGCTGATTAAAACTGATTCTGTTTCTTTTTGATTTCTCATATGATATTCTCATAATTTTCCATCTCATATGAAAGTGAAAAAAAATTAAGCCTAGCCTACTCTACAGAGGATACATTTCATGATCAATCAATATTGATATTAATATTATATAAATAAACATATAAATTTGTGTTTTGGTAGATTATTTCTTTTGTTGTAACAATTGCTTCTTGGCAAATACATATTATACCGTTGGAAAGCCTGTTAATTTCCCTTTTAAAATGGTGCCCGCATTTGTGGGGAACATGCATTTGTGGATGATGAGCAACACTCTTGTTTTTAGTTGTTTGGTGGATTTGATAATTGAACAAAAGTAACAAACAAGACATATTGGCAATTTTACAGTTTATTCATTTAATACACCATCCAGAGCCTCAGGAGTGGGTGGAAGATCCATACGCAGCCACAACAAATGCATGTTCCTTACAAATGCTGCACCATTTAAAAAGGAAATAAACAGGCTTTCCAACAGTATAAGATGTATTGCCAAGAAGCATTGTTACAACAAAGAAACAATCTACTGTGTGTTTATTAATCTATAGTATAATCAATGCAATACTTTTTTTGATTGCAATTGCAGGAAACTATGGGTCTGGTCGCACAAAAGAGGTCCAGCGCACATTGTAGAGGAGCCCTTGCCAAGGAAGATGCTTCTGTGATCACGGAGGCAATGAAGACGGCTCCATACTCCTTAGCCACAGATGGGAGCACAGATTATGGAGACTGCAAGCTGTATCCCCTAGTTGTCAAGTACTTTGATTCAGGACTTGGGCGTGTTCTGACAGTGTTGTTGTCTATGCCGGAGTGTGATGTTGTATCTACTGGTGAGAACATATTTACATGGACAGTGAACTTGAGAAACGTGACATTTCTTGGGACAACTGCATGAGCTTTGGGGCAGATAATGCCATGGTGATGCAAGGACTCAAGGAGGGCACGGCAGGGTACATCAACAAGAAGAACAGTGCAGTATATGTGCTGGGATGCCCGTGCCATCTGATTCATCTAGCTGCAGAAAAAGCTGCTGCGCTCAGCTGCCAGTGCCTATTGAAGAGCTGCTTTGTGATGTGTTCTTCTACCTGGACAAATCCAGTAAGAGGAAAACAGGGACTGAAAGAGTTTCAGGACCTGTGTGGAGTTGAAATGCGAAAGATCGTGAAACATGTTAGTACTCGGTGGCTCTCTTTAGAGAAATGCATTGGCAGGTTGTTGCAGCAGTGGCCTGCCTTGCTGCAATACTTTGAATCAGAACAGTCAAAGTTTGGGCACAGCAGCAAGACCAAGTCCACGCAGAGCACCAGCAAGAACAAAGCAACTCACAGCAGGGGTAGCGACATGTCAACCCACAGCAAGGAGAAACCAACTCACAGTGGCAGCAGCAAGGTCAATTCTGGGTTTGATTTGGCAGGCTATCTCTTCCGCCAACAAAACCTAGCCAAGTCCAGTCAGGCAACGAAAAGACCAGCAGCTGCAACCACACAGCCCAAGACTGCAGCCACTCGGCCCAAGACATGTAGCACTGCAGCCACTCGGCCCAAGACATGTAGCACTGCAGCCACTCGGCCCAAGACATGTAGCACTGCAGCCACTCAGCCCAAGACATGTAGCACTGCAGCCACTCAGCCCAAGACAGGGGCACAAAAGAGAGTGAAGAGGGCATGTGAACATCTGAAGGACCCAGCATTCAAGCTTTACGGCTACTTTTTGAGTGCAGTCCTGCCCATTTTTGATGAGGCCAACACGCTGCTGCAGCAAGACCAACCTTGCATTCATGTACTGCACAGGACCTTGACCACACAGCTGAAGGATCTCCTTAACCATTTTGTGCAGCCTGAGGTGATCAATGCGGCTGCTGAGGTTCACCAGGTACAATTCAGTCAGCCAGGAAACCAGAAGAGCAATGAGGCCTTGTTCATTGGGCATAAACACAAGAAACCTTCATTGCAGAACACCCTGAGCTTGAGAGCTGCAGCTGGCCAAGGTCCTACAGCGCTGTCAAGGGCTTTCTACGTGAAGGCCTGTGGAGTACATGGTCAAGAAGTTTCCCTACAAGGACCCAGTTTTACTGAATGCTTCTGTGGCTGACATGTCTACACGGGACAGTGCAGACTTCAATTCTATCAGGTACTTCACAGGCAGATTCCCCTGCTTGAGGATGAATGCTGAGGAGATGGACAAGCTTGAGGGTCAATTCATGACGTACCAAACGGATGTTCTGCCAGAGAGCATCACCAGCTGTGACAGACCAGACACACAGTGGCATCTGATGAGTCAGCTGAAGGATGGGAATGGCCATCTCAAGTATCCTTTGCTGTGCAGGGTGATGCTGGCTATCCTCTGCATCTTTCATTCCAACGCAGACTGTGAACGCATCTTCAGTCTTGTCACAAAAAATAAAACCAAGTTCAGACCCAGTATGCAAATGGAGACCCTGAGTAACCTCATTACCCACAAACAGTTCATGGCGGCAAAGGGGTCAGTCTGCTACAAGCAGACGTACTCCAAGAAAACTCTTGCCAAGGCAAAGTCAGCAACCTATGACCAGCTAAAGTGAGAGGTCGGGGTTGATCAGATGGTCATGTCACGGCTAAAGGTTCCCTTGAGTGTAACTCTGTTCTAAATAAGGCTGTGCACATGTGTTGCAGGTTTGTCAGGTGTTAATGTTTAATCCACCTGCTTAGTCAATACTGTATTTGGTCAGTACTGTATGTTAATTTATGTGTTTGGGTAATAAAAAACTTTTTTGTGTACATCTGTGTATAATTGTGTGCAACACTACAGGGAAAAGACGAAAGTATACACTCAAAATACTGCAGTTCTTTGCAGATAAACATGTCCTTATAGTCCTTACCTAGATTGCATCTCAGAACACGTAAAATCTCCGGCCTAAAATTTTTAGCCTCGCTACGCTCCGCTTGCTACTATTTTCTGAAACACAATGTTGGCAGCTCTGCTGTAGGGTGGTGGAGGTGTGGGTGGTGGAGGTGTTTCGGGGGGCGGGGTACCTGTAGGGTGGTGGAGATGTGGATGGTGGAGGTGTTTCGGGGGGGCCGGTACCTGTAGCGTGATGGAGGTGTGGGAGGTGGAGGTGTGGGTGGTGGAGGTATTTCGGGGGGGTTGCGGGGGGTACTTGTAGGGTGGTGGAGGTGTTTCGGGGGGTGGGTACCTGTAGGGTGCTGGAGGTGTGGGTGGCGGGGGAGCCTTTCTTCTTGAAGATCTTCCTGCAGCAGCAGCAATGTCAGTTGGGATGCCCATGAGCAGCAGGACGGCCAGGTGGGGGTTCCCCCCCGCTGGAGTCATGGTGGTCTGGAGCCCCCCCCCCCCACACACACACACACACACACAGCATTAGCATTAGCATCCGCCCCTCAAGGATATACTCCTGATCTTAGCGGTAGCATTAGCATCTGGTGACCTTCGTTTGGTTATTTTAAAGGAGAAAGACAGAGAGACTACAAGCTGAGCTTCTTCCCTTGTGAGGAAAGGCTGGATCCTGCAGATTTTATAAAATGCAAATCTGCACATCAGGCCGCGTTTTGATGTTTGCGGTGCAGCATAACTGATTGTCCAGTACCACACCAAGGTTGCTGGCAGTAGGAGAAGGAGATACAGTGATGTTCTCAACAGTGACCAGTAAGTCTATGCGTGGGCAATCTTTCCCTGGCATTAGGAGGAGCTCAGTCTTGTTGAGGTTAAGCCTCAGGTGATGAGCAGTTGTCCAAGTGCTGACGTCTGCCAGACATTCAGATGTGCGTGTTGCTATCAGGGCTGTGTCAGATGAGGGGAAAGAGAGAAATAGCTGAGTCGTCGGGATAGCAGTGATAAGAATAGCTGTTTGATGTAATTACAGACCCCAGGGATCTGGTATAGAGGGAGAACAGAAGAGGCCCCAGTACCGAGCCTTGAGGGACACCAGTTTCAAGCATGCAAGGTTAGGAGCCATTCCATATTACCTGATAAGTGTTATTCGTCAGGTAGGAAAGAGCAGATACAACAATGCCAAGTTCAGCGAGAGTCGCAAGGAGGATACATTTTGTCTTATAAGAAGGTTGTTTTATATCTGGCTGTAGGTGAGTTTGGTAACTAAGATTCCTAGTGTTTAGAATTACGATTGCTTTTTCTAACTTTCCACCTGTTACTGCAGTGTGATTTAGGCCTGTGCTGTTGTGATCAGTTGTGGTCGTTCTTGCTAGTTTCTGCCACTTGCGGTGGGAACAAAAGCCTTGATAGCTGGGCGGAGCTAAGCCTGCCTGAGCTACCTTGCCACTTAAGGGCTAGCTATTATTAGCGTCAGCTGTAGCGTCCGGACCCAGCAAAGGAGACCCGGGAAACAAAGACTAAGGGACTCTGGAACTGCCAATCGGCAGTCAAGAAGGCGGACTCGATTTCAGCCTACGCGTCCCTCATGACCCTTCACTTCCTGGCCCTGACAGAGACTTGGATCACTCCAGAGAACTCTGCTACTCCTGCTGCCCTCTCCACCGTCTACTCATTCTCGCACACCCCTAGACTATCCAGGCGTGGAGGAGGGACCGGACTCCTCATTTCGCCCATGTGGTCCTATCAGGTCCTTCCACTAGAACACTTGGCCAGATCTGCATTTGAAATCTACGCTGTCACTGTCACCATTCCTATCAAGCTCTCCATTGTGGTGATCTACCGTCCTCTAGGTCCCCTGACGAGATGGATGCCCTCCTCAGCTGCTTTCCTGAGGATGGCACACCACTCGTTATCCTTGGAGACTTCAACATCCTGCCAGAGAAGTTGCACTCACCTGAACTAACCAACTTTTTCGCCACCTTTGACTAAACACTATCCCCTTCTCCTCCCACACATAGGGCCGGGAACCAGCATGACCTAATATTCACTAGGTCCTGCAGCACCTCTGCTCTCTCCGTTACCCCGCTCCCCCTGTCTGACCATCACTTTGTTGATTTTTCCCTCCCCTTGAAATCCTCTCCCCCCCTCCTCTCTAGTCCCCGCATTGTCACCACTCGCTGCAACCGCAAATCCCTCTCTCCCTCTACCTTTGCCTCTACTGTTCTGTCTTCACTTCCCTCTATCGCACGATTCTCTCAACTATCTACAGATGAATCTTCAGACACTCTGCTATCCTCCCTCTCCTCCTCCTTGGATTCCCTCTGTCCCTTCCACTCCAGACCAGCACGATCCTCACCCCCCCCCCCCCCCCCTCCTTGGCTGTCCGATCTTCTGCGGACTAGTAGAACAAAGTTGCGGGCAGCTGAGAGGAAATGGAAGAGATCAGACTGTCCTAATAATCTATCCCACTATCTTTTCCTTCTTTCTGATTTCACCTCTAGTGTGTCAACAACCAAATCTGCCTTCTACCAGACCAAAATCAACTCCTCCGCCTCAAACCCCATGAAACTGTTTTCCCTGTTTTTGACCCTCCTTAACCCTTCCTCACCCCCACCTCCTTCCTGCCTCACTGCTGATGACTTCGTTACCTACTTTACCCAGAAGGTAAAGGACATTAGCTCCTAGCATCCATCCTCCCTCCTCCCATCTCCACCTCTGTCTTTAACTAATTTATCCCTCTCACCTCTGACGAGGTCTACAGAATAATAACATCTAACCACGCCACCACCTGCCCCCTTGACGCTATCCCCTCCTCTCTCCTCCAGGATGTCTCAAGCGACATCCTGCCATTTCTCACCTCACTTATCAACTCCCTCACTTCAGGCATTGTTCCAGCATCTTTCAAGACTGCCAGAATAAAGCCTCTCCTCAAAAAACGAAGTCTTAATACCAATGACAAACAGAACTACAGACCGGTATCTCTTCTTTCATTCCTCTCTAAAACATTGGAACGTGCCATTGCTAACCAACTGTCCTCCTATCTCTCATCTAACAACCTGCTTGACCTTCACCTGTCAGGCTTCAAGAAGGGACACTCCACTGAGACGGCTCCCCTCGCAGTGACTGAGTCCCTCCGTGCTGCCAGAGCTTCGTCCCTCTCATCGGTTCTCATTCTCCTCAACCTGTCCGCAGCATTTGACACGGTGAACCACCAGATCCGCCTTACATTTACATTTAGGGCATTTAGCAGACCCTTTGATCCAAAGCGACTTACAATAAGTACATTTGTCATAAGAATTGCAACAATATATCGCTGTCGGTACAGAAAGGATGTTCATAGAACCAAGTGCAAGTACAACAATCGCTAGGCTAACCAATTCCCTGTGTTACAGCAATGATAGCAGCTACTGCAGTTGCTGCAGTTGCTTCTGTACAAATGAAATGAAGTACGACGGTCTGGTAGGACCAGGCTAGTCTATGAGTGGAAACCCTGACGATAATTAAAGTACGACACATAGCTAATATAGGGTGGCTTCCCTGGTCTTCCTCGAGGGATTCCCACAGAGAGACTCCCTTATGGGGCGTTCACACCAAAAGCGTCTGACGCGAAAAAATCGCTTGAAACGCTTTATCGCGCCGCTTGATCAAAATTCAATTTTTGGGTCATCGCTTCATTCGCGCTTGTCGCTCGAAAAAAAAAAAGAGGGCGCATGGGCAAACGAAACACAGTCAGTAACATGGTAAAACAAGCCACGTATAGTCTCAGAACTTATCAGCGAGTCCCACCTCTGCTCCCACTTTGGCCCATGCCTCCTCCTTCTTGTACCGGTCCCGGTAAAATACAGCTGCCGTGTCATAAAGGACCGGGTGCCCACAAACCACCACGATCAGTTTCTCCTCCATGTTTGTGCACTGTGCAATAGATGTGCCCCCGTCACGAATATGACGTCGGGAGATACTCGCCGTTGATTGGATGTCGCGGCGCCATGCCGCCTGAAAAGTTAAATTTTTCCAACTTTATTCGCGCCGCTTCAGACGCTCCAGACGCTTCATTCGCGTCGCCTGATATAAAATCGCGTGTAATCGCGCCATTTACATTCATTGCCTATGTAAAATTGCTGCTCAATTTGCGTCAGATGCTTTTGGTGTGAACGCCCCATGAGTCTTTGTTTCCCGGGTCTTCCTTTGCAGGGTCCTGACGTGAGATACATAGAATACTTGTATGTGGTTATAATTAATGTTTATCTGTTGCTTTTATATGTTCTCTTTTTTTTCTTCCTGTTATTTGCTTGTTATTTGCTTTTTAGGGAGCCTATTACATCTGGCCACGGACAGCAGATGGAAACTAGCCTTTGGCTAAATCTGGCATATGTACAGAAATGTTTATTAATATGCACTGTCCCTGTCAAATAAATGAAACAAATAAATACGATCTCAGACAAAATACAAGCCCTGTGGCGCCATCGTAGATTCTTGGTCGCGTTTCAAATGATAATACAAGGAACATGTGGGGAACTATAGAAAAGGACAATATCAAAGATGTATAAGACCAAGTTATCAAAGTTAACAAATAGTTTGATTGAGAGTTATACGTTTTAATATGTCAATGACAAAATAATCTGATGTCAGCTCTGTCATCATATATTGCAATCAAAGCTCAGACCATCTCCACGCTTCAAACTTTTATTTGACTGAATGTGTATTTTATCACTTTCTTGTTGTTAGCTGTACAACAGATTATCAAATTATTTGTAAATAGTAGGCAGTAGGTTTTAAACTTCTGGACACACAGGTAGTATGAGTCAATTGTTTTATTAGTGGTCGTGCAGTAACTGAAATAGTAACTTCAGAGATAGGATGTCTCATGAATGTGTTCTAAACTGTTTGGTTGGAACATCGTGATGAAGAGCAGTCAGCAGCAGCTCCAGATGTGAGCGACACTCCTCCGGGTGGGCTAGCAGCTGGATCTCATCTCACAGATGTAGGGGAAGAAGGTGTTGCAGTGGTGGTTGGACCATCCCTTGTTCCCTGGGGGACAGAAACACCCTCAGCATCTTCATCACCTGACAGCACCACCCTTAGCCTCTTCATCCCTTAACAGAACCACCCTCAGCCTCTTCATCACCTCCTCCCTATCATGACCCCCCCTCAGAACCCCCACCACCTCCTTGGTTCTGCATGCTGTACTGCATTGTGTTATTCTGGTGACGGGTGGGTCTACCTTCCGTGTTGATGATGAGACACTGGTTTTCGCTGGTGGAGGTGTCGGACTCCAGTTTGACATAGTCGAAGAGACTTCCGCTCTCCCACCGCCACTCACCCTGCAGCCAATCACATGCCAGTTACCATCAGCCAATCACATTCCAGATAGCATCAGCTCACATGGCAGTTACCATCAGCCAATCACATGCCAGTTACCATCAACCAATCACATTTCAGATACCATCAGCCAATCACATGGCAGTCACCATCAGCCATTTGTGTGTGTGCGTGTGTGTGTGCGTGGAGTTAGATATTGTTGTGTTTAGGTAGATTCGAGATTAGTGTATGTGTGAGTGTGTGTATGTGTGTGTATGTGTATGTATGTGTGCAAGTATGTGTCTGTGTGTGTGTATGTATGTGTGTGTGTCTGCGTGTGTGCATTGTTATGCGTGTTTGTATGCGTGTGTGTGCGTGCATGTGCACACGTGCATGTGTGCATGCATGCTTGTGTGCGTGCATGAGTGCTGACCAGGAAGTGGTATCCCCCCAGCCAGGCGAAAGTGTGGCCTCCTGTCTGGGCCAGGCGCTGCAGGTAGTTGTACTCCACGGCACTGTGGGCCGACGCCAGGCTGCCCTCCCGCTCTGCACATAGTCTCTGGAGCAAGGCATTCACACACACAGTATTTGTTATCAGTTTTACAGTCGCAATATATGCAGCATGTATACAGGTGCAGTATTTGTACGCAGGTTTAGAGGTGCAGTACACCTGCAGCTTGTACCTCTGCAGTGCCCCAGCTTGCAGGATTGTTCTCCAGGTAGAAACAGTCACCACGGAAATTGTCCCAGCCATCCAGGCAGAAGTTGATCCGCTCTGAGGGGGAGACAGAAGGGTTGGTCCGGTCCTGTAAGGAGCTCTGGGTGAACAGTGGTCATGTGTGGTGTCTGAGAGGTTTCTCACCTGCACGAGTCCCAGCTGGACTGGTCAAAGCTGAACTGTTGCGTGCTCCTGGAAGACAGACTTGAGGGTTAGTGGACAAAGAGGCGACAGATCAATTCCACAACTCACACTTCACTGTCTAGTGTCTACCAATCCATCTGTCTGTCTGTCTGTCTACCTATCTGTCTGTCTTCCGTCTTTCTGTATGTCTTTCTACCAGTCTGTCTGCCTGTCTGTCCCTCTTTCCGCCTGCCTGGTTGTTTTTGTCCCCGGCAACAGCCGGGTTCTGCTGATCCAGCATAAGCCTGACTAAGCGAGTCCAGGTTATATTTTCTCCCTGATCCGGAAAAGCTCTAGAAATAAACATGATCCATGGAAGGATGCATTCCCTTTGTGAGCACGCCACACATGGTAACGGTACACTAGACACTTTAGAAAAGTCATATCTGTGTTAACATCTGTAGCAGGCGCACGCTAAAGCCTTCACAGGCAGGATCGGGACAACAAAGTTGTTTGGAGCCGGTGGACTGACCTGGAGCCGCTCCGACGGCCAGCACCCCCCCGAGGAGAACTAGGACGAGAAGACCCCTCATGACCAAGAGGATGATGTTCAGGAAGCTCTGGATGAGGAGGAGGTAGGAGGAGGAGGTCTGAGGAGCAGGTCTGAGGAGCAGGTAAGAGGTTGGAGGAGCAGGTAAGAGGGAGATGTACCTGTTGCAGGTGATACTGGTGTCAGGACAGTCCACTCTTTATATACAACTCATTCATGTATCATCAACACAATAAAATATCGTGGACTTTCCCTCTTACATTGAGGAAGTGTGTTGGATTGTGTCTCAAACATCTCAACACCCTGGAATTCTGAAGACTCTGATGTGGAACTTCCCAGTTTCAGATTTATGGAGCTGCACTAGAAGGAAGTAGTTGCTTGATGTGACTTCCTTACTGGTAAACGTTTCTGATAATATACAGCACAAACTTGAAGGAATAACATTGGTATCAATTGAGTGTCCATGATAATGTCGGCTAAGTTGCACCGTGGGGCCTCGTAGGAAGAGGGGGTCCCCAAACACCCCAAGATGACCTAAAGAGGGTGACCTCATGAGGACGTCCTCTTTGATGAGGTCATCCTGATTAGGATGCATCACATTATTTTTTATGAAAACCTTTCCCAGAATTCTGATATAATGAACTCGTTCATTCAAAACAACTAAGCATATATTTCTTTACCACATTAGAAATGTTCCCTAAATTCTGAGATGATTATGTCGTTAATCAGAAAAACAAGAGCAGAATCTTCTTTCAGGTGATTCGGCTCACACAATATGGCCTAAAAGACAACACAGAACAAGGGAGACAACAAGTCTGACTGATACTAACATTAATTCTAAACAGCGTTTTACACAGTAGCCTATAATAGGAAATGCTCAAAGGTAAATCAGCGTAATTTAAAACTGACTGTAGCTTTTTATGAGTAAAGAAGCAACGGTGAAGGACAATAGGCTACTAAACGCCCTATCATTGTCTGTAAAATGCTAATCAAATGTATTTATTAAGCACCTTTAATAAAAAGGTAATTGGTTGGGGGGGGGAGAGTTCAATTTATGTTTTTGTCATGCCTGTCTACGCTTCAAACTCGTGCATATTGCAAAAAATATGCAACAGTGCCCCCTGGGGTCACACATTTCGGTGGGTTGCAGGTGTAACCTCAGGCTTCGGCATACTGCATGGTTATGAAGGCCTTGCGGTTAGTTGTGGTCTTAGGGAAGCCTTGGAGCCTAGCCTTGGAGTTGAATAAGTTGGAGTGATTGTGCACGAGCGTGCGAGAGTGAGAGAGCATACCTGACGTGGTGATGTTTGGCTTGTTGTGGGCTGTCTGTCAGCCTCTCCCGGGTTGGACGATGTGGTTTGTGTATGTGTTCAATGTACATCTGTCTGGTCGTATTTGCGGTAGATTGATGGTTAAATAATGTCACACCATGATCGGTTATACTTGCAGGAACTCATTTGCAAGTGCACTGATTGCATGGCTAATAGCTAGCATTAGGCTATGCCTTCTATTTCTAGATCTTCTGACTAAGTTTACCCGTACTTAATCGCTGTCACTAGATATAAAGAAAACGTTGACTTTCACTTGATGCTATTCACTGACAGTAAAAATAAATAAAAGTGTCGTTATTGCATGCACTGCTGTTCATTGACTAGCTCCAGCGCTCGTTGCTGCTTTGCAAAATGATAGCAACTCTCCACTGATTCTCCTCTGACCGTGCATTTGATTGGCTTTGACCGCCATCAGTTCTCGGCAATTCCTCATTCGCCTTCTCACGTCTGACAGGTTCGAAATTATGCTGCTGTGGGCCATCATACATGTTATTTGTGGTTCTTGCCACCTCTTTGACGCCATAGTTTTAGTACTAGGCTGAGGCTACCTTCCACCATGTCTCCCCAACGTGACGACATCGCCGAATGGTGTTAGAAAACACTATTTTGGAGATATATAAATGATACACATATTTTGAGTGCTTTGTGTACCCATTAATCAGAACTTCCGGTGAACCTGCACGTAGGCCTTTAATCTTAGGTGAATGCATTACGTTTCCGTACCTGGGGACTAGTACAGTTCGAATGAAGGTCAGTTGAGACTATACAGTCACATTTTCGGTTAGGTTTTTACCCAGCTTTAGCGCGCTCGCTGGCAGAAAGGAATTTAATGGAGGTCACAATGTGACGACATCCGATATTTATAAAAAAAATAATAATAATTTAAGCTTTTCTCATGTCTCTAAAAAAGGTTCGGAAAAATCTCTTCATCTAGAATAATGGATCCCTTGCTCTGTTTGAAGTCTGATTCATGGAGAGAGCGGAGCTAGAGAGAATAACTGCTGTTACCACAGATATTTAAAAAATAAATGAATATAATTAAATAAAGTTACAGGTGGTTTATCCAGTCCTATTGCTGTTGATTCTCAGCCTTTCATTTATTGCTTTTTCATTTTTAAGAACCATGCTACAAGTATATGTGGATAATCATTCATAAAATTTACAAATTATTTCAATAATTATCATAGTTAATATCTCAATGGTTATATGCCACCTCCACAAAGTATGCAAAGCAAAATATATTTAATTTGAAACGTTTAGGACCTCTGTGTATCTCAAGATACTTCACTATAAGGAAACATGTGCGTCAGCCTTCAGTGACTAGGCTTTATATCTAATCATACAAGAGGTGACTAACACTTCCTCACTGTAAGTGGACCATATAGATTTGTGATAAGGGGACTTTTATTTGTTGTGGATCACTGTCATGGCCAGGATCTGGCATGTTGTGATGTCCTGATACTGGCTATGATGTTTAACAGAAACATTCCTCGCCTGTCATCATGACAGGATGGAACTTTTTATTCATAGTTAAGATTTTTACATATATGTGTGCATTTTTTTGGCTTTACAAAGTGTACTCGTAACCATTGACCGACCATTCGGGGTATTAACAGCCGAAGGGATGTCTGTTGGCTTGTGTGGACGTTAATTCATACTAACTCATAAATCATACTTTTGACACTCGTTCCCGTCTCGTTTCCACCTCGTTCCAGACCGAACACCTGTGGTAGTTCGACTCCCAGGAGCCCAGCTTATTGACATTATTATTATTATTATTATTATACACTGCATTGTTTAAACACACTGAGAAATAATTGGTCAACCTGATATTTTAACTTCATGTTTGATCATTTGAAACACAAAGTAAATAAAAAGTTTGCTTGAAAATAAGAAGTGTATTTTCAATAGGAAGTGACCTACAGTACATACCTAACCATTTGCATATATTTACCTACCCTGTAATTAAAAGCCTGCATACCCTCCCTTTAAACGTATCAAGGGGGGAATACCACTGCTTTAGATGACAGCCTGCAAACCCTCTACTTATCCTTTAACTAAACGTACCAGAACCATTGCTCAAGATAGGGTTAGACAGCCTGCACACCCTCTACTTATCCAGCAAATAAACGTTACATTGGGGAAAGTGGGTTACAATTAGAGTAAATCTGTTCAATCTGCTATTGACTGACGGAATATCCGCTATAGGGTCAACCTGACCTGATCCATCAAGCTATGAACTGAGACAAAGCTTTGAGTGGTGACACTGTGTCTCGTACTGGGAAATAAGGTGAATAGTGGGTTTCATATGTGAACTGCTGAATATTCTCTGGTTTAGTTTAAAAAGGTATGTTGTGGAAGATTGAATTACAAGTACTTCATTTCATTAATTTAAAGGTTTTAAAAGTGTTATTAGTGTTATTACAAGTGATTTTACATGAACCCAAAAATAAGGGGTCAAGGTCCCTTTAGGTTGAGTAAATAAATAATTCATCATTACTCAGAAAACGGGATCAGCCACTTTGGAAGTAGGGCCGTCTCCACCGGTCTCCTCCACTACCCTGATATGGGAAGGGGGAAGGATTTAGCGACAGTTCATTTGAGGGAACAGTGCACAAAAACAGTCCAGGTAGCCGCCGTGACAGAAAGAGTTTCTGGGGCCCATCTAACTGATATTCTTAAAACTAATAACAATGTTACTGAATCCACCGTTACAGATTGAACAGGTAATTTTTAATGTTATTTTCTTGTGGGGTTTTTATAAGAGGGGGCTGATTCTAGAGTAGTGACCTTTTGAGACTTACCCTCCTGGTGGACATTTCATGATTTAAACAAATGAAGCCTCGAAATATTTCACTTTGGCCTAATTTGTTTATATTGTATAAGTCGCAAAGGAACGGCAAAGGAAATCCATCTGAGTGTGTGTGTGCGTGCGTGCGTGCGTGCATGCGTGCGTGTGTGTTTCTATTATATTCTTGCCCGTTCGTAATTCTTACATCAATAGCCTACCCTCCAATAATTTAATAATAGGCTATATAGGAAAATTGAGAAACGGCAATCTCATACAATCTTTTTCAAGCACTGATTGTTTATATGTAGGGTACAGCTGGCTTGCCGTGTGAATGCACATAACTTTTCATTTATATTCATTCAAAATATTAAAATACTATTTTAAAACTAAAGAGGCTGGTGTTTTGTTTCATATAATTTGTTTATATTGTATATATGCCTACATGAGGCCGTAGCACAGTTAACAGACGAGCTGAGGTGGTGACGTCATCGAGTCCTATGCTGTTAGTTTTCACGTGACATCACGCCCTTGTTGGAACGCCCACCTGGAGGGCAAAATACACTATTTCAACAGCCTGTCCGCTGCCCGCCAGCTACTTTTTTTTACTAGCTTTGGCTTAACTTTTGCCAAAATGCCAAATAGTTGTGCAATTGGCTGCACAAATCGACGAGGAGACAAGCCTGGGTTGCGCTTTTACAGAATCCCGTCTGAGAAAGAAAACCCAGAGAGGGGGAGGTTGTGGATATGTGCCTTGAGACGTGCCTCCGTCCCTGGGGAGGACAAACAATGGCATCCCGAAGGTCTTACACCACTAGATAAAATAGTCTGTGTGTGCTGTGCACTGACAAATTTGGCTCCTTCAATTATTCCTTTGGGTTGAACATGAGAAAAAACTGTTAATAACAGTGAAGTCACTGTTATTTCCATCAATGAAATAAGGACACTGAAAAAAATGAATTCATACTTTTACGTTTTATTACCTTTTTTACAACATTTTTCTATGAATTATTGGTCCTTAAATTGTAATAATAAATAATTGGTTTTTGTAAAGTGATCGAAAAATCCTTGAAATGTAACATTACAAAAGAGTGGCAACCCTGTAAATAACTATATACATCTATATACAAAACTGTACAGTGTGTAGGTATATATGTAACTATATACATCTATATACAAAACTTACTCTTATTAGTTGCTTATTAGTATTGTATTCTCTAGAATTGTATTCTTGTATTCTCCACAAGATAAATGTAAACATCTCAGAATTGGAGGTCAGGCTAGGACTTGGCTGTTTTAACGGCTGAAATCGGCGGCGGGTGCCGTGTATGGGTCGCAATTGCCCAAAACTTGCAGTTTAAACATATATCTGGTCTTTTCTTCTTTGGAGAGATGATCTAAATATTTGTGGCTTGAAACCGTTTGGAAATTGACAGGTTTGTGTTGTTGTTCTCCAGCGTTTCCAGTGTTAGCCGCCATCTTGGAACCAGCTTTTTGCCCTCCAGGGCAGTGTTGCCAACTCTCGCGAGACAAATAAGCAACGCTCACATGAAAAAGAAGCCCAAAAGAAGCCCAATGCCTAAAAAGGCGCCCAAAGCCACTGTAACCTGTCACAGCCTTAACAGCATAGCCTATTTGCATAATGAGTGAAATGAGTGAGTTCCTGTGTGATTTATTCTGCCAAAAATCAAACAGCAACAAGGGCAGTTAGACATGGATGCAAATACCTTTAGAAGAAGACCTTTAGATGAAGGCCTGGTTTGGTTACAAGTAATAAGGTTTGAAACTGAAAAAATATGGATTGGCTAGAATATTAACATAAAGATCAGACCTAGGCTACTTATATCAAATTATGCTTCATTAACAGCATCCATCTAAAGAATTATGAAAACTTTAACAGCATCCATCCACATGAGAACTAACAGCATCCATCCAAAGAAATAAACAGCATCCATCTAAAGAATGATGAGAACCATGAGAATGTTTTAAATCTTGAACCAATGTTTGGGTGCACACAGCCATCTCTGGAACACTAGCCTGCTGCACAACTGTTCAAAGGATCCTTATTCCTGTCCTCTATCCATCTCTTACTGCAGCATAGAATGTGGCCTTAAGAGAAGAAGACAAGGACAATACTGAGTGGTAGCCTAACATACAGGACCACATATTTCTCTCTCTCTTAAATATAGGTAAATATGGCCTAAATGCACCCGAAAAACAATGTCCCTGTTTAGCCTACCTTAAAGAAGGAAATCATTTGCTTCGTCTGCTTCACTCGTCCACGGAGTCTGCCCTCCATCTCTGTACATTCCTACATTGAACCTCTGAAGCATCTCCGCTGTTGGGGCGAAGCCTTTGCAGCATATTCCCACTCGTCGCAGGCCGTATAGCGAATGCTTAGGATGCTACTCAATGTTTTCTGGCCCATGCGGTTTCTGAGTTTGGATTTCACGTGATTCATTTGGGAAAAAAACCTTTCCACGTCGGCGTTACTGAGGGGCATTGTGAGGAGTGAAAGAGCAAATAGTGCAAGGTCTTTGAAACATTGCTCCCCGTTGCTGTCCCTATAATTTAGGATGTCGGCCCAGAACTCTTCCGCTTGGTGGTCTCCTTTTATGTCCCACTCATGGAAGTGTACAGCCTGATATTGGGTGTCCAGCTTTCCTAAATCTCCAGTATACAACTTCAAAACTGCGACGGTGGATAGCGGTGGCTTGCTCTGAGATAGCATCACTGATGGGCTGAACACTGCATGGACCTCTACAGGTTCCATGTTGGCTGGCAGCCTGTTCTGTACCTGTCTCACAGCCTCAAAAAGAAAAGCCTGACATCTAGTTCTTCATTCCCATCTCTAAAGCACTATCAACATTGGCCTCTCCAAGGGCGATGGTGAACTGCACCCCGAAGTTCACCGCGCACAGGGGCATATGATTGCGTGTGTCATCCAAATTAACATCAATCAGACGTAAATCGGACGGCGGGATGGCGTTTGGAGTCAGGATTTTTGACACCAAGGAACGAATAAAAGTCTGCAAGCAGTCAAGCATTTTGAAGGCGTTTCCGATCTCCAGCGGGAAAAGTTTGTTTACTCTTGAGAACTCCTGCAAGATAGGCATGAGGAACTGCAAATACAGCGTATTGATAGGGTCGCAGTACATCTGGTACAAGAGCTCGGCTTCGCAGCAGCGTTTCGCGTCCTTGCATAATTGAAAATGCAACTTTAGCTCATCCCACTGTCCCAACAATCGCACACAACAGTCGTAGATGGAAAGCCACCTTGTGCCAGAGAGCTGTGCAAGTTTCAATGGTGTTTCTCCGGGGTTAATGGTTTCGTGTCTGGCAAACTCTTGGAGTCTCTGCGCACTGTGAGAAAACCACTTATGCGACTGAGAAATCAGGAACTCCAGATTTCTGGGCAGTGTTTTGACAGCGGTGCTTGCGCAGAGCTGGATTGAGTGACCGAAACACTTTACTAGTTGAAGCTTCTCATTTTTTGCACGGCGGTGTGTATTGACAGAGTTATTATTCCCGACCATTACACTGCAGCCGTCTGTTCCTAGGCCCACACACCGCATGAAATCTATTCCCACGCTTTCTAGGAATGTAGTCAAGGTGGAAGCTATGCCACGGCATTTTCTCCCTGCAAATCTATTAAACCTAAATAGCTGGAAACAATCTTCTTCAGAGAGGTGCTGAAGTACCTGATGACAGCACACAGCTGCTTAACAATACTAATGTCAGTGCTTTCATCTATGATGAGAGCGAGACTCCCCGATATCTTTCAGTAGGTCGTTGAACATGCACGGGGCAACGACATTTTTAATTAGTGCTGTACATTTTGTTCGGTGAATGCTCATGTCCATGTCACAATCTGTGTCAATTATTTCCCCCAATCAATCAATACAGCATATAGACGTGCGACATGCCACATAGGTTGCGAGCCGAAGCTCTGTCCCTTGGCTTTTGGTTGATAGTTTTACTACTGAGAATCCAATATCCGTTAGTCTTGATGATGAGAATGGTTTAGCATTCCTTCTATGCTTTTCTGTGCTAGCATGCTGCTTAAGGTCTGCATGGTGTGCTCGAATTTCTGCCTTACAGAACCTGCAAAGAGCCTTATTTGTTATCCCCTGTAACGGGACGAATCCAATCCTTGAGCTCTCTCTCCCTCTCCCAGTCAGGATTGTATTTTTTCCCATACTTCGTACTCTTTGTGGGCATTACGCCAATTCTCACTATGAACCACTATCGCTATAACAACAACTCCGTTAACTTGCATGCTATGTCAGCCAGCTTGACTTTGTTGTTGAGATTTTCCCGCGTCACGTTAGGTATCATGCACGAGCGAGTTTGCGTGCGCAGTAACGCGCAAATGAGAACTGATTAGATAGATATATACTTTATTGATCCCAAGGGATGAAATCCTAAAACTAATAAATATGCCTACTGTTCCACAGCAGCCTACAAAAATGTGAAGCACCCGAGTCGCGTATTACTTTTGGCTTTAAGCAACTGAGTTTCTAAAAATAAGCCCAAAAAACCGCAACTCCACATTTTTCCACGCGACTTCTTGTAAATAGAAGGCCAAAGTCGCGTATTATAAGCGGACTTGGCAACTTTGGTCACGATGTTTACGTAGCTGCCGCGGCGATCGACATCCGTCCTACCATAAAGGGTACTGTCGGCGGTGGAAACGCGACCTCGGAACTGAGCTGGGCTATACCGCCCCCTCCCTACCGGACTGAGGCGAACCGAACCTAAACTCACAGTGTTCAGCCAACTTGCGTAGGGCTGCCATAAACATAGTGACAGACTCACCCTCTTCCTGGCCACGTTTGTGAAATCTGAATCTTTCTGCACTGTTTATTAAGCCTCCATGGCAAGTGAACAGTGGTAACAACCGAGAGGGCCGCCAGAATATTACCCAGAATACCCTGGTGCTTCATTACTACGGAATCCTAGTCAACCCAGAATACACAACATGTATATAAAATGTCTCCAAAATAGTGTTAAAGTCCAGTTGTTTTTGGCAGTAACGGGTGTTTTCTAACGTCATTCGGCGATGTCGTCACGTTGGGGAGACGTGGTGGAAGGTAGCCTCAGCCTAGTACTATATTTAATTATCTTTCTATTTGTCTATCTATCTATCAATGCATGTGTCTAGTTTTAATGTGATGTATTTTGTTTATTTCCAGTCAGACTTGTTGTCTCCCTTGTTCTGTGTTGTCTTTTAGGCCATACTGTGTGAGCCAAATCACGAAGATTCTGCTCTTGTTTTTCTGATTAACGACATAATTATCTCAGAATTTAGGGAACATTTCTAATGTGGTAAAGAAATATATGCTCTGTTGTTTTGAATGAACAAGTTTATTATATCAGAATTCTGGGAAGGTTTTCATAAAAAATAATGTGATGCCTCCTAATCAGGATGACCTCATCAGAGGACGTCCTCATGAGGTCACCCTCTTTAGGTCATCTTGGGGTGTTTGGGGACCCCCTCTTCCTACGAGGCCCCACGGTGCAACTTAGCCGACATTATCATGGACACTCAATTGATACCAATGTTATTCCTTCAAGTTTGTGCTGTATATTATCAGAAACGTTTACCAGTAAGGAAGTCACATCAAGCAACTACTTCCTTCTAGTGCAGCTCCATAAATCTGAAACTGGGAAGTTCCACATCAGAGTCTTCAGAATTCCAGGGTGTGGAGATGTTTGAGACACAATCCAACACAGTGTTGCCCAACACTTGACCAACACTTCCTCAATATAAGAGGCAAAGTCCACGATATTTTATTGTGGCGATGATACATGAGTTGTATATAAAGAGTGGACTGTCCTGACACCAGTATCACCTGCAACAGGTACATCTCCCCCCTGCCTGCTCCTCCAACCTCTTACCTGCTCCTCAGACCTGCTCATCCTACCTCCTCCTCATCCAGAGCTTCCTGAACATCAACCTCTTGGTCATGAGGGGTCTTCTCGCCCTAGTTCTCCTCGGGGGGGTGCTGGCCGTCGGAGCGGCTCCAGGTCAGTCCCCCGGCTCCAAACGACTTTGTTGTCCCGATCCTGCCTGTGAAGGCTTTAGCGTGCACCTGCAGATGTTAACACAGATGTGACTTTTCTAAAGTGTCTAGTGTACCGTTACCATGTGTGGCGTGCTCACAAAGGGAATACTGCGCATCCTTCCATGGATCGTGTTTATTTCTAGAACTTTTCCGGATCAGGGAGAACGTATAAACACACCTGGACTCGCTTAGTCGGGCTTATCCTGGATCAGCAGAACCCGGCTGTTGCCGGGGAGAAACACAACCAGGCAGGTGGAAAGATGGACAGACAGGTAGAAAGACGGACAGACAGGCAGACAGACTGACAGGTAAACAGACTGACTGGTAGAAGGACATACAGAGAGACGGAAGACAGACAGATAGGTAGACAGACAGACAGACAGGCAGGTAGACAGACAGACAGTTAAGTGTGAGTTGTGGAATTGATCTGTCGTCTCTCTGTCCACTAACCCTCAAGTCTGTCTTCCAGGAGCACGCAACAGTTCAGCTCTGACCAGTCCAGCTGAGACTCGTGCAGGTGAGAAGCCTCTCAGACACCACACATGACCACTGTTCACCCAGAGCTCCTTACAGGACCGGACCAACCCTTCTGTCTCCCCCTCAGAGCGGATCAACTTCTGCCTGGACGGTTGGGACAATTTCCGTGGTGACTGTTTCTTCCTGGGGAACAGTCCTGCAAGCTGGGCCACTGCAGAGGTACAAGCTACATGTGTACTGCACCTCTAAACCTGCGTACAAATACTGCAGCTGTATACATGCTGCATATACTGCGACAGTAAAACTGATAACAAATACTGTGTGTGTGAATGCCTTGCTCCAGAGACTATGTGCAGAGCGGGAGGGCAGCCTGGCGTCGGCCCACAGTGCCGTGGAGTACAACTACCTGCAGCGCCTGGCCCAGAGAGGAGGCCACACCTTCGCCTGGCTCGGGGGATACCACTTCCTGGTCAGCACTCACGCACGCACACAAGCACGCATGCACACACGCACGTGTGCATATGTACGCACACACACCCACACAAACACGCAGAAAAATGCACACACAAAGACACATACACGCAAGCACACATACACACAGACACAGACACATACTGTACATGCACACATACATACGACACACACACACACACACATACACATACTCACACACACACAACACCACACACATACACATATCTATCATCACACATACATACACACACACACACACACATACACATACTCACACACACACAAACACCCACACAATAATCTAGAATCTATCTAAACACAACATAATGTAACTCCACACACACACACAAACACACACACACACAAAATGGCTGAAGGCAACTGCCATGAAATTGGCTGATGGTATCTGGAATGCGATTGGCTGATGGTAACTGGCAGCTGATTGGCTGATGGTAACTGGCATGTTATTGGCTGATGGTAACTGGAATGTGATTGGCTGATGATAACTGGCATGTGATTGGCTGCAGGGTGAGTGGCGGTGGGAGAGCGGAAGTCTCTTCGACTATGTCAATCTGGAGTCCGAGGTCTCCACCAGCGAAAACCAGTGTCTCATCATCAACACGGAAGGTAGACCCACCCGTCACCAGAATAACACAATGCAGTACAGCATGCAGAACCAAGGAGGTGGTGGGGGTTATGATGGGGGGTCATGATAGGGAGGAGGTGATGAAGAGGCTGAGGGTGGTTCTGTTAAGGGATGAAGAGGCTAAGGGTGGTGCTGTCAGGTGATGAAGAGGGTAAGGGTGGTTCTTTAAGGTGATGAAGAGGCTGAGGGTGGTTCTGTTAAGGGATGAAGAGGCTAAGGGTGGTTCTTTAAGGTGATGAAGATGCTGAGGGTGTTTCTGTCCCCCAGGGAACAAGGGATGGTCCAACCACCGCTGCAACACCTTCTTCCCCTACATCTGTGAGATGAGATTCAGCTGCTAGCCCACCCGGAGGAGTGTCGCTCACATCTGGAGCTGCTGCTGACTGCTCTTCATCCAGATGTTTCAACCAAACAGTTTAGAACACACTTCATGAGACATCCTATCTCTGAAGTTACTATTCTGCATGACCACTAATAAAACAATTAACATTCTACTACCTGTGTGTTCAGAAGTTTATAACCAGCTGCCTACTATTTATATACCTGCACTAGCGTCTGCTGAACTAGTTTTGAAACAAAATTATTTGATAATCTGTTGTAAAGATAACCTAACAAGAAAGTGATAAAATACACATTTGGTCAAATAAAAGTTTGGTCTGAGCTTTGATTGCAATATAATATGATGTCACAACAGACATCATCACACATCATATTCTTTTGTTATTACTTAATATTACTTCTATACTACCAAGCAGATTAATGAAAATGGAAAAATCCCTCTCCCATTTGTGTTGGCATGGTTGCGGAGAGGCAGGAACATTGATCCATCTCATGTGGCATTGCCCCTCAAGTCAAGAGTTTTTGGAAAGAATTGATCTGTAACTTGTCTTATATTCTCAAAAGTCAAAATAGCACTCTGCCCACTAATTTGCCTTTTAGGCAGTAGAGTAGAAAATATTGAGTCAACTCTTATGCAACACATTATAGCTTTAGCCTTTTTGTCGGCCAATTCATCATAAATCATTATGATGAATTGGAAAGTAAAAACCCAAAACACTGACAATTGGTTAAAATACTTTATGGATCTCCTGTCAATGGAACGTGCAACCTCGTTCCTCAATGACCTTGACTGTGGAGATGAAGGTCTATGGATCTTTATAAGACTTTATAGGACTTAATTTGAGAAACTGGGCATTTAAATGAATTTATTGAATTTTATGGATCTGCACCCCCCCCCCCTTGTACTGTGTACTGTAATGTCCTGTAATGTCCTGTGAATTCTGTTATTTTGTGATGTATGTAAATGAGGTTTGTGATTGTTTTGTTTGTTTTCTGTTTAAGAAACGAATAAAAAAAATAAACAAACAAAAAAATATTACTTCCATAGGCCTACTCAACATGATTCCTAATTTCCCTATTAAACACCTTTTTATTCAAAACGAAATTATTATTTTATTCACTGCTAAACTAGCCTGACAAGCCAGACTATATCATTAAAATGTATAGTCTGGCAACGACCGGGAGACCTCGGCTCAATCCAGGGGGCGGGATGAAGGCTGTCTTTCAAACTGCCTCTGCACGCAATAGGGTAACGCTACGACCAATTAGAGCAAAGAGCAGGATGACGTAGTCAGAGCTGAACGAAATGAATGACTTCAGCGCCGTTTCTTGCTCAACTTTTAAAGAAAATGACAAGTTTAATTCTTTCAAAGTTGATGCCAACGCCGATTCAAACGATTCCTTTGCCAAAGAAGCCATCTTGTCATGTTTTTCATCGTCGCAAGTATGTCGTCATCGCATTAAGCCCGCC
>OLKM01000209.1:68394-155894 GCA_900291075.1 Melanogrammus aeglefinus
ACTCACATACACACTCGCATTCATCCCCCGTTTCTCTCACCCCCACACACGCAACACACCGCCCGCACACACACACACACACACACACACACACACACACACACACACACACACACACACACACACACACACACACACACACACACACACACACACACACAACACACACACACACACACACACACACACACACACACACACACACACACACACACACACACACACAGACGATGACACAGACACCAAACAACCACGATTCCTCGAGGTGCGGCCTCTCTGCCCGTAGCGGAGGACGGGGCAGAGGGAGCGTCTGCAGGTTGCAGGTATTAAAGTCTGTGAGCAGAGAAAGCGCCAAAGCGCAACGTGGAGCCGCGGTGAACTCCACCAACAGCGACTAAAACAAATCAGGCAATCAGTCTACAGCAATGACTGAGTCGCGGCGCGACTCGAGCCGGGCGAAGCAGCAGTGGTCCCAGGCTACTTATCGTTACTGTGTCCAGGCAGTAGTGGATTAGTTGCAGGCATCCTTGTGACCGACCAAGGAGGGAGAGTGCACTGCTCCGTGGAGGATGGAGCGTCTCGGGTCTTAGATGGAGCGGAAGATGGAGATGGAAGCTACAGGTAAAATTAACAGGTGGCCGGATTAGCTGACGCCTCTAACGACTCAAAACACAGAATGCTACGAGTACGCACCTTAGCCCTCCAGTCACTGTCGTGTACCGTAACGGGGACAGTAACCACGGCCACGACCACCCGCTGTGTGTAAGCGGAAGCTGCAACCAGGAAGTGGGCGGGGCTCAGCGCCAGGGAGCAAGAGGAAGAGAGGGTGGCTGGAGCCTCCCTATATGCCCTCACTCACCTACCTCATCGGCCAATCAACTCGCCTCAATTAGAGAGGCAGAACTGTGACTGCACATACCATTACATATATATATATATATATATATATATATATATATATATATATATATATATATATATATATATATATATATATATATATATATATAATCAGCCCTGCCCCACATTGCATGACACGTTAAACTCAACTAGAATCGCCACCATCATCCAAAATTTGATGTCAACAGACCAAAAATAGTCAGAAAGCCTACAGAAACTATAGATAGTTAATGTCACAATCACATTATTAAAAATAGACTAGCAATGATTTACTGAGGAACTATTTTTCGGGAGCATGCTTTTCCAAGTAGTTCGCTGCCCCACCTCATATGGACGCCACGAGCCTGATTGTTAACATTTGTTAATCGTCCAAACAGAAGCTCTAGTTGTTTCTCGGAATGGGAGCAATCAAAGTTCATTATGCCTCGTCAGATAAAGGATGACTATTGACTGGATAAGACGTTAATGGCTGGACTCATGAAAAGGAAGTGCTGTTCTGCTGAGCTTATCTTAATGGTTAAATTATAGAGTTGTCATGCATTCCTGAAGAAACGTGTGATGAGGCAGCGCACTGGTTCCCAGAAGGACAACAGAATGAAAACCCAAAACCCTATGATGGGAACAGCATGAAAAAAAACACCAATAATCCATTTGTATGGGGAAAGGGGTCTGGCTGCAGACACACCCACACGCTGCAGACATCCACGCACAGAAACATCTGCCAGCACACTAACCGGAAATCGGAAAATAAAGTAAAAAACGTGCGTTATCGAATGTGTTTACATAAATGAACGGGCGTTAAGTAATGTGTTTACATAAATGAACGTAATAAATTACGGTATAAAATCGGATAAACGACTTGACACTCGCTGTTGACTTTAGGATGGAGTTTATGGCTCTTCTCTTTCTGTAAATACACACACCTTATTCAGAATTCCCTCTGTGTTATACTGCAATCATCTCAATTTAATATTTTATAGGACCCAAACTGATACTCGTATTGTAAAGCTGAAGGGCATCAAAGATTGAGGCTAATAATTATTTTAACTACAGAAACTATGTATGAGTGGACAGGAATAGTCTGAACAATTCTTCTAGGCTACTTATATCAAATTATGCTTCATTAACAGCATCCATCTAAAGAATTATGAAAACTTTAACAGCATCCATCCACATGAGAATTAACAGCATCCATCCAAAGAAATAAACTGCATCAATCTAAAGAATGATGAGAACCATGAGAATGTTTTAAATCTTGAACCAATGTTTGGGTGCACACAGCCATCTCTGGAACACTAGCCTGCTGCACAACTGTTCAAAGGATCCTTATTCCTGTCCTCTATCCATCTCTTACTGCAGCATAGAATGTGGCCTTAAGAGAAGAAGCAAGGACAATACTGAGTGGTAGCCTAACATACAGGACCACATATTTCTCTCTCTCTTAAATATATATGTTAATATGGCCTAAATGCACCCGAAAAACAATGCCCCTGTTTAGCCTACCTTTAAGGAGGAAATCACTTGCTTCGTCTGCTTCACTCGTCCATGGAGTCTGCCCTACATCTCTGTACATTCTTTTACATTGAACCTCTGAAGCATCTCCGCTGTTGGGGCGAAGCCTTTGCAGCATATTCCCACTCGTCGCAGGCCGTATAGCGAATGCTTAGGATGCTACTCAAAGTTTTCTGGCCCATGCAGTTTCTGAGTTTGGATTTCACGTGATTCATTTGGGAAAAAACCCTTTCCACGTCGGCGTTACTGAGGGGCATTGTGAGGAGTGAAAGAGCAAATAGTGCAAGGGCTTTGAAACATTGCTCCCCATTGCTGTCCCTATAATTTAGGATGTCGGCCCAGAACTCTTCCGCTTGGTGGTCTCCTTTTATGTCCCACTCATGGAAGTGTACAGCCTGATATTGGGTGTCCAGCTTTCCTAAATCTCCAGTATACAACTTCAAAACTGCGACGGTGGATAGCGGTGGCTTGCTCTGAGATAGCATCACTGATGGGCTGAACACTGCCATGGACCTCCACAGGTTCATGTTGGCTGGCAGCCTGTTCTGTACCTGTCTCACAGCCTCAAAAAGAAAAGCCTGACATCTAGTCTTCATTCCCATCTCTAAAGCACTATCAACATTGGCCTCTCCAAGGGCGATGGTGAACTGCACCCCGAAGTTCACCGCGCACAGGGGCATATGATTGCGTGTGTCATCCAAATTAACATCAATCAGACGTAAATCGGACGGCGGGATGGCGTTTGGAGTCAGGATTTTTGACACCAAGGAACGAATAAAAGTCTGCAAGCAGTCGAGCATTTTGAAGGCGTTTCCGATCTCCAGCGGGAAAAGTTTGTTTACTCTTGAGAACTCCTGCAAGATAGGCATGAGGAACTGCAAATACAGCTAATTGATAGGGTCGCAGTACATCTGGTACAGGAGCTCGGCTTCGCAGCAGCGTTTCGCGTCCTTGCATAATTGAAAATGCAACTTTAGCTCATCCCACTGTCCCAACAATCGCACACAACAGTCGTAGATGGAAAGCCACCTTGTGCCAGAGAGCTGTGCAAGTTTCAATGGTGTTTCTCCGGGGTTAATGGTTTCGTGTCTGGCAAACTCTTGGAGTCTCTGCGCACTGTGAGAAAACCACTTATGCGACTGAGAAATCAGGAACTCCAGATTTCTGGGCAGTGTTTTGACAGCGGTGCTTGCGCAGAGCTGGATTGAGTGACCGACACACTTAACTAGTTGAAGCTTCTCATTTTTTGCACGGAGGTGTGTGTAGACAGAGTTATTATTCTCGACCATTACACTGCAGCCGTCTGTTCCTAGGCCCACACACCGCATGAAATCTATTCCCGCGCTTTCTAGGAACGTAGTCAGAGTGGAAGCTATGGCCACGGCATTTTCTCCCTGCAAATCTATTAAACCTAAATAGCTGGAAACAATCTTCTTCAGAGAGGTGCTGAAGTACCTGATGACAGCACACAGCTGCTTAACAATACTAATGTCAGTGCTTTCATCTATGATGAGAGCGAGACTCCCCGATATCTTTCAGTAGGTCGTTGAACATGCACGGGGCAACGACATTTTTAATTAGTGCTGCACATTTTGTTTGGTGAATGCTCATGTCCATGTCACAATCTGTGTCAATTATTTCCCCCAATCAATCAATACAGCATATAGACGTGCGACATGCCACATAGGTTGCGAGCCAAAGCTCTGTCCCTTGGCTTTTGGTTGATAGTTTTACTACTGAGAATCCAATATCCATTAGTCTTGATGATGAGAATGGTTTAGCATTCCTTCTATGCTTTTCTGTGCTAGCATGCTGCTTAAGGTCTGCATGGTGTGCTCGAATTTCTGCCTTACAGAACCTGCAAAGAGCCTTATTTGTTATCCCCTGTAACGGGACGAATCCAATCCTTGAGCTCTCTCTCCCTCTCCCAGTCAGGATTGTATTTTTTCCCATACTTCGTACTCTTTGTGGGCATTACGCCAATTCTCACTATGAACCACTATCGCTAAAACAAACTCCGTAACTTGCATGCTATGTCAGCCAGCTTGACTTTGTTGTTGAGATTTTCCCGCGTCACGTTAGGTATCATGCATGAGCGAGTTTGCGTGCGCAGTAACGCGCAAATGAGAACTGATTAGATAGATAGATACTTTATTGATCCCCAAGGGATGAAATCCTAAACTAATAAATATGCCTACTGTTCACCAGCCTACAAAAATGTGAAGCACCGAGTCGCGTATTACTTTTGGCTTTAAGCAACTAAGTTTCTAAAAATAAGCCCAAAAAACCGCAACTCCACATTTTTCCACGCGACTTCTTGTAAATAAAAGGCCAAAGTCGCGTATTATAAGCGGACTTGGCAACTTTGGTCACGATGTTTACGTAGCTGCCG
Organism: Melanogrammus aeglefinus; assembly: GCA_900291075.1. Classification (NCBI taxonomy): domain Eukaryota; kingdom Metazoa; phylum Chordata; class Actinopteri; order Gadiformes; family Gadidae; genus Melanogrammus; species Melanogrammus aeglefinus. The sequence continues at coordinate 73,199 of OLKM01000209.1, forward strand.
CGGCGATCGACATCCGGCCTACCATAAAGGGTACTGTCGGCGGTGGAAACGCGACCTCGGAACTGAGCTGGGCTATACCGCCCCCTCCCTGCCGGACTGAGGCGAACCGAACCTAAACTCACAGTGTTCAGCCAACTTGCATAGGGCTGCCATAAACATAGTGACAGACTCGACCTCTTCCTGGCCACGTTTGTGAAATCTGAATCTTTCTGCAATTACCAGGGGTTTGGGTGAAAGGTGGTTTGTCAGTATATTTCCTCGTATGGTTTACTGCCTGGCTTTACTGGTTGTAGCAAATCTCGCAGCAGGTTAAACGTTTTTGGTCCCATTATACTCAAAAAAGTGGGCACCAGTTTCTCATCTGATATTCCATTAGCCACGGCAAAGTAGCCAAAACGCTCTGTATATGAGCTCCATTGCTCCATGCTCTCATCAAAGGTGCCGATTGAGCCAATAATTGCAGCCATTTTAAGCCCCTTGCTATAAGTGCTGCTCCCCCTCAAATAAAACTCACGATGTCATTGATTGTGCTGACTTGTCCAGAGCACACCCTGCGCACTGAAGTCGGCAGTCATAAGAACAGCGAGGCATCAGCGGGAAACAGAAAACTTCTAGTAGACAACATGCGCCGGTTCAGACGTCCTCGTCACCATTGTTATATCCTTACCTCTTCACATAAACATGGACAACGACTTTGCGTTAACTGTTTATTAAGCCACCATGGCAAGTGAACAGTGGTAACATCCAAGAGGGCCGCCAGAATATTACCCAGAATACCCTGGTGCTTCATTACTACGGAATCCTAGTCAACCCAGAATACACAACATGCATATAAAATGTCTCCAAAATAGTGTTAAAGTCCAGTTGTTTTTGGCAGTAACGGGTGTTTTCTAACGTCTTTCGGCGATGTCGTCACGTTGGGGAGACGTGGTGGAAGGTAGCCTCAGCCAAGTACTATATTTAATTATCTTTCTATTTGTCTATCTATCCGCATGTGTCTAGTTTTAATGTGATGTATTTTGTTCATTTCCAGTCAGACTTGGTGTCTCCCTTGTTCTGTGTTGTCTTTTAGGCCATACTGTGTGAGCCGAATCACGAAGACTCTGCCCTTGTTTTTCTGATTAACGACATAATTATCTCAGAATTTAGGGAACATTTCTAATGTGGTAAAGAAATATATGCTTAGTTGTTTTGAATGAACGAGTTCATTATATCAGAATTCTGGGAAAGGTTTTCATAAAAAATAATGTGATGCATCCTAATCAGGATGACCTCATCAAAGAGGACGTCCTCATGAGGTCACCCTCTTTAGGTCATCTTGGGGTGTTTGGGGACCCCCTCTTCCTACGAGGCCCCACGGTGCAACTTAGCCAACACAGTGTTGCTCAACACTTGACCAACACTTCCTCAATGTAAGAGGCAAAGTCCACGATATTTTATTGTGGTGATGATACATGAGTTGTATATAAAGAGTGGACTTTCCTGACACCAGTATCACCTGCAACAGGTACATCTCCCTCCTGCCTGCTCCTCCAACCTCTTACCTGCTCCTCAGACCTGCTCCTCAGACCTGCTCCTCCTACCTCCTCCTCATCCAGAGCTTCCTGAACATCATCCTCTTGGTCATGAGGGGTCTTCTCGTCCTAGTTCTCCTCGGGGGGGTGCTGGTCGTCGGAGCGGCTCCAGGTCAGTCCCCCGGCTCCAAACAACTTTGTTGTCCCGATCCTGCCTGTGAAGGCTTTAGCGTGCGCCTGCTACAGATGTTAACACAGATATGCCTTTTCTAAAGTGTCTAGTGTACCGTTACCTTGTGTGGCGTGCTCACAAAGGGAATGCTGTGCATCCTTCCATGGATCATGTTTATTTCTAGAGCTTTTCTGGATCAGGGAGAACTTGGCCCAGAGAGGAGGCCACACCTTCGTCTGGCTGGGGGGATACCACTTCCTGGTCAGCACTCACGCACGCACACAAGCACGCATGCACACACGCACGTGTGCATATGCACACACACCCACACCAACACGCAGAAAAATGCACACACAGACACATACACGCAAGCACACATACACACAGACACAGACACATACTGCACATGCACACATACATACACACACACACACACACACACTCACACACACACAAACACACACACACTAATCTAGAATCTACCTAAACACAACGTAATGTAACTCCACACACACACACACACACACACACACACAACACACACACACACACACACACACACACACACACAAAATGGCTGATGGCAACTGCCATGAAATTGGCTGATGGTATCTGGAATGTGATTGGCTGATGGTAACTGGCAGCTGATTGGCTGATGGTAACTGACATGCTATTGGCTGATGGTAACTGGAATGTGATTGGCTGATGATAAATGGCATGTGATTGGCTGCAGGGTGAGTGGCGGTGGGAGAGCGGAAGTCCCTTCGACTATGTCAATCTGGAGTCCGACATCTCCGCCAGCGAAAACCAGTGTCTCATCATCAACACGGAAGGTAGACCCACCCGTCACCAGAATAACACAATGCAGTACAGCATTCAGAACCAAGGAGGTGGTGGGGGTTATTATGGGGGGTCATGATAGGGAGGAGGTGATGAAGAGGCTGAGGGTGGTTCTGTTAAGGGATGAAGAGGCTAAGGGTGGTGCTGTCAGGTGATGAAGAGGGTAAGGGTGGTTCTTTAAGGTGATGAAGAGGCTGAGGGTGGTTCTGTTAAGGGATGAAGAGGCTAAGGGTGGTTCTTTAAGGTGATGAAGATGCTGAGGGTGTTTCTGTCCCCCAGGGAAGAAGGGATGGTCCAACCACCGCTGCAACACCTTCTTCCCCTACATCTGTGAGATGAGATTCAGCTGCAAGCCCACCCGGAGGAGTGTCACTCACATCTGGAGCTGCTGCTGACTGCTCTTCATCACGATGTTCCAACCAAACAGTTTAGAACACACTTCATGAGACATCCTATCTCTGAAGTTACTATTCTGCATGACCACTAATAAAACAATTATTATTCTACTAGCTGTGTGTTCAGAAGTTTATAACCAGCTGCCTACTATTTATACCTGCACTAGCGTCTGCTGAACTAGTTTGAACAAATTATTTGATAATCTGTTGTAAAGATAACCTAACAAGAAAGTGATAAAATACACAATTGGTCAAATAAAAGTTTGGTCTGAGCTTTGATTGCAATATAATATGATGTCACAACAGACATCATCAGACATCATATTCTTTTGTTATTACTTAATATTACTTCTATACTACCAAGCAGATTAATGAAAATGGAAAAATCCCTCTCCCATTTGTGTTGGCATGGTTGCGGAGAGGCAGGAACATTGATCCATCTCATGTGGCATTGCCCCTCAGTCAAGAGTTTTTGGAAAGAATTGATCTGTAACTTGTCTTATATTCTCAAAGTCAAAATAGCACTCTGCCCACTAATTTGCCTTTTAGGCAGTAGAGTAGAAAATATTGAGTCAACTCTTATGCAACACATTATAGCTTTAGCCTTTTTGTCGGCCAATTCATCATAAATCATTATGATGAATTGGAAAGTACAAAAACCCAAAACACTGACAATTGGTTAAAATACTTTATGGATCTCCTGTCAATGGAACGTGCAACCTCGTTCCTCAATGACCTTGACTGTGGAGATGAAGGTCTATGGATCTTTATAAGACTTTATAGGACTTAATTTGACAAACTGGGCATTTAAATGAATTTATTGAATTTTATGGATCTGCACCCCCCCCCCCTTGTACTGTGTACTGTAATGTCCTGTAATGTCCTGTGAATTCTGTTATCTTGTGATGTATGTAAATGAGGTGATTGTTTTGTTTGTTTTCTGTTTAAGAAACGAATAAAAAAAAATAAACAAACAAAAAAAATATTACTTCCATACTCAACATGATTCCTAATTTCCCCATTAAACACCTTTTTATTCAAAACGAAATTATTATTTTATTCACTGCTAAACTAGCCTGACAAGCCAGACTATATCATTAAAATGTATAGTCTGGCAACGACCGGTAGACCTCGGCTCAATCCAGGGGGCGGGATGAAGGCTGTCTTTCAAACTGCCTCTGCACGCAATAGGGTAACGCTACGACCAATTAGAGCAAAGAGCAGGATGACGTAGTCAGAGCTGAACGAAATGAATGACTTCAGCGCCGTTTCTTGCTCAACTTTTAAAGAAAATTACAAGTTTAATTCTTTCAAAGTTGATGCCAACGCCGATTCAAACGATTCCTTTGCCAAAGAAGCCATCTTGTCATGTTTTTCATCGTCGCAAGTATGTCGTCATCGCATTAAGCCCGCCCAACGACTCAATAAACAGATGGAGCGCTGTGATTGGTGAACACAATCGGTGTTCGAGACTCAACAAGTTCCTATGGCTCGTTTCTAGACCCACCTACGGAGCAAATATTTTTGCTGCCGCTAGGGGGCGTCTAGATTTCTAGGCTACTGCTAAACAGTATTTTATTCATTATTAAACACTTTTTTATTCAACACAAAATAAAATTTGATTCACTAGTAAGCAGTTGTAGTAAGCAGTTCAATATAAACCTGTATTATATTCACAATTAAACTTATTTTTATTCACGATAAAAATATATATTTTATTCATTTTATATATGGGGTCACTTAATCAAAACAAAAACATAAGTGTTATCTATCTGATTTCCGGCCGCGGGCATCAAGGCCCTCATCATACTCCGATGTTGTTATCTTGCGTCCTTTTTGAGAGGTAGTGTTTATTTGTTATTTAGTAGTAACAACTAGAATAATAGTATTTCTTAGTTCGTCAGTACATTATTAAATAGACTTGAACAGATATCCTGATTCTCAGCGGCGATGAGAGGACCACCCTCCTCCAAACTTCGGTCAGCTCAACGCTAACATCTTCACTGTAAGGTGGAGCTTTCCTCAGACATCCAAACGGTTATCACGGCTCGACGTCATTACATCCGAATAAGATAAGTCTTTATGAATGCCAGACGGGAAACTATAAGGACCAGCCTTTATGGCTCCCGGGTGCGGACCTACGGCCCTTGGATGCGCCCGGTCAGGGTGCCACCTCCCTGCAGACAGGGTGCTGTTTTGGTTCTGGTGGGGACTGATTGACGACATTGTCCTCAAACTTATCCTCCACCCTGCCAAAACAAATCCTAACTTACTCAAACAAAGAACAAACATTCATCAACCAGAGTTCATATAAAGAAAGGTGGCAGTGAGAATAAAACATTCTTTAATGCATTTGTATCAGGCTCCTCAAGGCCCTCAGAGTGCTTTGCACAGTAGGTGTGTGTGCGTGCGTTTGTGTGTAAGTGTGTGTGTGTGTGTGTGTGTGTGTGTGTGTGTGTGTGTGTGTGTGTGTGTGTGTGTGTGTGTGTGTGTGTGTGTGTGTGTGTGTGTGTGTGTGTGTGTGTGTGTGTGTCGGAGGGGGGTGTGTACTGTGTAGCCCCCCACCTGTAGCTCCCCACACACTTGTTAGTAGTAGCATGCGTACGTTTCAGAGGGGACCCTAACAACTACTGACCACCCCCTTTCTTTTATTTTTTTTATATCTATATATATGTTCATATTATTTATAATATTGTATTATTTATTTAATATATATATGCTTTACATCACTCACACCCGTGTTCCATAAATCCCCTTGTCCTGTGTGCACACACTTGCTCGAAAATGGGAAACAAAAAACTGTTTCTCGTTGAGCAACAACCATTTTTTCTTTTCTTATCATGCTCGGTAAAAGTTCTGTTGTAAGTTTTCCCCTAGCCTTCGTATGTTTGATAATGTTTATTTCCGGTCTGTCTGGGCCAAGTGGTTTAATGGCAAACTTCTCTTCCAAATTTAATCTCTTCCAATTTATTTTTTTTAAACAGAAACTCAACACTGTTAATCACAGGTGCTGAGGTGCATCAACACTCGCCATACCTGGATCTGATATAGAAGCGACCAAAGATTCCGGCGGAATAATAAGATACCGGTATATAGGCCTATATATATATATTCAGCCCTGCCCCACATTGCATGACACGTTAAACTCAACTAGAATCGCCACCATCATCCAAAATTTGATGTCAACAGACCAAAAATAGTCAGAAAGCCTACAGAAACTATAGATATTTAATGTCACAATCACATTATTAAAAATAGACTAGCATTACTGAGGAACTATTTTTCGGGAGCATGCTTTTCCAAGTAGTTCGCTGCCACCTCATATGGACGCCACGCGCCTGTTTGTTAACACTTGTTAATCGTCCAAACAGAAGCTCTAGTTGTTTCTCGGAATGGGAGCAATCAAAGTTCATTATGCCTCGTCAGATAAAGGATGACTATTGACTGGATAAGACGTTAATGGCTGGACTCATAAAAAGGAAGTGCTGTTCTGCTGGGCTTATCTTAATGGTTAAATTCTAGAGTTGTCATGCATTCCTGAAGAAACGTGAGATGAGGCAGCGCACTGGTTCCCAGAAGGACAACAGAATGAAAACCCAAAACCCTATGATGGGAACAGCATGAAAAAAAACACCAATAATCCATTAGTATGGGGAAAGGGGTCTGGCTGCAGACACACCCACACGCTGCAGACATCCACGCACAGAAACATCCGCCAGCACACTAACCGGAAATCGGAAAATAAAGTAAAAAACGTGCGTTATCGAATGTGTTTACATAAATGAACGGGCGTTAAGTAATGTGTTTACATAAATGAACGTAATAAATTACGGTATAAATCGGATAAACGACTTGACACTCGCTGTTGACTTTAAGATGGAGTTTATGGCTCTTCTCTTTCTGCAAATACACACACCTTATTCAGAATTCCCTCTGTGTTATACTGCAATCATCTCAATTTAATATTTGATAGGACACAAACTGATACTCGTATTGCAAAGCTGAAGGGCATCAGAGATTGAGGCTAATAATTATTTTAACTACAGCAACTATGTATGAGTGGACAGGAATAGTCTGAGCAATTCTTCTATAGCTTCACCTTTTCCGACATATTTATATTAGGTCTAGTTATGTTACATTCTGTTGTCTTAATATCATAAGGTCGACTGCACTCCAACATAATTTATCATGTTATTAGCACTTTTGCATTCCTAAATTCTTTCTCTGAACCATCATTCATTTAATATCTGGCTCTAATTGTCTATAATATTGTCTCACCTTTTGCTGCTGGCCCACCTTATTTGCCCATTTTTAAATACAACAAACTCAAGTCTGTGTTTTAACTTAGCTCTGTGTGTAACCAAAGTGAATAAGTAAAGTCCTAAAAAAATCAATACATTGTAAACGTTTTAACACTTTATTCAGAACACTCAACAGATAACCGAACTCAGAACCTCAACACACACACGCACGCACGCACGCACGCGCGCGCGCGCACACACACACACACACACACACACACACAAACACACACACACACATACACACACACACACACCGCAATGTCAATGGGTGTCCACCCAGCGACCCAGGAACATGGCGTTGACTCGAGGATCCTCCTCAGCTGCCATGTTAAGGGAGACCTCCATGTCTTCCTGAAAATCAAAGGTGAAGAGCAGGGGGTACTTTTCTTCTTCATCATTTGAAAAACGTATCCTCTCCAGGAGCTCCTGCTGTTCTGTTTCATCCATATTCTGAAACGAGGGCTCGACCACCTTCCCCCTGAGCAAACCTCCATTCTGACGCAGCCAGGCAACTCCAGCCACGATGTTGTCAAGTGGCCCCTTTTTAATGGAAAATGAAATACCACCAAGTTGAAATCATTTTATATTCAATTATATTAGTTTTACAACCAGTTGGTTACTTAAACTAACATTGCAACTGTACGGTTCTACAACCAGGACTGCAGACAAGCCCATCCAGATAATAACACATCAAATTAGACAACAACACCACTGTGGTGGGACACATAACTGGAGGGGGTAAGTCTGTCTACAGAAAGGAGGACCTGAAACTGTTGAACACTGAGTGAGTTCAACAACAGAATCATTTTGTCCTCTTTAAATACTTAAAACAATGAAAGACCATCATACCTAGGAGGATGGCACATTTTATGGCACCATTATATAAACTCACTCACTTAGTGGTTTCAATTTATTGTAAGTTTAGGAGTTCACAGTAGGCTATGTGGACATTCCTTGTTAAATTCTAAGGTTAGAGATGAACAGCTGATAGGTGCAACTCTCGTTTTAAGCGAAACGAGCTGCGTCAATTAAATTCGTCCAAATTATTTTACGACAATTTAACTCTGTTTTGGACTACAGATGACTGTCAAAAGTCCACATCTTAAAAAACGTTTACACTCGCAACACATCTAGAAATCTGTAAAATCGTTTAATAAGACCATAGGCTACACAACGTTTACAAAAAACATTTGCCTATCAAAAATGACACCTAGCCAGCGTTTGCCACCGTCAGTGTGGATTAAAACAATATCATATTGGTGTAACGTTCTGTTATTTGTTTGATGAAAAAATATAGACCTAATGAAACTAATAGATTGGTAAAGAAATGCAAGTCTCGTGCATTTATAATTGTATCGCTGTTTTGAATAGTAACCTCACCTACCATATAACCTCCAAGTGCAGCTGAGCAGAACGTGTCACATCTTCGTGCAGTGAGTCCCGTTGTTACACCGAATTCTGCGACCCGCTGAAAAGTGTGACCCCAGGGGGCGCTGTTGCATAATGTGCAACTCGTGCTTGCGCAGTGCAAAACGACATTTATTTTTTTTGCAATTTCCGGTGTGTTGGTGGATGTTTCTGTGCGGTAAGTATTAACGATCTCCTTTGCTTTTCTAATCTATGAATAATAATCAGATTGATGGCTAACGTGAGCCAATAAAATAAAAAATATAATCATTTTAACCTTTTCAAATAAGCCCATGAAAGAGGCGTTTTTATGTGACTAAACACGCCACAAACTATTCGAAGCAGCATACTTGAGAAATTAAACCAAATAACTACAGCCAATTTATAATAAAGCAAAAACAATATAAAATAAATAGAAATTTTTAAAAATGAACTAAATTTGAATGAAGTTGGGGGGGGGGGGTAATTACCCTTTCCCTAATACCATTGAATTAATTGTTTTCTGGCCTTAATTCTGAAAACAATCTTTGTCTTTGTTTATTTCATTTAGACCTACCTACCTAAGTCACAGAGTGTCAAATGCAAATGCACATTTGAGCCAGTTTATCGGAAGTATTCTGTATTGGCACTATTCCTTTGCTTTTTTCTTCCAAGTACTGCCCAAAACATTTGCTTGTATTTAACCTTTATTTGTATCTTGGCAATTTCACTACATTTCCTGAAGCTACTTGTTGTCATAATGTTACCTAACCACAGATTGTACATACAATGCTTTATCTCAGAGAGATAAAGTTTACCCAACTCTGGCTCTGGTGTGTTCCACCTTCAGGAACATAGTGTCCACTGACAGGTTCAAAAGACAGGCACATTTTCTGTGGCTCAACAGTAAGTGCATCAGTGAAGGGTGCATCAGTGTGCATATCCTAATTTAATATAATATAATGTCCTGTGGGGTCTATAATAATAATAATAATAATACATTTTATTTGAAGCGCTTTTCTAAATACTCAAAGACACTGTACAGTACATGATAAAGCAGTAAAAACAACATCAAATGATTAAGAAAAAAAAAGAAAACACTAAAAACATATTAGACTAAGCTAAACATTAAAAGCAATTTTAAAAAGGTGAGTTTTTGTGAGAGATTTGAAATTTGAGAGGTCGGTGCAGTCACAGAGTTGTGTGGGGAGAGAGTTCCAGAGGGAGGGGGCAGCAACAGAGAAGGCTCTGTCGCCCCAGGTTCGGTGCTTGGTCCTAGGTGGTGGAGACAGGAGGTTTGCGTAAGATGAACGGAGGCTACGGGATGGGTTGTGGCGGTGGAGCAGGTCAGTGAGGTAGGAAGGGGCCTGGTTATGGAGGGCTTTGTGTGTGAGGAGGAGGATTTTGAATTGAATGCTATACATGTTTTTACTGCTCTATAAAAATAAATGTGGTCTTTCATCTTACACTTTGTTTGTCACAGGCGTCACTACATGGTGTAGAGTATCCGCCAAGCACAGAGCAGAGTTCTACACCATGTACAGTATTGGGACCTGCATGGCATGTGGTTGGCTCTCCAAAGTCTGCACAGGTTCTTACCTTCGATAATAGGGACTTTAAGCAGCAACGTTTTATGGGAGGCAACGGCATCGGGTTGCTGTAAAATAACTCAAGTATCACTTAGCCACTCTCTACTTGCTTGAAAAAACACCCATTCCTCCTTATAAACAGACGGACTACTGGAACGGGAGGTGATAACATAAATTTCAGAATGCCATAAGTTGTTCTCGAGGTAGCCCTCCACTCAACTGTTGCTGCTCCAAGTCCCTAATCGTATGTGTCAGTACATGAAGTGTTGAGGTCATACCTGTATAGACCGCATGCAAAGTGTGTGGTTAGACTATGATTACATTTATTTTTTCTGTTTTAGGATATATTGGTACAGGGAAAAGAGGCAAAATGGAAGGAATATATTCCGACTGCTACCACGGGGGGTACTGTGATGACATCTGCCGTCCAAGATCATAGGTGCATTTAAGTTGTAAATATGGATAAAAATCCCTGACGAGACTAATTGTATGAGGTTGAAGGTCTCAAGATAAATAAATCTGCACACCTCTGCTTCTTTCAGATGGCATCACCCCCATGGCTTGATGACTGTTGTTTTCAGAGCCTGTGGGAATACACCTGTGCGATATCGCCACTGCAGGCCACATTAATAAAAATACATATAATAATATACAAATATGTCAGTGTGTGTGCCCGTGTGTGTATCCAAACACATACACTGCAATTCACATACACACAGCTCAATGTAAATCCATAAAAAACTGCATGTTTTGATCCCACGGCCAATTGAGGATATATTCATGAATGTGGTAACGCATTATATACATTCTTATAGGCCTACCTTGAAATTTTTACTATTTTACAGATGTTTGTTAAATTATAGAGCAAAGATACCCCTAGGGGAAATAAGGAAAATGTTACCTTTTTTATATTGTTATTAGTTGTATAGGCAAGGATACAATTCATTGAACATCTGGAAAATCATAAAAAAAAAAAAATTCAAGGAATAGGATGAATATCTAACATGAACACATTTATGAATTCATCCTCAATTCACCATGGGATCTAAACTTGCAGTTTTTTATGGATTTACATTTAGCTGTTCCTCAGTTGTATGTATTGTCTTATTTATTCTGTTTTGTATGAGCAAATAAAATCTCATCAATCATGTGACTGTCCAAGTTCTTCATTTTCAGTTAATAGAAACTAGAAAATGTATATAAATATTAATTGTGTACTCTTATCATTACAGAAAATACTGTCTTAATATCTAACTTTAACAATGGCAATCCTTACTTTAACATATGTGAAAATAAAAATATGCATTCATCAGTGCTTTTAGAATTGTTTTCAATGGCTTTGTGAGAGAACGGGCTCCGTTCAATTAAATCAAAACCAAAACTGATTAAGCACCGTTTATAAACAACCCTTTCGGGTTTTGTCCGTTGGCTTGTGGTGACGTATCGTCAAGCGTCGATACGTCATCTGTAAGCGCAGGACCCGGAACCGATCTGGCAGCCGAACACATCTGGTACTCACACCTGCTCTAGCACCCTGTTGGCAAGCACCATGTTGGCATAGGACCCTGGTCGCTAGCACCCTGTTGGTTAGCATCCTGGTCATTAGAACCCTCCTATTCGCTAGCAGCCTGTTAGCTAGCATGTTGGATGGCAGCATGCTGTTGATTATTGCACATGAAAACCAGGACACATTATTCAGTAAACTTGATTTATTACAGGATCAAAGCACACAGTGATAGATTAATTTATTTAAGGTCAAAACTCACTAGAGATTTTATACAATTTTTTCATTCTGGCTTAATTTTTTCATTGGGAATACAGGATCTGAAGCCAGTTATAGGAAGAGGAAAGGTCAGGATTTATGCACGGTTGTCTAGAGCCCAGGTGTCCGCGTGCTCGCTAACATGTTAGCGTGCTAGCTAACAGCTGCCAGGTGACGTAGTGCAGATATATCTCATTTGCATGCTACAGCTCGCTTTGACCCAGCCACCTGAACAAAACAAAGCAGAACAACTTTAACTATCATGGACATTGATTAGACAGACAGTCAGATACTCAAACAGATAGTCATACAGATAGAAAGATAGTCACTAAGACAGACACTCAGACAGACAGCAAGCAGACAGACAGTCGCTCAGACGCTCAAAAAGACAGTCATACAGCGAGACGCTCAGCCAGACAGTCAGATACTCAAACAGATGTCAGAAAGACAGACAGAAAGACAGACAGACAGACAGACAGACAGACAGACAGACAGACAGACAGACAGACAGACAGACAGACAGACAGACAGACAGACAGACAGACAGACAGACAGACAGACAGACAGACAGACAGACAGACAGACAGACAGACAGACAGACAGACAGACAGACAGACAGACAGACAGACAGACAGGCTTACCTGTTCTGAGGCAGGTGCAGGAGTTGCTGGTGCTGGAGGACGTGCTGATCCAGTCATCGTAGTACATTCCAGTTCCATCACTCCACCTCCAGCGGGGCTGTAACCAGCACAACCATTCCATCTCATCATGTACAGAATATGGACATGCCAGAATATGGATCACATGGATGTGATTGTAATTAAAAAAATAAAATACAGTTAGTCTAAAACGGTCCGTTGCATGAGCTTGGACCTGATGGTGTACCTGTACAGTAGAGCTGAAGAGGGCGTAGGTGGTGTACTAGAGCTCTAGGGGGGTTGGGTGGTGTACCTGTAGAGTAGAGCTGTAGGGGGGGTGGGTGGTGTACCTGTACAGTAAAGCTGTAGGGCTGGTGGGGGGGGGGGGTGTATTAGAGCTGAAGGGGTGGGTGGTGTACCTGTACAGTAAAGCTGTAGGGCTGGTGGGGGCGGGGTGTATTAGAGCTGAAGGGGTGGGTGGTGTACCTGTACAGTAGAGCTGTAGGGCTGGGGGGGGTGTATCAGAGCTGAAGGGGTGGGTGGGTGGTGTACCTGTACAGTAGAGGTGTATGGGTGGTGGGTGGTGTATCAGAGCTGAAGGGGTAGTGGGTGGTGTACCTGTAAAAAGTAGGCTCCTATCCACACGTCACTCTGGCCCCCCAGTGTGACCAGCTGCTTGAGGAAGCGGTTCTCTGCAGGGTTGTGGATGGAGGCCAGGTTTGCGCCCATGGACTTGCAGTGATCCTGACATAATGATGGTTACAAGTTAGTTTGTGCTAGTTACCATTGGTAACGATAATCACACGGTCGTGACATGCTAGAGACACTGGGTTCAACATGTGTGAACACCCAACATGCTCGCTGTATTCACAGGTATTTGTATTTCCGGTTGCGTGTGACGTGATTATCTGAAGTTTGGTGCATTTGCAGAACTTCTTTACGGCCCTGAAACCTTACGCGGTTACAGGGTTTCCATGGCAACTTTGATCAGATAAGGCTTAGTAAGGTGCCTAACTTGCGGGGCAAATGGGTTACCTAACCAGCCTCAGTGTTTAGGGCAGTTAGGAAGCACACACTGTAATTGTGTGTGTGCGTTTGTGTTTGTGTGTGTTTATGTGTGTGTGTGTGTGTGTGTGTGTGTGTGTGTGTGTGTGTGTGTGTGTGTGTGTGTGTGTGTGTGTGTGTGTGTGTGTGTGTGTGTGTGTGTGTGTGTGTGTACCTGCTGCGCTGTTCCAGTCCTTAGCGCTGTTGGCGAGGGTGAAGCAGCGACCATTGTGGCTTAACCAACCGTCTGGACAGAAGATAGCTTGAGCTAGAGAGAGAGAGACAAAACGTTATGAGAGAGAGAGAGAGAGACAAAACGTTATGAGAGAGAGAGAGAGAGAGAGAGAGACAAAACGTTATGAGGGAGAGAGAGAGAGACAAAACGTTATGAGAGAGAGAGAGAGAGACAAAACGATATGAGAGAGTGAGAGAGAGAGAGAGAGAGTACTTTACGAGCTAGAGACAGACAGACAGACAGACAGACAGACAGACAGACAGACAGACAGACAGACAGACAGACAGACAGACAGACAGACAGACAGACAGACAGACAGACAGACAGACAGACAGACAGACAGACAGACAGACAGACAGACAGACAGACAGACAGACAGACAGACAGGTACCTTCTGGGTTCTCAGACTGTGGATCTTGCAGCTCGTTTGTGTGTTCTACCAGAGGCTCTGGAGATAAGTAGACAACAGCATATATATTATATACACACACAAACCTATATATATATTATATATAATATATATATATATATATATTATATATATATATATATAAATATATATATATATATATAATATAATAATATATATATATACATACATATATAATTACATATATACATACACACACATATACATATGTATATGAACATAATGTATATGTATATAGCTTATGAAAGTAGTATTATGTGAGCCAGTCACCTCCTACTTCCTTCAAGACCCCTTCCTTCTGTTTCAGCTCCTCCTCTATCTGTCTCAACGCCACATCGGATTCCTCCACTTTGGGAACGACAGCTGTGGAAGATATAGTGTCACTGAACCACGAGACAATGTGGACATGAATCCTTCATATTTCACAGTAGGAACCAAGAAAGACGGAGTGATGGAACAAAGCTCACCTGCCAGGACAGGTACAGCTTCACTTTTTACCACGGCAACTCCTTGCTTCCCGCCCTTGACAGCTGGAGCTGCAGATCAAAAAATTGTAGAATATCATTCTAAATCATTCTCTCATTCTCATCATTCTCTCTCTGTCTATGCATATATACATAATCATATCATACATTCTTCTACTCATATCATATATATGATATTATGTCATATATAATAATATATCAATATATATATATATATATATATATATAATATATATATATAATATATATACATATATATATATATATATATATATATGTCTCTCTCGCTCCCTCATCAGGATGACCTCTGACCTGCAGTTGCCATGCAGAGCACCGCAAACAGAAACCACACTGTTGCCATGGTGATGAAGGAATAAGTCTGCTCTCTTAAGATACCTGAGAGAGAAAGAGAGAGAGAGAGAGAGAGAGAGAGAGAGAGAGAGAGAGAGAGAGAGAGAGAGAGAGAGAGAGAGAGAGAGAGAGAGAGAGAGAGAGAAGAGAGAGAGAGAGAGAGAGAGAGAGAGAGAGAGAGAGAGAGGGGAAGAGAGAGAGGTGAAGAGAGAGAGAGTAAAATAGATCTGTTACAACACAAAACAAGGATCATAAAAAATGTAATGTCAGACATCTGAAAATATCTTTGGAATGAAAAAAAAAAGTTTGGAATGAAAAGGAAGACAAACTGGTAGGTGTGATCAGTCTTCAGGCGTCTTCAGGTTTGTTCAGGTGTAGTGCAGAGAGCAGTCCTTATATACCGATACACACGCACACACCTCATTGTCCGAAGACCAGGAGGTGTAGGAAGGTAGGAGGACTCTCTCCTGAGGGAGTGGGATGGAGGAAGAAGGAACCGATTTTTCCCGTCTGGGATTATAAAGTATGACCTTTTCTTATCTCCTAAAGAACACTTTAAGGGTTAATCATCCTCATCTAAATAAGACTCATTAACTCAAATTAGGTATCAGATTACAGATGGTTCAATCAGGAAGGGTTCAGTGTGGTCTGTGTGTCCGGGGGAAGCGATGCATCATGGGGACAGGTAAAAGCTGATCTACATACATATTGTCGTTAGAAACCTTTGATCATTTACCAAGTATAAATTAACCAACCAAATTTGACTGTGTGTCTCGCTATCTGTCTGTCTGTCTTGGTTCCCAGGAATGCTGAGTAGAGTGGTCGTTGACCTTTCACCCCGGAAGCAAACGCCTCGTCCAGGTAACCAGAACAGCATCACTCAGTCGGCAGTAAAACCATCTGCTGTTCTTCCCTACATGACTACACTGGGTTAGTTATGACTACAATGGTTTACCATAATGGTTACACTGGTCTACAGTCATGACCACACTGGTCTACAGTCATGACCACACTGGTTTAGTTATAACTACACTGGTTTACAGTAATGACTTCACTGGTTTAGTTATGACTACATTGGTTTACAGTAATCATTACACTGGTGTAAAGTAATGGCTTCACTGGTTTAGCTATGACTACACTGGTTTAAAGTAAACTAGTAGCGTAGTCATAACTAAACCAGTGAAGTCATTACTATAAACCAGTGTACTGATTACGTAATCAGTACACTGGTCTACAGTAACGACTACACTGGTTCACAGTAATGTATACACTGATACACAATAATGTGTTATAATGATCTTGAGATTGCTATAATGTTGGATTATTTATTAGTGTAATCCAGGTTCAACCCTTTAGGATTTTTCGAGCGGGAATCTATCTAGCAAACTATGCTTATTTCATCTAGTGTTTCATTTACACTTAAAAGGTACAGGTGATGATATGTATATTGTATAACATATCAAACCATAATGTCTTTAATTAAGACGATGAGTTTATGATATAAAGCAATAAAATAATATTAAAATAAAACGCCTCCGAGGCAGATTTGTTGCAGCGACCTAAAGATCCCTGCTGTAACCGGCGTAGATACACCACACCATCCTCCGAGCGACCAAGTGAGCAAAGGGAGGACGTCAGTTGAAGACTGAGCGGTTTTATAATTAATCGAAATGTTTTTCATATGCATGACTGTTAAAATTATTATAACGGTGGCACCGTTATAATGACACTAGATGGCACTAGAACCGACTAGAACGGTGTTTACAAAACACAACAGGAAACAGAAGAGGAAGAAAAAGGAGGTGGAATAATGGCGGAATAATATCCCTTATTACAAAAACAACAATTTAAGCTTTTAAAATCCTCACATTTTATTAAATTACGCGCAGTTTGCCTACAATGGGCAGCAAGACGAGCGACTCGTTCCACGTCCAGTTGGCGTCTATAGTAGAAGTGCTGGCCAACACGGCCGTGGCTGAGATCTGCAAACTTGTAGACGATGGCTATGCGATGCTGCATCTTGAAATCTCACAGAGCCAGAGAGAGATCGACAACCTTCGACGCAAACTGCTGTTGGCCAAACTCCAGAGTTCTCGGCGGAACCACGTGGTGGACCGACCCGGCGCGCTGCGACGCGCGTCTCCTCGCGTGTCCGTCAGGTCGAGAAATGTCAACCCCGTGGAGTATTTCAGAGCAAAAGGCAAACAGCCGCTGTCAATGACGGAAGACGTGGCAGATGATCCAGTCATTATTAAGGTGGAAGGCAGAGCGCAGGGTGAGTGGGTATTACGGGACTATTTGCGTGCAACGTACTGTTGTCAATCAGGACGTTGATATGAACATTGACAGGGACCCCAGTTAGGAAGTGAAACCAGTTTACGGTACCAACTGTTGGTTAGCTGAATAACTGACAGGCGAGCAAATCCAACCGTAATCTTTACCCTGGTCAACAGTTCTTGACTTATTGTTGTTGTGCGTTGATTTGCAAAACTGAAGATAAATGGCCTACTGATGATAAATGTAGATGAAAAAAAAGGAAAGAGAATAACAAATCCATACAAAGCTGTAGATAAATACAAATGAAGGACAACACAAGACTGCTATGAATGATGTGTCATGACAATCAGGAAACAGAGGTTCAGTTTAATTTTTATCTGAATTCTATGAGGAAAGTCAGTCTCCCGTAAATGGGGACAGACCTTCCTTATATCTTGATAACGTTCTTGTATCTTTATTGGTGACCCGTTTTGTCTGTCTGTTTATCAAAACACAAACCTTCCTTATCAAACACTTTGATACTTTGATATGCTGCAAAACAAAAAAAAAGTTTCTATCCACTTTTCTTCTTACAGCCATGGTTTTCCCCAGGGCTGTTCCGTCCATGGTTTTCCCCTGGGTTGTTCGGTCCATGGTTTTCCCCAGGGCTGTTAGGTCCATGGTTTTCCCCAGGGCTGTTAGGTCCATGGTTTTCCCCAGGGCTGTTCGGTCCATGGTTTTCTCAGGTCCATGTCCGAGCGTAGCCCTCAACATGGCTCCATGTGTTTGTCTCCGTAGACGCCGTCGGACCCTCTACGCACACGCCGGCGCCCTCTTCCTCGGCACTCCCAGGACCCACAAGTGGATCCCCCCCGGTCGCTGCGGGCAACCAGACCCCAGACCGGACCCACTCCTCCCGGGACCAGGCCTGCTACTGGGAGAGCTACCCGGTCCCTCCATCGTCCCTTGGCGACAGCACGGTCAACCCGGCAACGGGTGGAGACGGTGGGGACTGGGCTGGGGCCGCCCTGGGGGAGCTGGGTGATGAAGTGTCTGGCCTCGAGGTGGGGGGGCGCTGGGGGGCGGAGCCTGTTCCCGTCAAAGAGGAGGTGGAGGCCAGGGAGTCGTGGCTCACTGGGGAGGGGCTCAGCGGAGAGGAGGGAGGTGGAGGAGGGGAGGGGGAGGTGGATGCTGCAGGAGACAATGGGAGCGCTCTGTTTAGGACGTTTGACTTGGAGGGCGGAGGAAGATCAAAGTTCTCCTCGGGGAACTTCAAAACATTCCTGGGACGCTCCTCCTCATCCTCGTCGTTAGCAAACCGCGCATCGAACAGCCGTCAGCACCTTCTCCCGTCCTCCTCCTCCTCCTCCTCCTCCTTCCCCGGTCGGGCCCCCCTGGCCATGGGCCCAGGGGGAGAGCCACTGTTCCGCTGCGACGTCTGCGGGAAGTCCTTCACCAAGTTCCCGTCCCTGCGGAGGCACGAGCGCGTCCACACGGGGGAGAAGCCCTTCTCCTGCCGGCACTGCGCCAAGCGCTTCTCCCACAGCCACCAGCTGAAGAACCACGAGCGCACCCACACCGGAGAGAAGCCCTTCCGTTGCAATGTCTGCGGCCGCTGCTTCGCCCAGTCCAACCACATGAAGAGGCACCTGCGCACGCACGCCGCACCCAACGGGATCCAAACCGCCGACCCGCTGGGCCGGTAGCCGGGACGTTGCGTTCGTCTCTGATGAACATTTGACAAGGAGTGTTTCTCCCCCATCCTAGCATCCAGGTGGAAAGTGGGAACGTTCTGTGAACTCCCGATCTCCAAGGCTCTGCTTGTGCGTGAGGTGGGAAGCGGGCATATTTTTTTTATGTGTTTATTAAAGTCAAAACTGTGTATTAAAATCACTTGGGTGAATTGTGTCAACATTGTGTGATTTATTAAGCAAGGTTTACATATGAAGTTAAAGTTGCTGTAGGTAAGATTTGAGATTTATAAAGAGAGAGAGAGGGAGAGAGGAAGATGAGGTTTGGAAGCTGAACAACCACATCTTCTCCTCCCTATGATTCTGCTGGTGTTGCGTTCACACACCTCAATGTTGTGCGCTGCGTGACTGACAAGAGAAGATGGATTCCCCGGACCAATCTGACCAATCCCGATTCTGTCTTGCAGAGGCCGGTGCAGTCAGAGAGGAACAGATATTATCAAAGCGTTTCACTGCAGCTGATTGATGGCTGTGGCATTTCTAACAAATTGTATGAAAATAATATATATAAATATCTGACCTACAGCACTTATAACAAGACTATATTGTGGTGTGAAATGTTTTGGGATGAATTTATAATATACATAATACTGACAAGTTAATAATAAAATCGATACTCTTAATGATTTGGTTTATTGATTGTTCCACATGAGTTTTTTTTCTCCATTTCCCAACTTCTTTAACTGATTGCATCTTTCATGAACATGTAACATTACTGTAGCACCATTTTAATTTATGTCTGCTTTCTGTGAAATATTGCCAAAATTGCTCATAACCTAATATATATATATTTATATATACAGTGTATATACAGTGTATATATATATATATATATATATATATATATATATATATATATATATATATATATATATATATATATATATATATTACTGAGGATCAGTGTACTGATTAGTGTAAACCAGTGTAGTCATAACTCAACCAGTGAAGTCATAACTAAACCAGTGGTCATTAATGTAGACCATTGTAACCATTACTGTAACCCAGTGTAGTCATGTAAGGAAGAACAGCAGATGGTTTTACTGCCTACTGAGTGATGCTGTTCTGGTTTACTGGACGAGGTGTTTGCTTCCGGGGTGAAAGGTCAAGGATAACTCTACTGAGCATTCTGGGGAACCAGGCGTGGGCAAGTGGTGTGGTGTGTGTATATAAGGAGTCTGGCACTCTGCAACACACCTGTGTACACCTGGGGACAGATCATACCTGTATCCACCTGAGGAAATATCACACCTACGGTTTGTCTTCCTTTCATTCCAGGCATTGTCAGATGTGTGACATTTAGTTCTTTCTCCTGGTTTTGTGTTCTAACAATCTTTTTCACTCTCCGTGTCTATCTCTCTCTCTCAGACAGTTGGTTTCATTCATCAACATGGCTACGTTGTGGTTCCTGTTTGCAATGCTCTGCATTACAACTGCAGGTCAGAGGTCGTCCTGACACATATAATGCTGCATATACTGTGTGTGTGTGTGTGTGTGTGTGTGTGTGTGTGTGTGTGTGTGTGTGTGTGTGTGTGTGTGTGTGTGTGTGTGTGTGTGTGTGTGTGTGTGTGTTGTGTTGTGGTGTAACATATTGTTGTCTACTTTTCTCCAGAGCCTCTAGTAGAAAACACGAAGGAGCTGGCAGATCTACAGTCTGGAAACCAAGAAGGTACCTGTCTGTCTGCGTGTGTCTCTCCCTCTTCCATGTAACTTGTCTCTCTCTCCCTTTCTAGCTCGTAACTTATTGTCTCTTTCTCTCTCTAGCTCATAATGTACTGTCTCTCTCTCTACTCCATAACATATTGTCTCTTTCTCTACTTCATAACATATTGTCTCTCTCTCTTTAGCTCATAAGTCATTGTCTCTCTCTGTCTCTCTCTCTCTAGCTCATAACGTACTGTCTCTTTCTCTACTTCATAACATATTGTCTCTCTCTACTTCATAACATATTGTCTCTCTCCTTCATAACATATTGGCTCTCTCTCTAGCTCATAACGTACTGTCTCTTTCTCTACTTCATAACATATTGTCTCTCTCTACTTCATAACATATTGTCTCTCTCCTTCATAACATATTGGCTCTCTCTAGCTCATAACGTACTGTCTCTCTCTACTTCATAACATATTGGCTCTCTCTAGCTCATAACGTACTGTCTCTCTCTACTTCATAACATATTGTCTCTCGCTCTACTTCATAACATATTGTCTCTCTCTCTACTTCACAACATATTGTCTCTCTCTTTAGCTCATAAGTCATTGTCTCTCTCTCTCTCTCTCTAGTGAGCTCGGTCTACTGTCCAGATGGTTGGTTTAATCATGGCTCGCGTTGCTTCCTCTACGTTAACAACCCCATGGACTGGAACGCAGCAGCGGTATACACTCGCTTTCGGCTACTAACGTGTTACTAACTCGTAGCTTATGTGTAACCATCGGAAGAAACGTCACGAATAGCAGTTACTATCGAGCGTGAATTGTCAGTAGCTGATAACTAATTGTTAACTATTGTAACTATTTTGGAACTAATGGAACTAATGCGTAGTCGACAAACTATCAGTAACTGTTGATAGCTATTGTGAAACTATCGTAACTAGTTAACTATTGCTAATTAGCGTGTTATCTCAGGATCACTGCAAGAAGATTGGCGCAGACCTGGCCTCCATCCAAAATCCCGCAGAGAACAACTTCATGCAGCTACTGGTCCAGGTGGGGAACCACAACGACGTGTGGATAGGAGCCTACTACCTGCAGGTACAACACCCACCCGCCCTCAGCTCACTGGGTCACAGTTCAATCCCCCCCCCCCTTCAGCTCCCTGGTCACAGTTCATACCCCCCCCCCCCCCCCTTAAGCTCCCTGGTCACGGTTCACCAGCCTTGATTTGCTTAATGCACACCTTGATAACCCTTAATAACATAATTAGTACATGATCCTTAATGCACATCTTGATAACCCTTAATAAAACCATTCGTACATGATGCTTAATGCATTGCACACCTTGATAACCCTTAATAATACCATTAGCATTTTCCATCCGTTCTTGCTGCTGTACTGTGAAGTTTTTCTCCGATCTATAAAGAACCATTTGATCTCATCTGATCCTGACAGACTAAATGGAGATGGATCGATGGTGACGGGTTGTACTACAGCGACTGGATCGGCATGTCTTCAGCCTCCAGCAACCCCTGTTCCTACCTACGCAAGGACAGTAAGTCTGTCTGTGGTTCTGTCTGCCAGTCTGGGCCTACCCAGCAGCACCAGTATGTCTGTCTGTAGTTCTGTCTGCCAGTCTGTCATTTGTTTCCATGTTATCTGAAGTTGTTCTGTTTTGTTTTCAGACGGTTGGGGCAACTCGGTCTGTAGCACCAATCGGAGATTCATCTGCAGTACAAAACCTGGCAACTGCTAGCTATCTGGCTAACATGTCCAAAACTTGCTGATGGGTAACCTTATTTGGGTTCAGATCTTTTTCCTTTTGTACTTGCATGTTTATTATGGACTTAAATAATAAGTAGTAATAATAATATGTATATATATATATATATATATATATATATATATAATATATATATAATATATATATATATATATATATATATATATATATATATATATATATATATATATATATATACATATATATATATACACACACACACACACACACACCACTATGCAGTGGTGGTAGAAGAGACAAAGTGTTCTTGGAACAGAAAGGTCTTGAGATGAGCTTTAAAATAAGTTCTTATTAAGTTTCTCTGTTATGGGCTCAGACTCAGCATGTATTCAGGCCCTGAATACATGCTCATCGATCACCAATTAACATTTCCATTGTGTATTCAGTTTTGAACGAGATTTTGAGTGCTTTGATTCAGTAATAATAATAAAAAATAAAAAAAACCTTTTCAGATTTGTGTGCTCTTTTCATAACTAAGATATCATAGAATATTATTAAAAAACAGGGTGCATTTTTGGTATTGCTGAGGCCACATTTATTTAAGAGTTTTAAGTTTAATATAAGTTTGTATATCATGTACATGATCCATCATGTAGATGATATATAATGTATCAACGCCGATAACAAGGGAAGATATCAACATGTGTGTGTACTTAATGACGATGCATCAAAATAGGGAACAAGATTTCTGATATGAAGGACGGACATTTGTAGTTTGCCAACAAAATATCCAAGGGTAGTATTTCTAAAATAGAATGGGGGACATATCGCAATTCATAACGGACAGACGTCCCACTACGTCACTTTATGTACAGACCTTGGCACCACCTCTACGGACAGATGTCCCTCTACTAGGGCGGGGTAAAAAAATCTATTTAATCGATTTTGGATCGATTTCATTTAAAATGTTCAATATCGATTCATAGGGCATGAGACAGATTATTATTTTTTATTTTGTTACCATTATTATTATTTTTGCACCTTAATAAACAATGCCTTAATGAAATTTGCAGTGATGGAATGTTGTAGTTCAATACACTTTCACTTTCTAATTCCAAAATTGCACTTTTGAGACTTGAGACAGTTTTGTTTACAGCTCAAGTTTAAACTGTCCAATTTACAAGTTTGCACGTAAAACCTGTTGTCAAAGATGAAGTACCTCTTTATTTTGTACCACAGTTGAGCCATTTTCATAATTTAAGAGAACATTGAATTGAACAGTGATTAATCGATTTAGGACATTGGCCACGACACCCAGCCCTACCCGCTACGTGGACGCGGCGGTGCAGAGGGCCTGGTGTCGGCCCAGGTTCCCCCGGCTGGAGTAGCGTCGGCCGCACTGCGTGCAGGCGTAGGGCTCCCCCACGTGGATGCTCATGTGCGGCTTGAGGCTGCTCGACCGCAGGAAGTGTTTCCCGCACATGCTGCAGCTGAACGGCCTCACGGTGCGCTGGCTGCTGCTGGGGCCGTGGCTCAGCCGCTGGTGCACCGTCAGGCCTTTGGAGGTGGAGAAGTCCTTCCTGCACATTGGACAGCTGAAGACCCACGGATGAGCGGGATCTCGACCTTTCCCCTCTGATAGAGAGGTCGATGGGTCCGCTTCACGGAGGAGGGGGCGGGGGGTTTGCTCTGGAGGCAAAGCGGCGAGGAGCCAATGCCGTCCTTTGCTCCTCCTGTTTGCCGGGGGGTGAGGAGGCGGGAGGAGAGGCGTCGGGGAGCACCCATTTCGATGGACCTGCTTCCCTTTGATAGGCGGCCTCCCCTAGCAACGCCACGACCAGGAGCTGGCCTTGAGACCCCACCCAGCAGGAAGCCTGCTCCCCCTCTGGGCGACGGACCACCGACCAGACCGCTGCCAGACCAGGGCTGCTCCTCCTGCTGGTCCCCTCCAGACATGAAGACCAGTGGAGCACACCACTCCTCCTTAGGGGCGAAGGAGGGCTGCTGGTCTACCACTAGAGACAGAGAGACAGATGAGAGGTACTGCTCTAGGCTAGTCTGGTACTGGTCTGGTAACAGGTACTGGTCTAGTCTAGTCTGGGTCCAGCTCTTGTTAGAGGTACTGGTCTGGACTGGGACCAGGTCTGGTACGTACTGCTGCTAGCAGGGAGCTCCCGATGGCGTTCTCCCATGATGCACCCTGTCAGCTCCTCTTCCAGCTTGATCACCACCAAAGGCTTCTGAGAGAGTGAGAGTGAGAGTGAGCTATAGCACGATTCCACAAGCTACATCCTAAAATGGCTGAAGGGAGCAGTGGCATCTATCTGCTGGTTTTCCCTCAAGGACGTTTTCCTGCTTTAACACGGCAGTGTGCCCACTGTTTGGGGCTCACTACAGCGCTTCAACTTTTGTATGCTTGTCGTGTTGTGTGGCCTCTCTGAAGAGGCCTTTTATATACCATACCCTTTATAAGAATAAACTCTTAGTTTAATCTGAGTTAGGTTGTCAATACAGTTCAAATAATTTTCCACCACATACTGTGCCTAATATAACAACTCTAGAGCAGCAGGTATACATATATATATATACTCTATCTAATATAACAGCTCTATAGAGCAGAAGATACTGTACCCAATATTACAGCTCTGTAGAGCAGCAGACATAGATAAACTGTACCTCCTCCAGCAGGTCCGTTTCTCCATCCTGGTCTCCAAGGAGAGGCTCAGCACTGTGACCTAGAGATGAAACAGACTCCCATGACATATACATTTAACAGTTCAAAATACTTATGATCAGTTTTAGCTCGAGCCCCTTCCCAAAAAAAATATATCTGAACGCACGGTCCACTTTGTACACACAGCTTTTTGCCGTGATATTACATATATTATATTATATTATAATATATAATTGCTCGGGGAGTCCGCACCATCACTTTCACCTCCCAGTTGCCGGTCAATATGGACTTCAGGGAGGGAACGTTGATGTCACGACAAAGCATCAAGCGAAATTCGCGGAAAAGTTCAAATATTTCCACTCGCGCGAATTGTTCAGGCGAGTAGAATGACTCGAAATCCGCGTAAATTAGCTTTTCAAGCCTGGCCATTCATCAATTCACTTCTATACGCGTCTTCGCATTGACTTTGAATGGATTCGCGCTGCGACTTCGTTATTGGTGTGAATTGTGAACGCACCACTCATCCATCATTCAACAACAGTAACATCAGCCACTCATCCATCGTTCAACAGAAAAATGTCATGAACCTTTAACACTGTAACTCCATTAAGGAGGTGAGGGAACAACAGCAACACCACCTCTTTCTGAGCAGCTCCCCAACGGCGGGACGGGGGCTCCAACTTCCATCAGCCGCAGTTTGCTCTTCAGTTCCAGGTTCTCTCTCTGGGTCCGGGACACCTCCAGCCTCAGGTGGGTAAATCCATCGTCCACCAGCTTGCAGATCTCAAGAACGGCCGTATTAGCCAGGACCTCCATAATGGAAAGCAACTGAGTGTGAAAATGCCCACAGTTCTCCATCGCCTTGTTTTACTTTCCAATAAACAAGGGCTCGGTTGCAACCTGGCTGTGACGCCACTATCTCGCAGACGGTTACTTCTTCTTGGGGTTAATAACGGCTTGAAACGCTTGAAACCTTGCAGCGCATACCTCCGCAATCCACCAGTGCTCAGCGGCCAAGCCTGGTATTGCAGCTGTTTTAGCGGGCTGTGGACGGGTCCATCGATTCACAAAAGTAGGTATCGCCGTTCACTCCAATACAAGTGGGGAACAGGAATGTGTCTCCGCAAAAAAAAGTCAGGATATCAATCAAAGGCACATAATTATCTTTATACCATATACTAATACAATGTAAAGTTTATATTTTCAAAATGCCACCTCAAGCGTTTTATAAGCCATTTTATTTATTTTTTTTGCAGAAAAAGGAGGGGAGGGCAGGTGAAACAAATGTTGTTTCCGCCCGGCATCCGAGAGGGCTCAGTGCACGGCTCCGTTAAAGGTCCCATGGCAATGCACCAGGTGTGGTGTGATTAGCCATTACACACCGTTTTGGGAATCTGCCCCTTATGACATCACAGGTGGGCGTGTCCACCTAGATGTGTGCTGGATAGGTCAGTCTACCAGCCTACCCAGTGGACTGTAGCAAACGTTGCTCATCTATCCGTCACACATCTAGGTGGACACGTCCACCTGTGATGTCATAAGGGGCAGATTTCCAAAACGGCTTGTAGCGGCTACACCTGGTGCATTGCCATGGGACCTTTAACTTCTCATGTCCGAGGTTTTTCCTTTTTAGAATGACATGGATTTTTTTTAGTCACTGCTGTAACCTCATCTTTTAAAGTCACCAAGGGATTTGTAGACTGGTTCAGCGGTTGATTCTCGTTTCAGAAACACAAAATTATATTAAACGAGTGGTAATTAAGACTTTTTGCATACGTCCAGTTATCGCTTAAGTATGTTTTTAAGAATGACATTTAACAAGCTTGCGGAAGTGTGACATCAGAGAGCATGTGAAGCAGACACAAATCGCTAAACCATAGCTTCTTTTTTTTAGAGTTTTGGCAAAAACGGAACCCCTTAATAATCTATCCCTTGTGTTTTTGTGTATCCCACTGGGAAATATCCCAGTTCAGTGTTTATAGTTTATAGTAACGCATTAAAGAAGCAGGGTTTTAAAATTAGGTTTATTTTTTGACTGAACAACCGTTTGAGGCACTGGCACCTTCAGTCATCTGTGATTAGTAAGAACATTACATTACAGTGTGCCAAGTTCACAGCAGCAACATGTCACTCAAGTGCACCAGTCCTCCATGGCATCTCAAGGGTCAGGGCTGGACCCTGTTGGTTGAGGCCAATAACACACACGTCTAAATCCATTCAGCTGTGTGTTTCAGGACTTCGGGGGGGTGTCTCGATGGTCTCTAGATGGTTTTCAGGGGGGTTTCTAGGTTGAGCCGTGAGTGGTGCCTAGGTGGAGCTGTGGGTGGTGTCTAGGAGCTCTGGGTGGTGTTGTGGATGGCCTGGTGTCGGATGAGGTTGCTGAGAAAGGAGAACTTCTTGCCACACTGGGAGCACTGGAAGCGTTTCTCCCCGGTGTGGACGCTCTGGTGCACCTTCAGGTTGTTGGAGGTGGAGAAGTGTTTCCCACAGTGGGCGCAGCGGAACGGCCGCTCCCCCGTGTGCACCATCAGGTGCCTCTTCAGCCCCGACAGCTGTCCGAAGCTCTTCCCGCACTGGGGGCACCGGTGCGGCCGCTCGGGCCCCCCTGGTCCCACTGGTCCCCCCGGAGCCCGCCGCGGGAGCCGCAGGTCGCCGTTTGGCCCCGCCTCCGCGTGGCGTCGGGCCGACGGCAGAGTGTTTGTGCCATGATTGGCCGACGGAGGGTAGGCGCCTGCGGGAGGCGCGATGGCGCCCGGCCAACGAGGGGGGCCGTGGTGGAAGGGGCCACCGTACGAGCCGTCGGCCGCGAGCAGCAGGTCCCCGGGGGGGCGGTTACCGCCGCATATCCACGGCAAAGCAACGTCATCGCCACCGGCTTCCGTCAGGTCCTGAAGCGCACCGATCAGGATGACTTCCTGTTTGGAGCCTCCGGGGGTGCGGCCATCGGAGGGCGGGGCATCCCGGAACATCTGAGAGGAACAAGATGGCTGCTGGTCGTCTTCCTGTCCACCATGTTGGCCTTTCCAGAGCGCTCCAGGACTGGCATTCTCTGGTAGCACAAACACACACATACAAGCACACACACACACACACACACACACACACACACACACACACACACACACACACACACACACACACACACACACACACACACACACACACACACACACACACACACACACACACACACACACGTAAGCACACACACATACAAACACTCTGTATCTCTTAGTGTAAAACAACAACATGTAGCTGTGTGTGTCTGTGTGTGTGTGTGTGGTGTGTTGACCTAAGGGAGTAAGGTGAGCTCCGAGTGGGGTCTGAGGTGAACTCACCAGGAGGTGTAAAGGCAGCACCAGGATCAGTCCGACTGCAGGGGGTCCCTAGACTCAGGGCCCGCCCCTGTAGACAGAGAGAGGTTCTGATTGGTCCAAGAATTCACAGAGGAGCGGTCCCTCCCCAATTAACAATAGTGTCATTCATGAGTAACAATGTTGGGTAATGGTGTCATTATTGGGCAATGATATTAATGTGTTTCAATGTCATTTATGGGTAATGATGTCTTATTGGGTGATGTCATAAATCTGTAATATTATTGGGAAAATTAATTCATTAATGCTTAATGTCCTCAATGAAACATGTCATCAGAAGTCATGATGTAATTCTTAAGAAACAACATAAAAGGAGTAACTCTGCCAGACTAGCCTAACTATTAAAAGAAGCATATTAATGAAGTGGCTTAGAGAAATTGTATTGATTCAAACTAATTGCAGGTAATGCTTCCGACTACAGGTGAATTACAAAAAAACACTAATACACGTTTATCATACAATAATTATTACACCACAGCATTGTTGAATGCTTGATTCTGAGATAGGTCAATACAAGTTTTCAGTAACTGCCGTCCCGTTATCGTGACTTTGACGGTGGGCCGCTCACCGCCCCCGTCGTACGTTCCTTTTAAATAATGGGAAGGCCCCGAGTGGTTCATTCTTACTTTAAATGTAGTAATCACCTCAGGAAGGCGCTAAATGCTTTTATACAAAAGACAAACAACCACAATCTGTACAATAGGATTTATTTAAGTGTAGGTAGGTACAAAGATATACAAACACGCTAGCTGTTGCAGCGGCGTGAGGGCTGTGAGGATCCATGAAGCCTCATCTTCTCTGAGTCTCTGACGCCCACAGAGAGCACCACTAACCTCTTCGCTCCACGCCCCTCCGCAAGTCAGAAGAAGACAAAGACACCCCCTGGAAGAGGAGGATCCAGGGGGGGGGAAACCCTAGAGCCAGAACCCTTCCCGGGACCCCCGGGCCGGGTCAGCAGTTGTGCGTGAGCTTCTGGTGTCTCCTCAGGTTGCTGGGATGGGAGAAGCGCCGGGGGCAGACGGTGCAGCCGAAGGGCCGCTCCCCTGTGTGCACGTAGCCGTGCACGTCCAGCTGGCTGCGGCACACAAAGCTCTTCCCGCACAGCGAGCACACGTGCGCCCGCCGGCGCCGGTGGCGTGCCGCGTGCTTCTGTAGCTCCGCCTCCTGGTTGAAGCGCTTGCCGCAAACGACGCAGCCGTGGGGGGCGAGGCGGGGGTCAGGGGTCACTGGGCTGGGTCTCTGGTGGAGCTTTGGGGCGGAGCTAGCGGGGAGGCTTCCTGATAGCGACGGTCCCGGTGCGGCGATGAAACCGAGACCTGCGGTGAAGGACTCCTCTCTCCCTCCTTGCTCCTCCTCCCTTCCCCTCTCCTCCGGTCTCTTCGCCCCGCCCAACCAGCGAAACCCCTCCCCCTCGTCGTCGACCTTCATCACCGCGGCGACTGTACGGTGATCACTTGACGACAGAGTTTGGGTGAACGCCGCTGTGACTTCGGACCACGTCTGCCTCTGGCGTTCCTCATTCTGCTCGCCAGAAAACAGCGGGCTCTCCACTCTGACATCACTTCCTGTTAGTGGCTCCTGTGAGCAGCCGCTGGTGAAAAGCAAGGAGAGGTCATCTGATCCACTGACCTCCGATTGGCTGCGCGGCTCCTCGGGTCCAGCAAAGGGTGTCGCCCCCGAGCCAGCGTCTGGTCTGTTGGAGGTGTGGTCTGACTCGCTAGGCTCCGCCCCCTCCACCTTCACGATCCTCAGAGGCTCCGCCTCCACAACCTGAAACAGAGGAGAGCAGTGTCCTCATGTACCTATTATGGGATGTATTCACAACAGTCCGTCACACTACCACAGGGTGGATGTTGAAAGTACCTCCATCTTGGTGGAGGTCACGACCTGCTGGCGGGGGTCCTGATCCCGGGGTAAGGGGGGGGTCTTCTGGCAGCGGCCCAGCCCCCGAAGCCGGCCCTGGGGGAACGGACCTGCCGGACACCACCGCACTTTAACACCAAACCTGCTGCGGGATAGTCCTACCTAGTCCAGCCTCCAACTGAGGGTCTTCATAATAATATATTCCTACCTAGTCCTTCTTCCCACTGATGGTCTTTATAATAATAAAGTCCTACCTACCTCCCACTGAAGGTCTATGTAAAGGGAGGTTTGGTATATTTAGGGGGGTATAGGTGTACGTATATATGGAGGTGTGTGTATTGAGGGGAGTGAAGGAGTGTGTATTTTTGGTGTGCAGGTGTGTGTATTGAGGGGTGTGTGTATTTAGCGGTGTACCTGCCAGGGCTTCGCGGTGCGGTCTGCCCAGAATGCGGGAGCCAGGGAAGCGGGCTGTCCCTTCGGATCCCTTCATTCTCTCCGCCCGGTACTTAGCGACCTGCATCTCCAGGAGTCGGACCTTCCTGCGGAGAAAGTCGTTTTCCTTCTGGTTCTGAGACACCTCGAGATGAACGACCGCATATCCGTCGTCCACAACCTTGCAGATCTCGGCCACGGCCGCGTTAGCCAAGACCTCTATGATGGAGGCGATCTGCGAGTGGAAATCCACGGGAGACGACATTATTGTGTCCAAAAACACACTAGACGTAAAAGAAAACAACAACTTTAAACGTTGTATTTGTCTCAGGCCATTCGCCAAATATGTCAAGTTAAGTAAACTAAACCATGTGTCGTTTTTGTATTGGTTAAACCCCTTTAAGACAGAATAAGCTGTCTTTGTTTTCAGGAGATTGTAGTGGGAACTAATGTCCTCCTGGCTTCTTGTTTTGTGGTAGAGTGTTGCGGGGAGCAGCACCGCCGCCTGCTGTTCAGGAGTGGAAGTCCTCATCACCGCGTTTCAGGCATTCTCTGGTCGATGGTTCTCATCCATAATAGTGGATGTTCTCATCTAAGGCCTGAACGGGTTGCTCCAAATTAAAGTTTTTTTGCGAGAGATTTCCCTTACAGAACTAACCATCTCTAACCTAATACCTAAACTTACCGTCTCTAACCTTATGCTAAACTGACCTTGAGTAAATGTAACATTATCTAACCTCATACGTAAACGAACCATCTCTAAACGTATTCATAACTTAACCATCTGTAACCCCATACCTAAACTCACCATCTCTAACTAAATACATAAACTAACCATCTCTAACCTTATAACTTACTTATCGATATATGTATTATATTTTTAAAGCTGTAATGTTTATTTATATTTGTTATTATAGTTGGAATTTATTGCTTTAGGCCTACCTGTCTTTTGATATTAATATATGGTTGTATTGTCTCGCACTAAATGTCCCTTCAGGGATGAATTAAGTTCCCATCCAATGTAATGTGAAGTGATGTAATGTAACATACTCTTACGTGATTCAATGTAATGTAATGTGTGAGGTAACGTAACGTGATTAAGGTCCAGGGCCTCTTCAAAAGACCCTTGACCTCAGCCATCTGTTGCTTGTTGTCTTCTCGCGATATCTCTCCAGCGAGGCAGCTGTACAAGGTCGTTTAAGACCGGGACGGGGACACGTGTTCATGTCACCTAATATATTCTAGAAACCTCGACCAGATCACTTTAACGGTGGCTACTGGCTCTTGCTTTTAAATCCGTTTTACTGCGTAGGTAAGATGTCTAGAGGAAGCCGCAGTCGCTCCTCTGCTCCGGCAAGGTAAACTTCATCACTGATAATAATACTTGTTTATAGGTATGTCTCTACTCTGGTGTAATTGATAAATAGTACCGACAAGTGACTTATATTGAGAGGTAAGCAGTTGTTTGTGTAGACAGGCTTCACTGTTATTGAACTGAGCTTCGTCAGGAAGAACATAGCTTCTCAAGGTCAGTAATTGACAATAATAAAGTATTTATGTCACCAAACCAGTTATATCCGGTTTTTCTATAGGTATATTTCTTTAGTGTGTGCTGGACATTGGATAGGTGCTGCGTAGTGCGCAGGCAATGTTAATTAAGTTTAACTGCAGTATCTCGGAAAAAAACACTGAAGGATTACTAAACAAATATAGAAGTTACTGAAAAGCAAAAAAGGAGTTTTATTAAATGTTTTGGAAGCATTTTTATTTAAAACATGAATGACCTCTTCAGTTAAGACCAAGCTTCTACCAGACCCTGTTATGTAGACATGCATGAAACGCTTCTAGCATGTTAATGTCACTTTATGTGCAAATAAGTAAGTTAATGAATTATGCATTATTTACCACATACATATTCAGATACGGTTTAATCAAATTATTATTTAACAGCATTAAAATCAATCTCATATCAAACACATAATGGGAGCCAAGAAAGCGAACGCATTGACCAGTCTAGTTAGTAACATTAGTTTACTGTCATTTTAAATCTGCACCATAAGCAACCCCATGGCTTGTAGCTACTGTTATCCCTCGACTTTCTGAGGAACTCTCATTTAGATGTTGGAGTAAATAGCTGTGCAGTAGAACATTTACAAAGTGCTGGTTTACACTGGCCACTGGTTACACACCTGTCTTCCCATTGCTCTCCTCTGAAACTCCAGGCCCTGATATACATGAACTCAGTTGAAATAGTCCATATCTCGCTGCCTATTATTGGAAAACAATACCACATGTATTATTACCCCAGTATCTGGTATTTGCAAATATTTATATTTATTTCAAGAAGCCAGACACCAGTATCAACTTTGTTGCAAGTATGTCGTGGCTAACCAACCCGCTTCTAGCGGCTTACCAACACATTGTAAGCTACAGTTTAGTGCCACAGATCTGGGTGATGAGGACATTAACCTTTCTTTCGCTTCATATATTTTTCTACCAATCATAATGCTTGAGGCAAGGATCTGTAGGTGCCTTACTTGTGAACAAAAACTGGAACAGTAGCTGAAGTAGTAAACTGTAAAAAAATTAATAAAAAAATAAGTTTCTGTAAAGGTTTCCAATCAACACCATTAAGACTGGTCAATGTACAAATACACTTTTAATATAAGTACCTGAAACCTTAATCCACTCAAAAAGTTTTCTTTGGTAGAAATCTCCGTACCAAAAGAGGAAACAAGGCTTAACTCCGCCCCTTGCAGTTCCTGAAACAGGCTTTGCTGTCTGCCCCCTCTTTGCTAGAACATGGAAAGACTGCTGGATCGCAGATTAGCTAGTGGCTAACCACCACACTGTTAGCCAGTGGCTAACCCTCGCACTGCTAGCTAGCGGCTAATAACCATGGTCCTTCTTCAGCCACAGCCCCGCCCCGTCTCACGCGCCATCCCACGCGCCTATGCCTGTCCAGCCCGCCCCTGCTGCCCTGGCCCCTGCCCAGCCTCAGGGGCCAGGGCTCATGGCCCAGATGGCCACCACCGCTGCTGGGGTAGCAGTGGGCTCGGCCATGGGTAGCGTGATGGGAAGCGCCCTCACCGGAGCCTTCAGTGGAGGCAGCAGCAGCAGCAGCAGCCCGGAGCCGGCCAGGCCCGCCTACCAGGTGAGCCCGGGTCCTCCGGCTGGTCCCCTTAGGGGTGTGGGATTACATTCAGCGACTAACTCAAAACTAATTTACAGGAGGCCCCCAGGCCGGCTCCCGCTGCTCCCGGACCCTGCCACTATGAGGTGAGGCAGTTCCTGGACTGTGCGACGACCCAGGGCGACCTCAGCCTTTGTGAAGGGTTCAGCGAGGTCCTCAAACAGTGCAAGTCCTCCCATGGTAAGAGTTCTTAAATATAGATTCATTATAAACAGAGTATTTCTAAACCAATACAGAGCCTATATAATCCCATATACAGCCTCTATAAACCAATATAGAGCTTTCATGAACACAGACCCGCTATAACAACATAGAGCCTCTTTAAACCCATATAGCGTCTCTACAGACCCATATAGAGCATCTATAAACACACATATATAGAGCCTCAATAAACACACAAATATATAGAGCCTCAATAAACACAAATATATAGAGCCTCTATAAAAACTGAACCTCTGTACCGCTCGGTGGAAACGAGGCAATAGAAGCTCTTAAAAACATGGAACCTCTACGAACACATAGAGCCTCTATAAACATGTATATAGAGCCTCTATAAACGCATATAAAGCCTCTGTAATCACAGCCTCTATAAACATGTATATAGGTATAGAGCCTCTATAATCCTAATGCATATAGAGCATCTATAAACAATATAGTCTAATATAAATGCTAACATGAATGCTGACCTTTGAGGTGATCATTGTCTGTTTAAATCATTTAAACAGTGAATTCTAGACGGCACCCTTGAAGTTGAAAGATTGTGCCATTTGAAAACCATCATCTCTTTTATCAACCCAAATGGTTTAACATTTCATCCTTGTGTTTTATTTGTTTAAGGTGTGACGGCATTGGTGTAATGGGTGGGCAGCCATTTTGGGATCATAACACTAGAATACACTTTCATCTCTTTGTTTGTTTGGTTGATTGGTAATTGTAAATTATGAACGGTTTTTGATGAAACTTCAATAAATTGCTGCTAACTGTTGCCTCCGTCTTGTGTATTGACTAAAAGTGGCCAACCAGAAGATTGGTTTGCTTCTCCTTGGCAAGACCTTTGGCGATAAACTTTTACAAAGTGTGGCCCCCCACATCCAGTTGGTAACATCTATAAAAATGAAAAATGCAACTCCACCGTCTTTCATCAGTGGGCCGTAGGCTCATCTTCAGTGTGAACTCATACTAGATATATTGGTACTTCAAATGTTGTCATGAACGTCGTCGAGATTGCCAGTAAGCAGGCTGTGATTGTACTGTGACATTCATTGGGGCCTCCCAATCGATATCACCACCGCCATCCTACATTCCTTTCTAATAATGGAAAGACCCTGAGTGGTTCATTCCTTACTTTAATCATAGTTGTCTATTCAGAAAGGCACTATGTTTTATACAAAAGACCAACAACCAGAATCTTCTAGGATTTATTCAAAACATGTACAAAGATATCCAAACGAGCAGAGAGAGACTTCATCCAACCATCAAACCTGTTGCTGCGGCGCGAGCGCTGTAAGGTGTCATGAAGCCTTATGTTCTCTGAGTCTCTGTCGCCCACAGAGAGGACCGAGGACCACCAGTATGCACTCCCCTCCAGAGGTCAGTGGGTGGTGGAGATGTAATGCCTGTATCACTGACCCCAGTTGGGGTTCAGTGGTTGTGCATGAGCTTCTGGTGTCTCCTTCAGGTTGCTGGGATGGGAGAAGCGCCGGGGGCAGACGGTGCAGCCGAAGGGCCGCTCCCCCGTGTGCACGTAGCCGTGCACGTCCAGCTTGCTTCGGCTAACGAAGCTCTTCCCGCACAGCGAGCACTCGTGGGCCCGGCGGCGCCGATGGCACGCCGCGTGCTTCTGTAGCTCCGCCTCCTGGCCGAAGCGCTTGCGGCAGATGCCGCAGCCGTGGGGGGCGAGGCGCCCGGGGTCAGCGGTCACTGGGGGTCTGTAGTGGAGTTT
This sequence comes from Melanogrammus aeglefinus, assembly GCA_900291075.1. NCBI lineage: Eukaryota > Metazoa > Chordata > Actinopteri > Gadiformes > Gadidae > Melanogrammus > Melanogrammus aeglefinus. The sequence goes on from OLKM01000209.1 coordinate 109,222, forward strand.
GTGGGCGGAGTTAGCTGGGAGGCTTCCTGATAGCGATAGTCCTGGATGCGATGAACCCAAGACCTGCGGTGAAGGACTTCTCTCTCCATCCCTGCTCTTCCTCTCTCCTCCTCTCCTCTCTCCATCCCTGCTCCTCTCTCCCCCTTTCCTGCTCTTTTTGAAGGCCGCCCGACCAGAGATAGTCCTCCACTCCGTCGTCGTCGACCACCATCACCGCGGCGACGGTACGGTCGTCACATGAAGGAAGAGTTTGGGTGAACGCCGCTGTGGTGTTTCTGACCACGTCTGCCTCTGGCGTCCGTCTTTCTGCTCGACAGGAAACAGCTGACTACCCGCTCTGACATCACTTCCTGTTAGTGGCTCCTGTGAGCAGCCGCTGGTGAAAAGCAAGGAGAGGTCATCTGATCCACTGACCTCCGATTGGCTGCGCGGCTCCTCGGGTCCAGCAAGGGGCGTCGGCCCCGAGCCGGCGTCTGGTCTGTTGGAGGTGTGGTCTGACTCGCTAGGCTCCGCCCCCTCCACCTTCACGATCCTCAGAGGCTCCGCCTCCACAACCTGAGACAGAGGAGAGCAGTGGCCTCATGTACCTATTATGGGATGTATTCACAACAGTCCGTCACACTACCACACAGGGTGGATGTCGAAAGTACCTCCGTCTTGGTGGAGGTCACGACCTGCTGGCGGGGGTCCTGGTCCCGGGGTAAGGGGGGGGTCTTCTGGCAGCGGCCCAGCCCCCGAAGCCGGCCCTGGGGGAACGGACCTGCCGGACACCACCACACTTTAACACCAAACCTGCTGCGGGATAGTCCTACCTAGTCCAGCCTCCAATTAAGGGTCTTCATAATAATATATTCGTACTTCTTCCCAATGAAGGTCTTTATAATAACATAGTCCTACCTCCCACTGAAGGTCTTGACTAATAAAAAATGTATTATCATAAATTAGATTGTGTAGTTTAAAATGTATCTGGAATTCTGCAAAAAGTAAAGATGGAGGTGCGTGTATTTAGGGGTTTATAGGAGTGTGTACATTTGGAGGTATGTGTATTGAGGGGTGTGAAGGTGTGTGTGTATTTAGCGGTGCGTATTTAGCGGTGTACCTGCCAGGGCTTCGCGGTGCGGTCTGCCCAGTATGCGAGCGCCAGGGAAGCGGACAGTCCCCTCGGGTCCAATCATTCTCTCCGCCCGGTACTTGGCGACCTGCAGCTCCAGGAGTCGGACCTTCCTGCGGAGGAACTCGTTTTCCTTCTGGTTCTGAGACACCTCTAGATGAACGACAGCATATCCGTCGTCCACAACCTTGCAAATCTTGGCCACGGCCGCGTTAGCCAAGACCTCTATGATGGATGCAATCTGCGAGTGGAAATCCACGGGAGACGACATTGTTGTGTCAAAAAACACACTAGACGTAAAAGAAAAAATAACTTTAAACGTTGTGTTTATCTTGGGCCATTCGCAAAATATTTCAAGTTCAGTCTTAAACCATGCCTCGTTTAATCTATTGGTTAAAACCCCTTTGTGACAGCATAAGCAGTCTTTTTTCAGGAGACAGTAGTGGGAACTAATGTCCTGGCGTCTTGTTTTGCGGCAGCGGAGCGTTTGGAAGAGTAGCACGCTCTTCATAGGTCCATGTCCGTGAGCACGCCCCCTGTTGTTCAGGAGCGGAAGTACTCATCACCTCGTTCCAAGCGTTCTCCATCTCACGACGGAAGGCCTGAACGGGTTGCTCCAAATTAACGTTATTGGCGAGAAATACGGTGTGACTTTCCGTTACAGGGGTTTTGCGGTGAAAAGGCGAGGGACTGCTGATTGAGGGCATATCCATCTGCGTGTGCGTTAAATGTTTCAGATATTGCTGTCTAAAAATGTCGGATTTATTTTTTTATTGCGTTTGTTCTTGTTCCCCTGGACATCATGTTACTTTCCGCCTAGCTCCGGGGACAGTTAAATGGCATACACAGCTCATAGAAAATAAGAGACCGGAAATTGAATTATGGTATACCGGAATAGCGCTATAATTCAGGACACTCACTCACCCATCCTTATGTTAAGATAAAAACAAGCCAACAGGGGACCTCAGTTAGTTAGTTGCAGACAGAACTTCTTTCACCCAGATCCAGAATGTTACATTACATTAAAAAAACCTGGTGGGAATTTCACACCACGTCAATCGTTTTTGTGTAAAATAATGAGTCATCCGAAATTATAACATTTAAGCCTATTTATTAAACTAATAAATATATAACGACATACAACAAGGAGAAGTTCAATGCATTGACAAAAGCAAGGACTTCGTGTACAGTTGCAGACAGGTCTTATAATGCTGATAACAGCTTTGCTCCCCAATAAAAACAGAATTTTCCCATTGATAGGCCTACCTAAACTAATAGGCCTAATGTTTATATATAGAAAGCTGTAATGTATTTAGGCTATTTAAAGTTTTTATTCTAGTGTGATTATTTTACCATTATTAGGCCTATCCGTCAATTTTTTGTGGTATTGTCTGCTGCTGTCATAACTAAATGCCCCTTCATGGATAAACTAACTTCCCATCTACGGTGACGTAATGTGAAGTGAGGAAATGTAGGCCTATTTGAATGTACTGTGATGTAATGTCATTTAATGTGTTGTAAAGTAGGCCTATAATGTAATGTGATGTGTGTTAATGTCACGTTATGAGATCCTGCGTAGTAAAGATGGCGAGAGGAAGCTCCGGCAAGGTCATCATCCTTTCTGATAACACTACCCCGACATTCCCTGATAATAATACCTTTGCATATGTTTAGTAGCTATTGTGGTGTGATGTCGCTATACTCCCAACAGCGGGGACGCGCTGTGAGCTGCTGTCGACGCAGAATATTTTCTTCCTCTCGGATAATTGGAAAGTTGTATACTGCCGCCTGGTGGTAGCCTACATCTTCTAAACAAATCAATGTATTAAATTATTCGTTTTCAATCACATTCTACAAAAAGTCGGTACTGAATATAGGCCTACCTATACTTGTTTTGTTTAATACAAACTAACCTGCCCTGAAAATGAATAATCTGCATCGATGAGGGTATTATGTGAGCATTACGAGCGTCCAGTAGGGGCGACACTTGACCTTTGAGCCTTCAGACAGTCTGCTTCAGTTAACTTACTATCCGACTGAACTGCAAACGGTACTAACTAACGGTGCTGTGCTTCTCCTGCAGACTTCACTCAAAAGCCAACCATCAACCATGCCTTTCATCGTTCTGGACACCAATATATCTGCGGAGGTTTTACCTGCAGACTTTCTGAAGAAGCTCTGCTCCTGCACCGCCGCTGCTCTGGGAAAACCAGAAGAGGTGAGTATCTTAAGGCAACTTCTGTTAAGCTTTAGACCAACTTTTTTTTTAAGCACATGTGTTGTTGAAAGAACCTCTAAAGCCCCCCATGTGGTTACCAGAGGATGAACGTTGCGGTTAAACCTGGGTTACCGATCCTGATGGCCGGGTCCTCTTCTCCGTGCGTCATGCTGTCCGTGTCTGCGATCGGGGTCACCGACACCGCAGAGAAGAACCGGGAGCACAGCGCCAAGATCTGCGCGTTCCTCGCGGAACAACTAGTTATCCCAGTAGAAAGGTAGGTTTACATTACAGCGTTCTAGGCCCAGCCCAGTGGCATCCGTAGAAAACAGTAGCCTAATTAGTATAACAACGAAAGCAGTCGACAATAACTGTAGAATCCAAGGAATGCTGGGACTTCAGGTATCCTCAACTGTAAAAGCAATTGTAGAATATTATAATTAAGCTTTTTATAAAACTGTGGATTGAACTCTGCTATAGTTGTAAGCCTATCTGTAATGTAAAACCCCACACTACCGTTATCCACCACTTCACCCTGGCACTGATGTTGCCCAACTCATGTATATACCAATAACTGCTGTTCAAACATGAATCTCTAACCTTCAGTAATCTTTAACCCCTCTCGCTGTTGGATCTACTACACACAGACATATGGTACCACACACTATTTAAGATATAAAGTGTACATCTATTTTTGTTTGTTTAGTTCTAAACTGCCAGGGGATTCTATTGAATTAGGTTTTCCAGAGGGAGGGAGGCAATATTCCAAAAGGGAGGGAGGGAATATTCCTAGAGGGAGAGAGAGAGTATTCCCAGAGGTAGGGAAAAAGTATTCCAAGAGGGAGTCAGTATTCCCAGGGGGAGTATTCCAAGAGTGAGGTGGAATTCCCAGAGGGAATAATATAAGCAGTATTCCCATTGGGATTTGTTTAATTATGGAGATAAATGGTGTCCTGTGTTTTGGTTGGCAGGATCATGATTTGCTTCCACGCGTTGGAGCCTCATCAGGTGGGGAAGATGGGGACTGTCATGAGTTACCTGTGATCACTTGCTGACGCCATGAAGATTTGAAGCCCGCCCATTATCACTTACCGTGGCCAGGGAGATGGAAGCTCCGCCCATGATTACCTTATTGTATGTGAAGGAATGATAATTATAATTCAGTAAATGTTATTTTTAGGTATTTTACTCCTGACTTAAGTAACAAGAGATGTATAGCCAAATAAAGGATATCAATTGAAAAAATATTTAAAACAGTTTATCTGTCCTTTAATACAAGATTTTGTACATGCCAATACAGCCAAGCACGGCTAGCTCTAAGTAGTGTTTCTCTAACTTATTCTAGTAGTACCCCCTCTTAAGAATTTTTTCAGCCGCGTTCCCCCTTCATCGGCCCACAACAGGAGATACAATAAAATGAACATCAATAATGTAGGTTCGTTCTATTTGGCAGTGTAAACAAACGTAAAAAGTAAAAACGTAAACATTTTTTTGACATTCTCATGAGTACTCCCTGCATTACTCCAAAGTACCCCTAGGGGTATGCGTACCCCCATTTAAGAATCACTGCGGTGCTCTAAACTTTAAGAACCGACCAGATTAAGAACGTTGCACAAGCCTTTAAACAGCCACTAAAGGATGGGAAGCATTTTATAACCGACCGGACGTAGAATGTTGCAACGGCCAACATTATTAGAGCCACTACAGGATGGCTGAAACAATAATGACGAGGTGATTGGTTGAATCAGATGAGCTGGTTGGTAGAGCTGATCGAAGTCAAACTCAAAACCGACTGTGCCTGTTGTGTGTGTGCTTGATTCAGCATAGGGTTAGCTTTTTAATGACTAGGTTAATTTATAGATGAAAAGGCGCGTTATAAAAAGTACCGGTGGTAAACCTGTTAGATACTGTAGTGTAGATAATTTAAGTAGAGGTTGGACAGAGATTGTTGCGCAATGCGGGGCAGTTCTGTCGTGGGCGGTTTAGTATAAAAGGGCTGAGAAGGGGTTCGTGTTCGAACAAGACCAACAACTTTGAACAAGATGGCTTTGAGAGATCTATCTAGATCTTTTCTCCCAGCCCTGTCGCTCCGTGTACATCTTCGCCAAAAAGAATAACATCCCTTTCGAATTCAAAAAGATTTCTCTGCTCGAAGGTAGGCACTTCGTCGTCAAAGTAAACTTTTTTTTTTATCATTTAAGTTTGCATTCACCATTCAGGCCTATATCCAAAAACGTGCAATAAAAGCCGTTTAGGCTGATGACCTGATATAAAGTAAAACAAGCAGAGTTATTTGCTGGATAGATTAAGTAGCCTAGTCGGCAGAGGGGAAGTTCCTATCATACTGAAAGGCAATGATCGTGACAGGCCGACTGAAGTGTTGTGTGTTTTGCGTTCAGGGCAGCATTATGGAGAGGACTTTGGTAAGATAAACATGATGAGAAAAGCACCAGCCATCCGCGACGGGGACTTCTGTCTGGCAGAGAGGTATATAACTTTGTGTGGGCCGCCGTCTGCAGTTTAATAGGGCAACCGTTAGGGGTTATTAAAAGACATGGGACTATTTCAACTTATAATGGGAAAGATTGTACACATTAGGCTACCACATTGCTAGTAATCGTGTGTGTGTGTGTGTATCTCTGTCTGTCTGTCTGTCTGTCTGTCTGTCTGTCTGTCTGTCTGTTGTCTGTCTGTCGTGTGTGTGTGTGTGTGTGTGTGTGTGTGTGTGTGTCCCAGCGTGGCCATCATGCAGTATCTGGCTGAGAAGTTCCAGACCCCGGATCACTGGTACCCCTCTGACCTGCAGCAGCGGGCTAGGGTCAATGAGTACCTGTCCTGGCAGCACGCGGCCATCCGTATGCACGGCACCAAGATCTTCTGGCTGCGGGTGAGTGGGCCATGCCCTGGTGTCTGTGAGCTGGGCCACACCCATCAGGGCTTCTATAGGGACCCAAAAAAGTGTCCGCAGGACCCGGTGTGCACCGTTCTAGGGGTCATCAGACCGCTAGTCTGTGAGCCATTTTGAGGAGTGACCCATATCTACAGAAATGCTGCTGGAAGCGCTGTGGGGTTCTGTCTGCCTAACTGTATCTCTTCCCTTCTGCTGAAGCTCCTGATTCCTAAAATCATGGGGGTGGAAGTCCCTCAGGACACCAAAATGGAGGCCGCACTAGAGGACCTGAACGGATCGCTGAAGCTGGTGGAGGATAAATTCCTCCAGGATCAGCCCTTCATCGCTGGAGAGCAGGTCTCACTGGCCGATCTGGTCGCCATCGTGGAGATCATGCAGGTCAGCCGCCCGCTGTTGCTCCCGCTGTTGCTCCCGCTGTCAAAGGGATTCAAACCTGTCACCTTCAACCGCAAATCAACCAAAGAAAAGGGGACCTATTGTACAAATCCCAGGTTTTCTTGCCTGTGCATAGAAATAGTTATTGGGGAATCTTACGCCCTAGTTCTATTCTATTCTAGCCCTATTCTCCCTCTATCCAATCTTTAAGTCACTAGATTGCACCCCTATGTGTCTCTGGAAGAAGGGTTCCCTCCAGTGCCCCCTCTCTAGGCTCCTTCCTCTAAACACAGCGTGGTTCGGTGGGGTTTTTGGGGAACTCTCCTGATCGTATTCCCTCTGTGTGTCCGTGTCAGCCGGTAGGTTCCGGTCTGGACGTGTTCGAGTCTCGTCCCAGACTCTCAGCCTGGCGGGAGAGAGTTAGGGTCGCCGTGGGAACAGAGCTGTTTGACGAGGCCCATAAAGACATCCTGGCAGCGCAGGAGATGGTGAAAAACATGGACGCCAGCAAGATGCAAGTCTTCAAGCCGAAAATCCTGAAGGTTTTTTTATAACCTCAGAATGATACTGTGGTCACATGTTGAACGCTGAGGATGTTACCCAGCAGTCCCTCTGTTCCTGACCAGATCCATTTCTGGTATTCATCCCCATTATAAGCTTTTGTATGGGAACGTCCCTCCATAAAACTATTTGGAAATGTAGGCTAAATATTGCAAACAATAAAAAGACTACTGTCATCTTAAAGTATTCGTATTTTTTTTTCAAGCCAGGACAGAAATGGATTCTGTAGTCTTGTTTGAATAGACCTTGAGGGTAGAAGCCAGCAATTCGGAGAGGCCACGTTTTTCTTATCTAGAGTTATCTAATTTACAGCAGCGTCACGTGGCTGCAACAAGATCCCATTGAACCGAAGAATAAACACAACACACAAAGAAAATGACGGCCGAAGCCCTTCCCTAAAGTCACGAGGCTGTGAGGAATTATAAGGAATCATTTCTAAGCAGAGCTTGGGGAAAATATGAGATACTTTTCAAAGTGTACCTATTTGGAAAGTTCAATATTGGAGTAGATATCTGAAGGTATCAGACGTGTGGCAAGACTGTTTGGGATGACCGGAATAAGACAGGACGGACATAATCCTTACAATCATCTATACATTTTATAAAGTGAATACAGCTTGAATACAAACCACCCCTGTCTCATTCCTCACATTAGTATGAATTAAAGAATTCTCTCTCTGTGGTGACCTCTACTCCTGAATTTACGGTAACGATGGGCTCGTTCTATGGTACACCCGGAAGTAAACAAACCTCGATTATTTATTGAAATATTACAATTCATATATATGGTGTGACGTGACTTATGGACGGGTGACCGTCGTTGGCGTCCTTTTGATGATCCATTGGTATTATTGGCATCGCAGCATAGCCTGGATTATTTTAAAGTAAAACATGGCGATGGAGAACTACGGGAATTTTCACACTCAGTTGGTTTCCATTGTGGAGGTCTTGGCTAATACGGCCGTTCTTGAGATTTGCAAGCTGGTGGACGATGGATTTACCCACCTGAGGCTGGAGGTGTCCCGGACCCAGAGAGAGAACCTGGAACTGAAGAGCAAACTGCGGCTGATGGAAGTTGGAGCCCCCGTCCCGCCGTTGGGGAGCTGCTCAGAAAGAGGTGGTGTTGCTGTTCTCTCACCTCCGCGATGGATGCGTTACAGTGTTAAAGGTTCATGACATGTTTCCGTCGAACGATGAATGAGTTAGTAAGGTTTATTATATGTTTCTGTTGTACGATGGAGGAGTTAGTGTTGTTTTTGTTGAATGATGGATGGGTTACAGCCTTAAAGGTTCATGACACTTTTCTGTTGAACGATGGATGAGTTACAGGGTTAAAGGCTCATTTTTTTGTCCTACGTATCGATTATTATATACAAAAAGCTCAAAACTTAACCTAAGTATTGTAAAATACGAAATTTATATTTTTTACCAGTCATGAGTCTGTTTCATCTCTAGGTCACAGTGCTGAGCCTCTCCTTGGAGGCCAGGATGGAGAAACGGACCTGCTGGAGGAGGTACAATTTATCTATGTCTGCTGCTCTACAGAGCTGTAATATTAGGTAAAGTGTATCTATATCTGCTGATCTACAGAGCTGTTATATTAGGTACAGTATATATCTGATGCTCTAAAGGAACTGTTATATCAGGTACAGTATATCTGCTGCTCAATATAGCTGTTATATTAGGTACAGTTTATCTATATCCGCTGCTCTATAGAGCTGTTAAATCAGGTACAGTATATATCTGTATCTTCTCTATATGTTATTCTGGTCTCTCTCTCTCTCTCTCTCTCTCTCTCTCTCTCTCTCTCTCTCTCTTCTCTCTCTCTCTCTCTCTCTCTCTCTCTCTCTCTCTCTCTCTCTCTCTCTCTCTCTCTCTCTCTCTCTCTCTCTCTCTCTCTCTCTCTCTCTCTCTCTCTCTCTCTCTCTCTCTCTCTCTCTCTCTCAGAAGCCTGTGGTGGTGATCAAGGCAGAGCAGCTGGAAGAGGAGCTAACAGGGTGCATCATGGGAGAACGCCATCGGGAGCTCCCTGCTAGTGGCAGTACGTACCAGACCTGGACTGAGACCAGTACCAAGCTAGTCTAGATCAGTATCTCTAACCATAACTGGACCCAGACTAGATCAGTAGTGAGGTTGCTTGATAAATTCCTCTCTAGTGTAGTACATTTGGTGTAGGGACAGATTTTTCAAAGTTTGCACTGATCTAGATCAGTTTCAAGCACTATTGAATTGTGTACCGTCTCCTGAAACACTAATCGGCAAGGAGGTCCAATGGATGAACACCTCAGACGATGCACAGACGTTGTTCTACTAAACATTGCAGAATCATTGTTTTGAAGTTGGGCTTTCAATTGATTTAAATATTGAATCACACGACATTCTTTGATTAATCATCGAATAACCAAAATATAAAAAATGGCTGGGAAAAGCCTCCAAAATGAAGAGATTTCAATTTGAAAGACATAAAGGTATTGTGGCAGATTAGTAAAGCATTGAAACCCTGGTAGAACATGGTGATCCAAACCTCTTATAAATTTTACTACTGTGATCTATGGTCTAACAAGGCCTTTTTTAATGATCCCCTATTCCACAGCGAAGCTCTAGTTACCTCACCACTAGATAGACAAGGTTCCAACCCCTTCCAATGAGGGGTTCTTAATAGTTAAGGGGTGAATGTAGCCAAATTAATGAACATTTATAATTGACCTTGCAAATATCGGATGACAGTTAGAAAGCAGACAAGGGCCGGCTTGTGCACAAAATATTGAGGTGTAATTTGCATTTTAAATAAATTAAATAATAATTTAAAATGTTTCTGGATTCATTTTCGACAGCCCTATTTTGAAGAATTATTAATGATAACAAAAGATGTATAATAGGACCCCTCTAACTCAACCTCTTTCCCGCTGTCCGCTCTCTGTCACTGTCTCTCTCTCTCCCTCTCTGTATCCCACCCTCTCTTTCTGTATCTCTCCCTCTCTTTCTCTCTCCCTCTGTCTCTCTCTCTCTCCCTGTATCTCTTCCTCTCTCCCTCTCTGTATCCCTCCCTCTCTCTCTCTCTCTCCCTCCCTCACTGTCTCTGTCTCTCTGCCTCTGCCTCTCTCTCCCTGTATCTCGTCCTCTCTCGCTCTCCCTCTGTCTCTCTCTCCCTCTCTGTATCCCTCCCTCTCTGTCTCTCTCTCCCTCACTGTCTCTCTCCCTCTGTCTCTCTCTCTCTGTATCTCGTCCTCTCTCTCTCTGTCTTCAGTGCTGGTTGAGTGTACCTCTCTCGCCCCTGAGAGCGCCGGGGCTGGCGGCGATGGAGGGTGCCACGCCCAGCCGGGGGTGGGGTTCCTGACCTCTGACCCAGGAAGCTCCCATGCGTCACGGTCTGAGTGGGCGTCGTCCTCGCCGTGCGTCGATGAGGACGCGGCCGGCGTGGCGACGCCCTCAGAGGAGGACGGCCCTTCCCTGGACTCGTTCCATGACCTGTTCTCCTCCCCTGACGTAGCGCAGGCGCTGAGCGCTCCTGGCCTCTGGGAGGGCGGAGCGGAGGAGCGCCTGACCTCCTCCTTCTCCTTCCGGACCTCCTCCTCCTCCGTCACCACGGCGAGGGACCCTCAGACCGCCGAGTCGGACGGGCGGGGACATCGGGACGCCCCGCCGTGCGCCCGGGGTCAGTTCTCCGGCGGGCCGGCGGCCCCCCCGCGGCCCCACCCGGGGCACCTCCGCCAACCCTTCCTCCACCTGCAGCAGCTCCACGCCCAGAGGCTCCACCCTCCGGCCACGGAGCAGCCGTTCCGCTGCGGCGTGTGCGGGAAACACTTCTCCCAGTCCAGCCACATCAAGCGCCACATGAGCGTGCACACGGGCGAGCGGCCCTTCGGCTGCAGCGTGTGCGGGAAGCGCTTCTCGCAGGCGTGCAGCCTGAAGGTGCACCAGGCCGTGCACACCGGCGAGCGGCCCTACGGCTGCTCGCAGTGCGGTAAGCGATTCTCCCTCCTGGGGAACATGGTGCGGCACCAGGCCCTGCACGTCAGAAAGGACCCGCATGGCACCGCAGCCGCACTCTAGCATCAGGGACACCAGGGACGTTTTTAACCTGCCTACAATGGGTGGCTTGTAAAAAAAAATGTTATAGTAATTTATATTTTAGTGTGCTGTTTTTTATAGCCTATATATTTCAAAATATAATGTATCAACTTGCCTACAATGGGCGGTTTGTAAAAAACGTGTAATAATAATTTATATATTAGTGTGCTTTTTTTTTTTTAGAACTGATATATTTCAAAAATACTGTTAAGGGGTGTACAAAAAACGAAGTGTTTTAAATTAAAACTTTAATAAAACATTGTCGAGTCGATTTTAATTTATTTTAGTATTTATCAAAAAAAAAGTATTTAATAATTGTCCTGTGATTTCCAAAGGGCACACGAATATCCTAATGACGTCAGTAAATCAGAATGCAGGACAACAAACTGACGTCATCGCAAAGCGACGGGCACCCAGACGAGCCACAACATCGTAACAATTGGAAAAATGGTGTATTTTTCTCTTGTTATGTAACACGGGAGACCCTGCTTGCAAGGAGCCCAACGTGGTGAACCACAACGGTCGTGTTCGGCGTCGTCATTCTAATTCCTGCTCATTTACGTGCGGCTGGTCTGCGGGTCAGGAGGAGGAGATGGCGATGATGGCGGATTGTGTTGGCTTTCAAGCGCAGATCGCTTCCATCATAGAGATGCTGGCCAACTCTGCCGTGGTGGAGATCTGCAAACTGGTGGACGACGGATACGCAGCCCTGCGCTCCCAGATGGACAGGGAGCGAGAGAAGAGCGAGAAGGAAAACGACGCGCTGCGACGGAAACTACGGGACATGGACGTCAAGATGCGGACCTACGAGCGGAAGATGAGGAGACGGATCCAGCGAGCTGATGATCTGCACAGCGTCCAGTTTAGGCCCCCCGAAGGTAAGGATGAGTCGAAAAGGAACATTTTGGTCAACAGCCGATACGCGTATGACACAAACTATATGTAGAGATTGTGATGGTTTCAAATCATGCAGATCGATATTCTCAGCATCCATGTTCTGCCCTGAACAACCATCACCGGCACTAAGAATAGTGTGTAATAACAGGGTTCAGCTACACGCTGAGTTATCTCATGTAACTGTAATGACACGAAACATTACAAGTGTTATGAAATTAAATAGCATTAAGTTGCGTCCTTTTCCATTTCGAACGTCTCTAATGGAATCATTGAGACATATTCTGGTCAACAAACATAATAGATTAGAATATATAATACTGATGAATATAAATATTTGTCATACTGTAATATAGATAAAATTCTAGATACTGAGTTATTGTAAATGGTCAATAATTGCTTGTTTCAGAACCAGAAGATCACATAACCTGTGATGTGCCCATGGTCACAGGTCACATGGACATGGAAGACACACCTCACAACCTTTCACAGGTAAATGCAGTTTTTGCGTGATGGGAAATATTTCAAATTTCAGTCTCAACTAATGTTGACCCTTTGGTTGGATATGGGTGCCGCCCGGCAGCCTCCCAGCAAGAGAGCCAGGGTCCACCTCGCCCCCAGAAGGAGGTTCGGGGCTCCAGGTCTTTCCACTCACTCCTTCTGTGTGGAGTTTGCATGTCCCTCCTTGCAAGATAACCCTCCCGCACTGCCCATAAGCAAGGCAAGGGCATTACAACTGGATTTCGTTACACTGTGTGACCCTGCTTCTACCAAGTTAGGATGGGTCAAAGAAAGAATGAAACTGTTGAGTGGTCGTTGAGGCTGTTAAGGCTGTGGTTGTAGTGATTTTTGATTGTTATCTATCTGTGATCGATTCAGTCATGCTGAATCGTCACTGGTTCTCCATGGGGGTTATGCTATTGCATTGGAGTGGCACAGCCACCTCAGGAATCTTGCATACTTGTGTTACCACGTTAATGAACCTTCTGTTCACGACAGTGTTCAGGCTGTTGTTGAGGCTGTATTTGAAACTGTTGAGGCTTTTATTAAGGCTGTTGTTGAGGCTGTTGTAGAGGCTATCGTTTAACCTGTTGTGGAGGCTGTTGTGGATGGAGAGTACTTTATTCGCTATAGAAGAGTCTGGTTCTCCATGAGATCACAGTGCCTCGGAACGAGGGCAGTTAGACTTTATTGTTATCATTTCCTTATTGGTTGTTATAGGAGGTCTAGCCGGGCTTGCAGGTATGTCAGGTTTTGAGTGACTATATTGGTGTGATTCGTTGTATTATATTGTTTGCATGACAAGGAAATAAAGTTATTGTGCCGAGTAAGAGGTATGGTGATTTAGTGATTGTATTCTGTATTCCAGACCCCACACAAACCTGTCGTTAAGGCTGTTGTACAGGCTGTTATTGAGGCTCTCCCTGGCTTTATTCCACAGGAGGAGGGGACGGTGGAGCCCCTGGTGAAGGAAGAAGCGGCAGAGAAGTCAGACTGTAACCTGGACCTCAAGGTGGAGTTGAACATCCGCTCAGAGCGCGGTCTCTCCACAGGTGGGTGCTCTCGTCGTCGCACCATTGTGTCTGTGACGCCGTCTAAAACTAAATTTACTATAACTTTAATGTCTCCGTGGAATTCCAAATATCCTTTCTGAAGATGGTCAAGAAAGCAGCAATAAGTCAAAAGACGAGAACAAAGTTAGAAAACAAGATTAGGAGGACAATAAATACAATCAGATGTTCAGTCATGTGCAAGGACCCAGACGGTCTACCTGACGGTAGACGTGGCTCATCCTGGAGAACAGATACCTTCCTCACTCGAAGAGGAAGAGCCGCCATTGAAGCTTGTGTTGTTGTGTATGCGAGTGTGACCCTGACCCGTCTCTCCCTCCTGGCCTTGCAGTGCTGCAGACAGCCGAGGACCCTAGCCCTACCGAGCCCCCGGCCGGCTGCTCCACCGGCCTGGAGGGCCCCGCCGGCGACACCATGGACCTGACCTGCAGGGCCCGGCGGAAGGCCCCCAGGGGCCCCGCCAGCGCCGTGGCGGGCAACGGAGAGGTTGACCTGGACGGGGGCGGAGCCTCTGATGTGGTCATGAAGCCGGAGGCGGCGGCCGGACTGGAGGCGGAGTCCGACCAGCTGGCGGGTCCGGGCGCGGCGGCCCCGCCCAGCCCCGAGCGCCTCAGCCTGGGCCTGGACCTGGTCTGGATGCAGGAGCGCGTCAGCCACCTGGGTGCGGCGTTCGCGGTGGCTCAGCTGGGCCTGGGGAACCCCGAGGCCGCCCACCCGGCGGCGTCCTTCGCGGGCCAGGGCGGGGGGGCGGACTGTCTCGACGGCCCCCCCACCATGGTCTTCCCCGGCGCCGCGGCGCACGACATGGCCGCCTTCGCCGCCTCCTTTGACCTAGCCGCCGCCGGAGCCGCCGCCCCTCCCGCCGCCCCTCCCTCGGCCATCGGTTCCCTGGGAGGCGTGGCCAAAGAACCCATGGTGTGCGGGGTGTGCGCCGCGTGTTCCCCAGCTCGCCGGCGCTGGAGCTGCACCGGCGCGTGCACGCCGGGGAGCGGCCGTTCAGCTGCCCCCACTGCGGGAAGGGCTTCGCTCAGCCCAACAACCTGCGGGTCCACCTGCTCATCCACTCGGGGGAGCGCCGCTACAGCTGCTCGCTGTGCGGAAAGAGCTTCATCTCCTCCAGCCACCTGAAGCGGCACCGCACCGTGCACACGCAGGAGAAGCCCTACAGCTGCGCACGCTGCGGACAGTCCTTCAGCCAGATGTGTAGCGTCCGTCGCCACCGGCAACAGTCCCAGTGTGGCCTCTAGGTGGCTAGCAGGGGGCGTGGCTGGTTTGTTCCTTAGACCCCTTGTGAAGGTCAGCCTGACTAGATCCTCTGAGAGGGGAACCCAGGCGTTGCGACGCTCCGCAAGATGCTTCAAACCTTCTGAAACATGCATGTGACTTATCGCGGCAATCTAAGAGAAGCTCCTTCTGGAAGTAGCTTCTAGAGTCTTGTGGACCTTAATACTGCTCTGTGTGGGACTGGGGGGGACAACATGACCTCCTGAGATTAACTTCATCACAATGGAGACCACACATCTCCCGGTCAGTGGATCAGATAGTAGATCCATAACGGGCGGTGTTCATGGCAGTTATGGCCACAGATTGGACCGGAAACCACTATCTTGCCTCTGGGAATGCAAAACAACTACAAGATAAACCAAGACTGTATAGGATTTATCAATATGAATACTGGCCCCAATAGTACAAACAATATCATGGCTGCAAAGTCACGAGCACCAACAGAGATGGCATAACAATCCCACAAATGTACATTTCTGCTTCGAGGGACCGCACGGCTGGATGAGCTGTAGAATCACCAGTGTGACCAAACGGTTTCTCATCAGCTGAGAGACAACCTCTCAGATATTGGACACTATCATCCGTGTAGCAAAGCACTTTTTTATTCAATGGTATAAAATCAAACGCCAAGTTCTGTTTTCTCCCATTGGTAGCAGATGGTGATACAAGGCAGGATCAATCGAAAGATCAACCATACAGGTTGACGAGTCCATGAAACGTTTGAGTTATTTATTGTTGATTATTTTCCAAAGTGAGTTGTCGTATGCAGAATAATGCCGCGTTTCCACTGCAGGGTGCGGTACGGTTCGGTTCGCAAAAGTGCGGTAAGGACCAAAAGTGGGCGTGACCCGGACTGAGCCGTACTCGTTTTGCCCTCGTCTTCAGTACTCCTCCGTTGGGGTACTGAGATGCCTGAAAGGGTGCCGGAAAATTCGAGCTACACACCCCCTCCGTTGATTGGTCGACAGAATCGTCACTTACGGGTGACGTGGGGATAAAACAAACAAACAAACCGAATAAACCGTTGGAACACAAGACCGGAAACCAAAGCAACGCCGGTAAACAATCCCAGAGAAGCCCAATCCCTATGAGAGCTCCCCGCGCTACAGCCATCCGGAGGCACACAGAGCTATTGGCCGTGATATTATGTGCAATTATATTATATACTATTATATATAGATCTCCGGGAATAGAAAACGGCAACAATCACTTTCTCCTCCATGCTGCAGTTCACCCGGACTGCACTGCACTGAGTTTGACGGTTGAACGCTGAGAACATGTCGCGTAAAACGCTTGCTTGGGTGAAGAAGGAGGTGGAGACGTTCCTCTGCATTCTCCTCTGCGCTGCTATGATGTCACGATGTTCACGTAGCTGCCGCGGCGATCGACATACGGCCTACCATAAAGGGTACTGTTGGTGGTGGAAACGTGACCTCGGAACTGAGCTGGGCTATACAGCCCCCTCCCTACGGGACTGAGGCTAACCGAACCGTACCGCACCCTGCAGTGGAAACGCGGCATAAGAGAACGTAGCTCTCTCTTCCAGACCCTTATTGCCGTTTTCTTTGTCGAGCAGTAGTTAAAGTCAGACCTGAACCCCAACCGGACCCCACCTGTTGGGTCAGGCCTGGAGACACACTACAACGTCCGGTCCTCCGTTTTACTTTCGTCCCCTCTGGTCTCATTACTGAGATGCACTCAGAGGCCAGGAGACGAAACTGTGACCCCTCTGGAGCACATTGACCTCAAACCTTCTCAGCTCCAGAGCTGAGAAGAGCCTTTAGAGCTTTAGCAGAGCATGTGTTCATACGTTGATGTGTTTATTTCATGGCACCATCTTTGAGATGTGGGTATCGTTCAGTTTTGTTCAGTAAACCGAGTCCGCATTCGTTCAGCTTAAAGTCATGACCAAAGGCTGGTTAAGTACCAGCATCATTCACCTACAAATGGAGTTGTCACACACTCATTTTAACAGATACATTTCATAAATAAACAATGATGATAGAAAACAACCTAGATGTAAATACAGATCGCATTCAGACTGTAGCAAATAGGCATCCGGGGCTGCTGAGCCACTCGCTTTCAACCAGTGTGGAGGTCCCTACTGGTAGGCCAACCAAGTATTGAGGTCTCTTTCTTAGGGCTGCACAATATATCGAATTTTTATCGCGATGACGATATTGGCGTCCCACGATGACGCGTAGTGTTCTCGCGATATTTTCGCGATATTTTTTTTTAAATAATACATCCGCAAAAAAAAGAAACGAGCCCCGCCCATACGCTCTATCTCCGCTGCAAAGCAAACAGCGCTCTGACCGTCTCGATCTGCCATTCCAGGAGTAGGCCGTCTGCGATGTACGCACTGGTCTCCACACTGGGGTGGTAGAAATTCGAAAGATTTTTTTTTTCAATGAATAATCGGGGTAAATAATCGTGATATCAATATTGATCAAAATAATCGTGATAATCATTTTGGCAATAATCGTGCAGCCCTACTCTTTCTGATAGGCCAACCAGTATTGAGGTCTCTTTCTGATAGGCCAACCAGTATTGAGGTCTCTTTCTGATAGGCCAACCAGTATTGAGGTCTCTTTCTGATAGGACAACCAGTATTGAGGTCTCTTTCTGATAGGCCAACCAGTTTCGTCCAGGAGGGCCGTCCTATTCCATTGGTTGCGATGCCTTCACGACAGCTTTGTGATTTTTGTGAGACCCCTAAATATTCGAGAGGTGTGATTCTGTCGGTCTCTGTCCACTACATTGACGATGTAAAGTAGAACTAAACAAGTAGCTGTGTGGGTTTGGTGTCACCGACCGGAACGTTCAAAGCAGCGGCTTGTCTTCAAGTGTTCTTTCAGACATGTTTTCAGTGTTTCAAAGTATATGGTTATCAATAAACCGGTTGAAGTCCTCATGACCACAGGAGCTCTGGTGTTCTGCGGCCTGGTAGGAACTGAGCGTCTGATGACTTTAGAGGTCCCATATTATACCACCAGGTGTGAGTGTGATTAGCCATTACAAGCCGTTGAAAATTAGCCTCTTCTGACATCACAGCTGGGCGTATCCAACTAGATGTATGCTGGATAGATCAGTCTACCAGCCTACCCAGTGGACTGTAGAAAACGTTGCTCATATATCCGTCATACAACTAGGTGGACATGCCCTCCTGTGATGTCAGAAGAGGCCGATTTTCTAAACAGCTAGTACCGGCTAATCACACACACACCTGGTGGTATAATATGTGACCACAAGGTGTGAATGTTCAAAGGCAGACCGACTACAACTATCAAGCCTGATTTAAACTTCTTCATCCGAGCTCGTGCAGATCTTCAGAAGTGCCCCACACACTTTTTTGAATGGAGGGCTGGGCAGTTATTTGGCCAAACCCTAGTTTTACATTGGAATCGACCAATAGCACGACATGCTTAGGAATTCAAATACCATTCACCAGTCTGAGGGTTGTTACTTTTTTCAGTATATGAAAATGTTATGTTGGTATCGGACTAAAACTAGATTTCCTTTCTCGCTGTGGTTTCAAACCTCATAGTTGATCATTTTGAGGACGTATCTTCACATTGCTTTTAAGACTGAAACTGAAGGTTGATACTCTTGATGAGGACACAATTCCATTCAAATACGATAAACGGTGATCTATAATTCTTGCCCTACTTCAAGCATACACCAGGGGCAGAATAGAGTTTTCCACCCAGAAATGTACACAAATTACATGAACTGACTGCAAATAGGGCTGCTGAAGCCCCTGTTGCTTTGTATATTTAGCTGTGAAAAGCATCAAAGGGTTCTCAAAATACACTGCAGTCATCTAAGGTGGGATGAGACTGGGTCTCGCAGTGACTCGGTTCTAAGCTCCGGAAGGACTGCGCATGGCTAAAGAGGTGCGTGCACATCATTTTCGCATACCAATAGCTGTTTTACCATATGTTTTATTACTCCATGTAGATCATAAACTGTTGAATTAAAACGAAATTGAAATCGGTTGGGAACTTAACGATCTAGTGGTATTCATACAGGGAAAAACGGCAATTCACTCTTAACAGGCCAGTCTGGGCCTCCATTATGGTAACGCTGTCGTACTATCCAAAGGTCAACACGGCGTCTCTGCATGTCAATGTTGTTACTTGCCTCCCTGATGATGTGGCGCGTGTTATGACATACAGTATTCACGTGAAGCGATCACTGACCTATACAACTTTGAACCAAAATACCAAGAGAATTTAGATCCTTATTTGTCAATACTTTTTATTTTAACAAATAACTTTAAAACACCCTCCTACACTGCACTTATTTTGAAGACATTTAAAAAAATAGTTTACTTTGGTTTCCCTGAATTCATGTATTTAGAAAAGTAGAAAGTGGTATTGTAAAGGGTTTGTACATCGGAATATTTCATGGGATACTCTGCAGTACTTGGAGGAGTCAATATGGAAGAGTTGTGGTTCTGAGGCAAAACTGTGAAAACGTGAACCAAATGTATTCTACAACACATTTTGGGTTCATAATCCCCAAAAGATTGTGCGAGGAGCATCAACCCCAGACCATACTGAAAGGAGGCTAACCAACTCTAACGTTCACCTACGTTACCAGCGACGTAGCCACTGGATAATATATTGGCCAACATTCTAATGTAGCAGTTTCAAACAATGTCTCCTTATACAAAAAATGTTTCAATGACCAGGACAGCTACTTTCCTCCACCCATACCCTCCCCAGAGTATGCATCCCCCTCTACAAGTGCCTTGAAGGTACTGACCATGTTTTGAGGTCTGACTCATGTCGCCATGCCTCTGTAGTCCCTGAGGTTATATTTGCGTGTCTGGTTCTTTTCACAGGTAACCGTCGGTAAAAGGTCCTGGTTGGTTCTCCTCTCCAGAGGTTAAAACATCCTGACTGGTGGGAGTGACTAAATGACTTGAATCAGCATCCGAGCCCTCGTGGACTGAGGCCAGAAAGTCCTGCTAGTCCTCAGAACCAGGTCACTGATCCGGCGCCCCCGGTCCACCGCCCTGGAGCCCACAGCCGGCTCCGGTCTGCTGGTGGGTCCTGAGGCTGCAGACCCAGGCGAAGCGCTTCCCACAGCGGGGGCAGCTGTAGGGCTTGTCACCGGTGTGGACCCGCTGGTGCTTCTTCAGGTTACCGGCCTCCGAGAAGCGCTTGCCGCAGGTGGAGCAGCTGAAGGGCTTCTCCCCCGTGTGGACCCGTTGGTGGGCCTCCAGGTTGGACAGCCCGGAGAAGGCCTTCCCACAGGCCCGGCACACGTAGTTCCTCCTGCGGCTACCCCCGCCTAGCCTGGCACTAATACCGTCAGGGCCCCCGCTAACATCCACTATCCCTGTGCCATCCCCACACAGCCCCATATTAACACCGCCTAGCATAGTGCTAACGCTGCCTAGCCCCCCTCTTACATCGGCCAGCCCCGCGTTAACACCGCCTAGCCTTGAGCCAACACTCCCAGGCCCCATGTTAATACTATCTTGCCCCACCCTAACCCCACCAAGGCCCATGCCAATCCCGCCTAGCCCTAAGCTAACGCCACCTAGCCCCATGCTCACACCATCAAGCCCCATGCCGACCCCATCTAGCCCAATGCTAACCCCACCCAGCCCTGAACCATCACCGGTCAGCGCCTTCCTCTCGCCGCCGATGGCTGGGAGACCGGCTGGGGGATAACTGGGGAAATTCGGCAAACGGCGGATCAGTGTTCCAGCGCGATGGCCAACACCGCTCAGACCGGCGTTAGCGTTACCGGTGGGGGCCAGCGGGTTCTGGGGGGCGTGGAGACCACGGTGGGTGGCCCTGTAGCCGTGACGCCTGTGCTGCAGCGACTGAGGCTGTGCGGTTCTCATCATGGCCGCCGCCCGGCTCCAGGTGGCCTGTGGGGGTGGGGCCTGTATCCGTGGCGATGCAGACAGCGAGTTACCTGTGAACAGATCGTGGTCAACGCCTCCGGCTCTTCAACAACAAGTACAGAGTACCCGTCTTTAAACCAGTCGGTCAGCTTTGCCTCTTCATTTCCTCTGGAGATGACGTTTCACCCGTGTGTTTGTTTGACAGGGGATTCACTTTCCCACCGATTGGCTAAAAGGGAATGGCTGCAGAGGACGTCGCCATCTCAAAACCCACGTGCCTTATGATCAGACAAGTAACGACCCAAAGGTAATGGGATGAGGAACCTTTTCACCTAATTTCCAAAAGGGTGTACAGTAGGGCGTTGCTAATCCGTAAACGGCAGGTAGCATAATTGTAACGCCACCAAATTGTATGGGGATGTTTGTCACACCCGTAAGAGGTGGACTTCATAAACAACACCCCTTGATGGTTTCAGCACGAATCCTTCCATGTTGTTATCCTGGTGGGTCTGTCCTCTACTGAATTATACTTATATTGTGTTTAATCACCACGGTATAAAATGGTACAGTAGGTGAGACTAAGCAGCATGTGTCTTTTACTTCCTCTTCCTGTTCTTCCTCTGTGTATACCTTGGGAAGGGCTGTGATTGGTCCGTCTATCGTGGGAAGGGGTGTGATTGGTGCGTTTACCTGGGGAAGGGCTGTGATTGGTGCATTTACCTGGAGAAGGGCTGTGATTGGTGTGTATTCTAGAGCTCTTCTGGCTGAACCCTCTCCTCCTGCGTGGAGGATGGTGGTCTTCCCCTACTAGGACCACCTCCTCCTCCTCCTCCTCCTCTTCCTCCTCCTCCAGCAGCTCTTCTGTGCCGAAGGAGGGCGGAGCAGTGGGCGGGGCTCCCGAGTCGGGGGTCCAGCGGGTGAAGAAAGCCTCCAGGTCCAACACGGAGACCTCTGAGGCCGCAGCCTCACTGCCGGGCCGCCGGAGCTGCTGGGAGGTGGAGTCCTTGGACCGCGTGTTGGTGCCTGTGGCCCCCGCATGGACAGGGATAGTAGTGCAGGGCTCTTCTGAAGGCTTGGCCTGGGGGTCAGCAGGGGTCTAGCCAAGGAGAGGGGATGGGGGGGGGGGGGGAGGTCATCAGAGGATCTCGTAGACCAGGGGTCTAGACAAGGAGATGGCAGGGCTCAACAGATTATCTCTTCCACAAATATTATTTATGGAAGCCTATTCAGTGGATCCGGAGCATTACAGAACTATGATCAGATCTAAACTCCAGTTCCTATTTGGACGTCTAATTTCCTTACTTTGGACCCATTAAAATGTTAGCCAAAATGGATCGGAGATCTTCATACTTTGGACGAATTAAGAGTTGAAGAATCCACACTAACCTGTGAGAAGCCCTGCCAACGTTCCTGGAGTTCCTGGACCGGTTGGCTGGTGGCTTTGTTGGTGTTGTCCAATGGTAGCCTGACAGAGACTAGAGCGGGATCAGCAGTTGGCATATCAACATGTTATTACCGGTCCTAATCCTCATTTCACCATGGATATATTCAAATATGTTGTATATCATGTTATAAATATTGTATACGCCTGCTAGATGATTTAATGTATATTCACGTAGATATAGCTCTTACTCACCGTCTTGTATGATGATTGTGGGGTGGGCGTGGTCTGGAGACTCTAGCCCCGCCTCCTGCTTCACCAGCGTCACGTCAGGCTCCTCCTCCTTCTACCGCACAGAGGCACAGAGATCCGACATTACACAATGCACCCAGAGATCAGGCATTACACCCCGCACACAGAAAGAAGGACCAGGCATTACACACCGCACACAGAGAGAAGGACCAGACATTACACACCGCACACAGAGAGAAGGACCAGACATTACACACCGCACACAGAGAGAAGGACCAGACATTACACATCGCACACAGAGACAAGGACCAGACATTACACACCGCACACAGGGATAGATCAGACATTACACACCGCACACAGAGACGGATCAGACATTACACACCATACACAGAGAGAAGGACGAGACATTACCGTACACACCGCACAGAGAGAAGGACCAGACATTACACACCGCAGCCAGAGACAGACCAGACATTACACACCGCACACAGAGACAGACTAGACATTACACACCGCACACAGACGGATCAGGCATTCCACACCGCACACAGAGAGAAGGACCAGACATTACACATCGTACACAGAGTCAGACCGAGGAGCCACCGACCTCCAGTCCTCCGGTGCTGGCCGACGGGGCGGGGTCCGGACACTCATTGTGGCGATAGGCTGCCTGGACCTCCTGCTGAGGGCGGACCCGGCCTCCCCCAGGTCCTCTCTCCATCTGGCCTGAAGACCCACACAACGCTCAGCACGGCTCCTATTGGCTGCTGAACCACTGTCTAATCCACTGAGCTCTCCTATTGGCTACTGAAAAACTGTCTAACACAGGGCTCTCCTATTGGCTACTGAAAAACTGCCTTAGACAGAGCCCTCCTTCTATTGGTTAATGAAACACTGTCCGACCCACAGAGCTCTTCGCTAGTTTAAGAACGGGAGCAGAACCCAGAGAGAGACCAGCGACTAACCATCTGCTCTGATGAGCTGCACCTCCTCCTGTACCTCCTCTTCTGCCTCCTCCATCTTCTCCTGCTTCACCAACTCTGCTTCAACCAGCTCTACGTCCGCAGACTACACACACACACACACACAGAATAAAGGTTTGGACAAATTAATAATAACTTAATTGTTATTATCATTATTATCAAGTACAAACAATAGGAGTACAACACTTATATTATTATAATTATTCCACATCGTATCAATCAAACAACAGTCCAGAAAACGGCTCAGCGTAACTGTGTTAATAGAGGCATCGAGCCGCAGTCCCTGCCGCTGCCACCGGGTGGCGCCCGCTCTGCTTACCGTGTCCTGCTGGAGGTCGCAGGTGGTGGTCTCTCTCACCACTCCGCCTGGCCAAGGAACCATGTCGATCTGCCCCTCAAACACCACACCTGGAGGGCCAGCCAACACACAACGGGTCATAGGCTGCAGGGTTAACCCTAACCCTGGTAACCCAGGTTTTACCTGGAAACCTGGTCATTTTCAATTTACTCAAATAAGAGTAGGCTGATTGTAGGCGACAAGTAATACAAGTAGACTAACATTAGATGATATAAATACCAAAAGTACGTATGAGATGACTGGTAGGCCTATTCTTTAAGGGATAGTTTGGGAAATACAAGACAGAACTAAATATAAGCCCGATCCAAGCGATTGACTCTAAGGAAATGGGATGGTTTGTTTTGAGAGGGATAGCGACCTTGGATCCAGTTTGACATCTGGAGTGTGATTCAGTTGATATATTACCAGAGGCTGCCGAGGAGGATCTGAAGCGGCGTTCGAGCCGACGTGCACCCTGGTTCGGCCGATACTGGCGGCGCTGTCCCGCAGCCTCCGCTCGGCGAAGCCGCGGGCCATCTTGAGCTCCATCAGGTTGAGCTTCCTCTTCAGCGCCTTGTTCTCTCTCTGGCACTGAGACATCTGCAGGCTCACCACCGCGTAGTCGTCGTCCACCAGTTTACAGATCTCCGCCACCGCGGTGTTAGCCAGCACCTCCATGATGGAGGCGAGCTGGGTCTGGAAGGCTAGGCGGCCGGCCATGGTTCTCCTCGGACTAAGAGTGAGAGAGAAACCTCTGGAGGCTCGGGTTCTGTAGGAGACACATGGCGGCATGTTGGATCCAGCATTCGTAACTCAAACACTCGTTCAGACAGAATGAGAAGAGCTATCTTCCATGCGCTCTGAAAGGCTGTCAAAGAAACACTGTTGAACATTTTACTGAAAGACATTTTCCTTATCTCACGGTCATTTGAAAGCCTTTATTTTTCTCTGCAAAATTTGTGGTGGCGGGTACCCCATGAGACCCCCGGCCTAGGGTACCTTTCCTCAGTCCTAGCAACCCTCCTCAGTCCTAGCCCCCTCCTCAGTCCTAGCACCCCTCCTCTGTCCTAGCCCCCCTTCCCTTTCCTACCACCTTCCCTCTTTCCTAGCCCCCCTTCTCTGTCCGAGCCCCCTCCTCTTCCCGAGCCCCTTTCCACTGTCCTAGCCCCCCCCCCCCCCCCTCTCTTTCCTAGCACCTCTCCTGTCATAGGCCTCGCCTGTGTAATAACCCCTCTCTTCTGCCCTAGCCCCCTCATCTTTCCTAGAACCTTTCCTCTGCCCTAGCCCCCCCATCTCTTTCCTTGCACCTTTCCTCTGTCCTAGCACCTTTCCTCTGTCCTAGCCGGAGCTGAGGGGCGCGTGCACACATTAACGTACCACGCAAATATATCAACCGAGCAGGAAGGTAGTCGTATTATATCCGTGTACGTCTCTCCTCAGCAACAATAAACTGTAGTTTTACGTAGTTTTACTTTATTTTGCAGGGTATTGCGCACGGATTAGTAACGTCGACTCGACAGTGCTTCAAGAAGACACGGATAGGGTTTAACCAAATGAAGCTCGATCAAATCGTTTCGTTCGCGTGAAGACATCAACTGGGCGCCTGCTACGGCTGTAGACGAGACGCCCTGGAGTTTGGCTCATGAAATAGCGACATAAAGAACCTCTTAACGCACCGGATAAGCAGCCAACTGGTCGCCTTTCAGTTCCGCTGCCGGTACCAACATAAAGTCTACCACTGTTTAAGATCTTCCGAGCCTATATTCAATTTAAAAATATATATTTTGAATATAGTTCATAATATAATTGTGCTGAATGAAGGAACTTACATTCTGTTTACACTCGTGACGTCATTAACCACGGAGAGCTACTTCCGGCTATGACCAAAAATCGTAATTACCGTAGTATCTCTGGTATGTTTTCTTGTTTTGGATTTTTATGTTGGATTAGTTTTACAAAAAGTATAACTTGTAGATTCTTGATCCCTGACTGTTGCACCTTGTTCAACTGTTTTTAAGTATCCCCAATTAAACATTACTACTTCGAGATACGAGCTTACACACTGTCATTAAAGTTTGACTTGCTACTATACTACTTGAGTTTCATTGCTACTATTACAGTGACAGCATTCTTTTTCTTCGAGATCAGTAAAGCCCTCTGTATATTGAATATGGCTTTTAAGAATAATACACAAACACCAATAGAGTTAAAAAGTTAATGGATCTTTTTGTTTAAATTGACAAAAGTATTAATGTACATAATTATTACCAGTGTTCCAAGATCTGCAACCTAAATATGAAAAGCTAATGGCTGGAAAAAGGTTCGGGCATCAGTGGGCATCTGATCTAAAACTTTTGGCACGATATAAGGTCTAAACGAACCAAATACTTTTATTTTTTGGCATGAACAAACGTGTCACTCATGCATTTGTACTTTAATACGATGTCAAACAGTGTGATAGATATTAAACATACGCGTCAAAGTACAATTACTAAGGTAACTACGGTACTTCCGTCTCCTATGGTAGCTCCGACAGGCGGAAGTGGGTCCGACCGACTGCGAAGCTAGAGTCGAGTAGCAACAAGCTAGTTGGCTACGCTACTTTCTTGACGTGTTCTTAGCAAGTTCCGTCAAAATTGTTCAATAACACCCGTAGGTGTGTCGCTATTTCATGCTTTGGTGCGACCCGAGTCGCTCCCCGACCAGAAGGAAGATAACGAGAGGATCCCGTCACTAAACCAGAGGTAGCAGTCCGAGAGGAACCATGGCTAGCCGCCTAGCCTTCCAGACCCAGCTCGCCTCCATCATGGAGGTGCTGGCCAACGCCGCGGTGGCGGAGATCTGTAAACTGGTGGACGACGACTACGCGGTGGTGAGCCTGCAGATGTCTCAGTGCCAGAGAGAGAACAAGGCGCTGAAGAGGAAGCTCAACCTGATGGAGCTCAAGATGGCCCGCGGCTTCGCCGAGCGGAGGCTGCGGGACAGCGCCGCCAGTATCGGCCGAACCAGGGTGCACGTCGGCTCGAACGACCGCTTCAGATCCTCCTCGGCAGCCTCTGGTAATATATCAACTGAATCACACTCCAGATGTCAAACTAGATCCAAGGTCGCTATCCCTCTCAAAACAAACCATCCCATTTCGTTAAAGTAAATAGCTTGGATCAGGCTTATATTTAGATCTTAGTCTTGTATTTACCAAACTATCCCCGAAAGAATAGGCCTAACAGTAATCTCATACGTACTTTTGGTATTTATATAATCTACTATTAGATAGTTCTATTACTTGTCGTCTACAATGAGCCTACTCTTATTTGTGTACTTTAAAAATCAGGTTTCCCTGAGGCAA
Source organism: Melanogrammus aeglefinus (assembly GCA_900291075.1). Classification (NCBI taxonomy): domain Eukaryota; kingdom Metazoa; phylum Chordata; class Actinopteri; order Gadiformes; family Gadidae; genus Melanogrammus; species Melanogrammus aeglefinus. Next base: position 136,385 of record OLKM01000209.1, read on the forward strand.
CATCGTAGGACAAACGCCTTTGTCTTAATGGATGGGTCTGCGTCCTTGATGTAGCAGTAGACAACACAGTGGGCACACTGACCACGGATTCGTCAGCGATGTTGAAGCAGGGCAAACACAGGTGTAGCAGTAGCTCTCAAAATTAGCATAGGGTAGGCAAGAGTTTTCTTGTCCAAGCAGCAGCAGCAGCAGCAGCGGGGGGAGTAAAATGTAGATGCCCAAAGTCACATGATCCCAGAATGTCTTGATTCACATGTTCCCAAAATGTTCCTGTCTTGTCAAAAAAAACGGCTCCGAAAGAAATCTTTTTATATCCATCTGGAACCGAGAATGTAATAAATTGCGAGCCCAGTAAGAAATAACGTTTGAGTTCAACAATTTGTAAATGACGTGGTTCAAAAAAACGCAGCTCTCAACTCGCTCTTTCCGAATCTATTTGAAAGTATACCAAACTTTTATTGCAAATTCTCCTCTGAGAAAAGCCGTCCAGTATCATATTAATCGTTGTAAGTATTTTTTTTTTTTTTACCGATGATTGACAGACGGCATTATGGATCCTCAGTCACGGGAAGAGAGGCTATGATCGGTCAGAAAGGCGCCAGGAGCGGTTCAAATATATATTGTCTCAATCTGAGGCAGGCCCAGCACAACATATCTCCTCCCAGCTTATTTCCCTCATTGTCTGCTGGATGGCAAAATCATAACAGCAACACCTTTTTAGTGTGGGGCCTTGCTCACATTATTACAGCTCCGATTGCATTTCAAACAGCTGTAGACCATGGGCTGTGCATCCCATGACCCGTTGTCTGTTGGCTGGCCCTCCCAGGTGTGGTGTTTGAGGGGCAGATGGACATGGTTCCATGGCCAGGCGGAGTGGTGCCAGGGGCGGCCGGGCGAGAGACCACGACCTGCGACCTCCAGCAGGATATGGTAAGCAGAGCAGGCGCCACCCGGCGGCAGCAGCAGGAACTGCGGCTCAATGCCTCTTAACGCAGAGGTGTTATGCTGAGCCGTTGTATGGACTGTTGTTTGAGTGATACTCAGGAATACTAGTGACACCTTTAATTGTGTGTGTGTGTAGTCTGCGGACGTAGAGCTGGTTGAAGCAGAGTTGGTGAAGCAGGAGAAGATGGAGGAGGCAGAAGAGGAGGTGCAGGAGGAGGTGCAGCTCATCAGAGCAGATGGTGAGTCGCTGGTCTCTCTCTGGGTTCTGCTCCCGTTCTTAAACTAGCGAAGAGCTCTGTGGGTCGGACAGTTTTTCATTAACCAATAGAAGGAGGGCTCTGTCTAAAGCAGTTTTTCAGTAGCCAATAGGAGAGCCCTGTGTTAGACAGTGTTTCAGTAGCCAATAGGAGAGGTCAGTGAATTAGACAGTGGTTCAGTAGCCAATAGGAGCCGTGCTGAGCGTTGTGTGGGTCTTCAGGTCAGATGGAGAGAGGACCTGGGGGAGGCCGGGCCCAGCGGAGCAGCCGCCCTCAGCAGGAGGTCCAGGCAGCCTATCGCCACAATGAGTGTCCGGACCCCGCCCCGTCGGCCAGCACCGGAGGAGTGGAGGTCAGTGGCTCCTCTCCTCTCCTTAAAGCCCAGCTCAGGGCCCACGGCCCCCGCGCCCCGCTGCACCCCCCCCCTCCTCTAGACCCCCTCCTGGCCTCTAGTCAAGTGACAAACGGCGACGCGCTAGCGGGACAGTTTTGTGGCGAGGTCCTGGAAGACCCCACCACCGCGGTGAGCCGGCCGTCGTGCTCGTACTCTGCGGCGAGCGCCTTTCCCTCGACGTGTGGCGGTAACGGCTGGAGCGGCGGGCGTTCGGCCGAGGGTTCGGATCCCGTCCCTCCCCGGCCCTCGGGCCCCGCGGAGAAGGCCCTTCGCCCAGAGAGGCTGTTTGTCTGCACCTTCTGCTGGAAGGCCTTCAACAGACCCAAGAAGCTAGAGATCCACCAGCGCATCCACACAGGCGAGAAGCCTTTCAGCTGCCCCACGTGTGGCAAGATGTTCTCTGAGGCGGGCAACCTGAAGAAGCACCAGCGGGTGCACAGCGGGGACACGTACAGCTGCTACCTGTGTGGCAAAGGGTTTGCCTGGATACGCAACCTGAAGGCCCACCAGAGGAAGAGCCACCCAGAGATCCTTGTGGACCAGGAGAGCTGAGCTCACCGCAGCGCCTCAGCTAGAGACTCTGGTCCACCTACTCTGGCCCAACACACAGCTGACCTTTTAGGGACCATTGGAGCAAGGGTTGTTGGCTTCTGTGCCGTATTTCTATCTTCTATTCATGGCTGGGGATCCATTACAGCTGGATAACTGACGTGATCCGAAAGGAGGTGGATAACGACTCTCTTTCCGTCTGAGGTCATCCTGTTTTGGTGTCTTGTTGAACATGTAGTGTCTGAGAATGGCTGGTCTTACAAACCCTGACTCTGTCCACCCAACCAGTGTTCTTGGTTTGACTATCCCTGATCTTCAGGGAGGTCTTCAGAGGTTTCCATGCCAGTCGTGGTTTCCCTGTGGGCGAGACACAGTGCCATGTCCACAAAATGTCGGCCATGTCCAACGGTGACCATTCAAGCCATAGAATCAGACTCTGGGTTGGACCGGCCTGACAAAATGTAACTCTTCAGTGGCTGCAGATGATGCAATGAGACTAAGTACAATGCTTTCCAGAACCCCCCCCCCCCCCCTGCTGACTTTGCTAGGAAGTTAACAGCCGCATTTCACATACAAAATTTCTTATTGGAAGCTCATGGTCTGTGATGTTACGAGACCTCCCACCCCTCCTAGAACTCTCAAAAAAGGACTTTTAAATTGTCATGGTGTTGGAATAGGAGCTGAAACCCGGCATACCCTTACACACGAACGAGGGGCCGACCTCTGATGAAACTAACAGGACAACAGCCCCCCCGGGGATACAAGTAAAGGCCACATGGGACATCACAACTAAGGCTAGTGACCTCACAACTAAGGCTTGCGCCGTCAGCTGCAGCCAATCAGAACTGTTCTGCCAAATCACATGTCTGTCAGAGTTGAATAATGTCTTATAGCCACTGTATTTTAAACTTGCAACACACATTAGTAATCTTAACGAATATATTTTGTTGTATTTTTTTTTTAGGACCTATAACTTTTGGTTTGGTTAGTACACTTTACATTACCAGTATAGCTTAATGCAGGGGTCACCAACAGAGTGCCCGCGAGGCCCATATGAGGCGCCCGCAGGCCTGTTCTAAACATAGTACAACTCATTCTTGAACCACTCTTTCCCACCTTTTTTTAAGTCATTGTTGATAATTATTGTGAGAAATCATTAACAAGATCAGTGTCTTCACATAGATGAGTATCATTAATCATTAATAGTAATATATAACTAAAGGCAAATTGAGCAAAGTTGTTATTTCAGAAGAGTATCAAACTGGGTGTCCTTCGTATGACTCAGTACCCATGAAGTAGCTCTCAGGTTCAAAAAGGTTGGTGACCCCTGGTTTACTGGTTAAAATTCTTCATTCTGAAGTAGTTATTAAGTAGATGGTCTGTCAATATTGTTCCACGATGGTTTTGTTTCCCGAATGTTTTCAATTGCACCAGTGATTATGTTATTTCAGTGCTTGTCATCAGTTCAATTGGGGTAAAGTTGAACTTCTGACTTCCAGATGTGTTCTTCCACTGATCAAATTGGTGGTGTTCCTATAAAAAGGACCCATAATATTCTCCCGCAGCTAGTTAAGCTAAGTTTATTCTTAGGATATGTGGTCGCCACGATACTTCCCTAGCCTACCTAGCCATGCTAATGTGCTGATGAGGAGATGCATTCAGTACAAGAGACTTCCCAAGCTAACCAAGTGAATGAAGGGCCTGTAAAGGCCCAATGGTGCTAGGCGATGCTCTGAACCAGATCTCTACTCCTCTGAAGACCACCGGAGAGGCCTGTGGACGCACGGCTAACATGCTGTTGGGTATCCTGTTCCGTGTCCGCGGAACGCATAAACAATAAGAAAAATAAGAACATAATGTGGCAAACATGCAATGTCATTGGTTGAAGGCTGTCCACTTTCCATGAGTTGGCATCACTAGGAAAAGAAGATGAATACATTGGATTGAATAATATTATTTTAAGTATATAAATATTCCATCTCCAGTTTTATTCGTTGCAAGGTTCTGATTCATGAACATCTCAGGATAGCGGGTTAGATGAAGAGTGGGGACGACCATGCAGCAACTACGGGACAGAGTGATAGGTGCAGCCAGCAAGTTATCTACTACTCATGCATAGAAGGTTAGCTCGCCTTAGCCAGCAGGTTGGCTATTCATGGCTACCAGGTTATCTACTACTTGTGCATAGAGGGTTCGCTAGCAAGTTAGTTATCGCTTATGTGGTTAGCAGGTTGGATACTACTCATGTGGGTAGATGCTAATGTTTATCAGGTTATCTATTCATTGTTTGCGGGATAGCTACAGCTCATGATTACCATGTTGGCATAGGACTGGTTTTGTGAGTGGAGTGGTGCATTTTTGTAATGATCAAATGATCATGTGTGTAGATGGATGTCCTTATCTTTACACTTTTCATATGCAAAAAAAATGCTGGGAATAAAATATGTTTAATAAAAACAGTTATGGTCTTTTTTTTTTTTTTTAATATAATGGCTTTCATTTAGTGGATGTCTTTTAAAGCGATCAATGAATAAAGTCTGTTAGTATACACTTCCAAGTTACCACAGAACCTTTTCAAAGATCCCGAATACACCAACAACCTGCCTAATGATTACTGGCCATCAGCATAGCAACTTCACTGGGACAGTGACGATAAAGGCAGATGTGGATCAAGTTGCAGATGCAATGTAAGAGGTTATGGTCGCGATATTATTCAGACCTTAAAATGTGTTCCAGGGTCGGTGCAGTATTATGAGCATCCATGATGCATCTGGCTGAACCACAGTTCTGACTGCGTGTACAGCCATACTTAGAAGCACAGCACCCCTCGACAATACTTCACTCGCCCAAACTCAACCCCATGTCGGCCAGGACCTGTGCAAATTAAAACAATCAAGCCCAGTTACGGTACTGCATTGATTTGTAGTGTTCCAAAACCAACGGATGCCCATGTAGGATTGTATGTGTGTGATCGACAGGAAGTTGTGTGCGTAGAAGCAATTGTTTATTGTCGCTATATTATATGTAATATTATTTTCCCTGTTTACTTTAAGCCTCTTCCCAAGGGCTGATTTACGGAGACTAGATGTACGGATAGATGAGCGTTGAAGGGTTCGACTGATGTTAATAGACTGATATAGCCCTGAAAAGCGGCGCTGATGTCAACATTGAGGGTCAATTGAGCAGACCCGACTTGACAGCCACCATCGGTATTCTACACTCCTGTGCGTCCCATCCGAGCTCTCTGTGTGGGGTGTGTAATGTCAGATCTCTCTGGGTGCATTTTGTAACGTTTGATCTCTGTGCCTCTCTGTGGTAGAATGAGGAGGAGCCTGACGTGAAGCGAGTGAAGCAGGAGGCGGGGCTAGAGTCTCCCGACCACGCCCACCCCAAACTCATCATACAAGAGGGTGAGGAAGTGTGTGTGTGTGTGTGTGTGTGTGTGTGTGTGTGTGTGTGTGTGTGTGTGTGTGTGTGTGTGTGTGTGTGTGTGTGTGTGTGTGTGTGGTTTTAATGTAACGAGGGTAGAAAAGGTTCCTCTGACTTTACGGATGGAACATGTTTCTCTCACAGGATTGGTGGAATCCAGTACAGACGACTACAAAGCCAGCCTTTCATTGGACGGCGTCAGCCAGCCGGCCCAGGAGCTCCAGGAATGTGGGCAGGGCTTCTCAGAGGTCAGCTTTGACCCCTCGTCTCTGTGGACCTATGGGGCCGTGGGTCTGAGTGGGGGGGTGGGTCTTCCAAGGCCCTCCTCCCCCTCCAGCCCACTGAACAGGACCCTAGTGGCTGGCCCTCCCAATGGATTGGCTGCTGCTGGTTCCGGTGGGCTGGGATTGGCTGCTGCTGGTTCCGGTGGGCTGGGATTGGCTGCTGGGGGTTCCAGTGGGCTGGGATTGGCTGCTGGGGGTTCTAGCGGGCTGGGACAAGCTGCTGGGGGTTCGAGTGGGCTGGGATTATCTGTGTCAGCTGGCAGGGGATTGGCTTCTGCCGTTTCTAGTGGCCGGCAATTGGCTTCTGCTGGTTCTAGTGGGCTGGGACTGGGAGTAGGCGGTGGTAGCACTTTTCACTCCAGAGCCTCATTTCTGTCCCAGGACTCTTCCATCCAGGCTGTCCTCAGAGGTCAGGGGTCACAATATGTGGCCCAGAGTCTGGACCCATCGGGGTCCAGGGGGGGGTCGTCCGTGGCCCGACGCCCTAGCCCCACCAAGCGGGCCTGGGCCTGCAGCTTCTGTGGGAAAGCCTTCCGCTCCCCGGCCAACCTGGAGTCCCACCTGCGCACACACACCGGGGAGCGGCCCTATGGCTGCACCGTGTGCGGCAAGAAGTTCTCCCAGCTGTGGAACCTGAAGATCCATGGGAACACCCACACTGGGGAGAGGCCTTACCAGTGTCCGCTCTGTCCTGAGAGGTTCTCAGACCCCAGCAACCTCAAGAAGCACCAGAGAAGACACCACCCCAGCACCTAGACCCCCAACACCCAGTCCCACAGCACCTCCACCCCTAGACCAAGACCACCCCACACCTAGACCCACAACACCTAGACCCCCAACATCCAGACCCACAGCACCCCCACCCCTAGACCCAGACCACCCCACACCTAAACCCACACCCACACCACCCCTACAGCTAAAACAGAACACTTCTAGACCCACACCACCCCTACACCTAAAACAACACTTCTAGACTGACACCATCCATACACCTCGCACACACCACCCCTACACCGCGACAAACACCACCCCTACACCACTTAGAGGTCACACTGGAGGTCCCCAGCCCAGAGGACCTCAGGGTGGAGGTCAACAGCCCAGAGGTCCAAACCAGCTTGGCCAAAAGCAGGTCACATGTCTTTGCTGTCATGCAGGCGCTTGAAGTTCTCCAAGTTTCATAGACTGGGTCGAGATCCGTTGGGGTCGTGGGCTGAGAAATCAAGGGCTCTCGTTCAAATTTAAGGATTACCAATTCTGCTGCATTCTGGGTGTTCTGAGTCTGAGGAGGTCAGAGTGTTTTGAGAGTGAGGTGGCGAGATGTTCTCAGGGTGAGATGTTCAGAGGTCAAGAGTGTTCTGAGGATGAGGTGGTAAGACCGTTCTGAGAGTGAGCAGGTCAGACTGTTCTGAGAGTGAGGTGTTCTGAGCGTGAGGTGATGGGAGTTCTCCGAGTGAGGTGCTCAGACCATTCTGAAAGCGATGCGGTCAGTGTTCAGGGTGTTCTGAGAGTGAAGTGTCCTGAGAGTGAAGTGTCCAGACCATTCTGAGACCGAGGCGGTCAGAGTGTTCTGAGAGTGAGGCGGTTCCCCCGGACAAAAGGTCAGAAGCCCTGGTGCTGCCAGCCCCTCTGTGAACGTAGATCTTCTTGTTCTTGATGAAGAGTGAGAGAACTGTCAGAGTTTAGAACTGGTTTCAGTTCTCAGTGGATCGCTATGGATCCCCTTTAGTGTTGCGTCACTTCCAGTTTGCAGACTAGCTCCTGCAGTCAGGCTTCCAACAAACTTTTAACTGTTCTTTCAATATCTACCTACTTTCAGTTGGTTTTTTTACTGATGTTTTTTCATTAATATATGCTTGCAGTTTAGTTTTTTATATTTCCGATACGACATTATCATGGTACCCGATTATATTTTAAATTCTTTATTTCTTTTTAAGAAAATATATATGATTTGTGAATAATGAATGATTGGGATGGATAGATTTGGTTTTTTATTCATCCTCTAGAAACATGGGACAATACATGAAGGGATTTTATTGTGTCACATGTTTGTAAATTTGATCTGTGAAGACAAAATGATTAAACATGTTTTAAAAAACAAAAATGATGTGCCAATTTGTGGTTATTCTAAGATCGCTTCATACGAGTTTTGAGAAGTGAAATTACAAAGTTGTGACACAATATTAACCGCAGTATTAAGATGACTTACTTTATCTGTAACATTACAACAAGTTAATTTCAGCCAATAGGTTGGAAGGATAGCCTTAGGGGTCAAGGTGTGCACCCCCTTCCTGTTTTTCTTGACCTATTCTTAAACCTTACTGTAATGAAAGTTATATTGCTGAGCTACAACGCTGAATAGTAAATAGCTGACCTATCAGAATGCAGATCTATGCTTTGATTTTCTAATATAATCACTGTAAACATTTCTGTCTGCAGCAGCAACTCGTGGAAATGTTGGAACAATTGAGACCTATTTGGACATAAAATCCTGGATTGCTGACTGCAGTATTCCAAGTTTTCCAGGGTTCATGTTGGAGGCTGTGATTATTTCACAACACGCATGTAAAGCAGTTCTGCTCTATTAGAAACCATTAGTCCCCTTGAAGCAGAGAAAACCTCTGTATGGAGTCCTCTGTTCTGGGTGTAAAGAGTCCCCTGGTCAACAAGTGTAGAGTTCACGAGAGTCCTCTGGTCTATGAAGTATACAGTAATCTGACCCCCCCCCCCCCCGCCCCTCTCATTGTCTAGACCCCTGGTCTACGAGATCCTCTGATGACCCCCCCCCCCCCATCTCTCTCCTTGGCTAGACCCCTGCTGACCCCCAGGCCAAGCCTTCAGAAGAGCCCTGCACTACTATCCCTGTCCATGCGGGGGCCACAGACACCAACACGCAGTCCAAGGACTCCACCTTCCAGCAGCCCCGGCGGCCCGGCAGTGAGGCTGCGGCCTCAGAGGTCTCCGTGTTGGACCTGGAGGCTTTCTTTACACGCTGGACCCCCGACTCGGGAGCCCCGCCCACTGCTCCGCCCTCCTTCGGCACAGAAGAGCTGCTGGAGGAAGAGGAGGAGGAGGAGGTGGTCCTAGTAGGGGAAGACCACCATCCTCCACGCAGGAGGAGAGGGTTCAGCCAGAGGAGCTCTAGAATACACACCAATCACAGCCCTTCTCCAGGTAAACGCACCAATCACAGCCCTTCTCCAGGTAAACGCACCAATCACAGCCCTTCTCCAGGTAAACGCACAAATCACAGCCCTTCCCCAGGTAAACACACCCCTTCCCAAGATAGACGGACCAATCACAGCCCTTCCCCAGGTAAACACACCCCTTCCCAAGATAGACGGACCAATCACAGCCCTTCTCCAGGTAAACGCACAAATCACAGTCCTTCCCCAGGTAGAGACCAATCACAGCCCTTCCCCAGAAAAAGGAATCACAGCCCTTCCCCAGGTAGATGGACCACACCCTTCCCCAGGTAGATGGACCACACCCTTCCCCAGGTAAATGGACCGCACCCCTTCCCCAGATAAATGGACCACACCCCTTCCACAGATAAATGGACCGCACCCCTTCCCCAGATAAATGGACCACACCCCTTCCCCAGATAAATGGACCACACCCCTTCCCCAGATAAATGGTTGCCAGTCCTTCCCCAGGTAAACAAACAGGAAGAGGAAGTACATGCTACATACTACTTAGGAGGGCTGTGTCTCAACTCCTGTGCTGTTAAATAATGAGCAGGATTTTATAAAACAAACTAATTATGAAGTTAAGGTACATAGTAAGCTGACTGGTTTAAAGACGGATAATCTGTCCTTGTTGTTGAAGAGCCGGAGGTGTTGACCACGATCTGCTCACAGGTACCTCGCTGTCTGCGTCACCACGGATACAGGCCCCACCCCCACACCTCACCTGGAGCAGGGCAGCGGCCATGATGAGAACCACGCAGACCCAGTCACTGCAGCACGGGCGTCATGGCAACAGGACCGCCCATCGTGTTCTACATTCCTCTCAGAACCCGCTTACCACTAACGCTGGACTTGTTAGCGATGTTAGCCATCGAGCTGGAACACTGAATCGCCGTTTTGCCCATTTCCCCGGTTTTCCCCCAACCAGAGGCACTGAAGGGAAGGGGCTGAGCAGCGATGGTTCGGGACTAGATGGGGTTAGCATTGGGCTCGATGGTGTTAGCCTTGGGCTATCTAATGTTAACGTGGGGCTGGGTGGTATTAGCATGGGGATGGATGGCATTAGCGGGGGACCAGGTGGGGTTAGCTCGAGGCTAGGTGGTGGCAGTTTAGGACAAGTTGGTGTTAGCATTGGGCTGGATGGTGTAAACATGGAGTTAGATAGTGTTAGCACTGGGCAAGGCATTGCTAACATGGGGCTAGGTGGTGACAGCGGGGGGATAGGGGATGTAAGCGGGGGCCTCGACGGTATTAGCTCCAGGCTAGGCGGGGGTAGCCGCAGGAGGAACTACGTTTGTCGGGCCTGTGGGAAGGCCTTCTCCGGGCTGTCCAACCTGGAGGCCCACCAACGGGTCCACACGGGGGAGAAGCCCTTCAGCTGCTCCACCTGCGGCAAGCGCTTCTCGGAGGCCGGCAACCTGAAGAAGCACCAGCGGGTCCACACCGGTGACAAGCCCTACAGCTGCCCCCGCTGTGGGAAGCGCTTCGCCTGGGTCTGCAATCTGAGGACCCACCAGCAAACCGGAGCCGGCTGTGGTTCCGGTCCGGGCGGGGAGAATCTGGATCAGCTGGGACAGTGACACCCAGAGGCCTAAAGACTCAAATATAACCTCAGGGACAAAGACATTAAGCTATTATATTATTATTTAACACATTCAAATTGTATTTCTTTGCAAAGTAGAAGACACTCTGTCTAGACTTACTACACCAACAAGTTAAAGAGAACAGTCAATCTCTGCTATTTTGTACTACAAGAGGTTACTGCTTCATAGGTCCATTCCCGATCCAGAACGCCAACTCTGTATCTGCCATTGGTCCCGAACGATTTTTCCGCGCAACACGTGTTGCAGTGCTGGCTCTTATATTAGAAAATAGCCCAGCGAGCCTGTTCCCATGGAGCCTCTTAAGGGGCAGCCAACACATAAATGTAGTCTACCCGTGTATGATACTTTACAGGAAACCTAACCTTTGAAAACATTTTAAATCCTTCTGGTGGTTAATTTTGGGGGAGTCTATATTAATGGCAACCTCCATTTAAGGTTTCTGATGACGCTCATCCTGAATCTTCCACATACACAACTCGAATACAATAAATAGTGGAAAAAACGAACTGAAGTTCCGGCTATTTGACCTCACAAGTTAGGCCATATATATCTTTGACGAGTTCCACAAATTTAGACTTCGATATTCAACCCTAAAGAAGAGGATTAGGGTCACGTGATTTCAATGTCAGAATTCTGAATTTAAACAAAAAACCCAAATCCCAAATCCCGAATGCAAATTTAAGCACTGTGACACTACCTCGGGCTCTGACGACCCTGGAAACCTCCCCCATCCGTCAGCCACGCCTTCTGACGACCTTTGACTGACGGTGCAGTGGGCACGAGGCGTTACTGAACTCTTCACTCGGTTCTTTCTTTAACCTGTGGAATTAAAGTCTGAATGCCAACCTATCTAAGAATTTGGATTTTGCTCACATATTTCTGTCTTTGTTCTCAGAATTATGACATTAATCTCAGAATTCTGATATTCATCTCAAAATTTTGACTCATCTCAGAAATCTAATTTAAATCTCAGAATTCGGATTTAAATCTCAGATTTTAGGTTTAGGTCTCAGAATTCTGACTTAAACCTCATAATACTGACATTAAAGTACTAACCAATTCTACCTAAAATTAATCATGAGTTGATTGTTTTCATTCTAAAATTAAAAGTATAAATCAAAGCTTTTCTATTTTCTAGTATGTATTATTTTTTATACAGTCAATATAAGAAGCAATGTAGCAATAATTATTGTTCAGCCCAACACCCGATGTTAGCGTTTAACCTAGTAAGCCAAAATGTAGGCCTAACGGAAGCATCAAGCATCTGATCGACTAGCTACGCAAGTGAAGTGAGGGTAAAATACACGTTTCAGTTTTGTTAACATTGTGAATCTAAATACATGTAAAAGACACCATATTGACCAACATATTGATTGGTGCAGAGCTACACATGGACATCTATGATTGAGTCAGAGCTCAAGAGTTGATTGCGATGTGATTCATCGTCACAATTTTCCCTGTGGAGCTCACTTTGAGTAGCTTAAACTGCACTCCTTTATGTCTGAATAAAGGATACCCTCCCCCCTCCCATTTAGTTGTGTAATTATCCAAATTAGGCTGTCATTTTAGTACCTTTTGAGGCGAGCATTTCAAATTTGTTGAGGGTTATTTTTCCATACCTATATTAAATCAATAGATTCGTTGGTAATTTTCACAAAATGATTCATTCTTTGGAAGAAACACATTCGCCCATGATTAAATCCAATCCTCACAAAATGTGATAATATTTTCCATAATTTTTTTTATCATCGGAGATGAATGTGTGTTCGCGAAGCTCAGCCAGTGTCACGAGTTTGAAGCGTAGACAGGCATGACAAAAACATGCATAAAACATAAGATCTCCCCCCAGCCATTTATCTTTTTATTAAAGGTGCTTAATAAATACATTTGATTGATTTGATTAGCACTTTACAGCCCATACAATTGATACGGTGTTTAGTACGGTCCTTCACCGTTGCATCTTTACCCATAAAAAGCTAGTCAGTGTTAAATTAAGCTGATTTACCTTTGAGCATTTCCTCTTATAGGCTACTGTACTACTGTAGAATCCTGTTTAGAATTAATGGTAGTGCCAAGAAAAGAAAGACCCAGCGGTGGGGGGAGATCTTATCTTTTATTTATGTTTTTGTTATAACGCACACGTGCATTTTGCAGAACATGTACAACAGCGCCCCCTGGGGTCAAATCTTTCGATGGGTCGCAGAATACCGGAACTCCTACAGCTGGTTGGAAACAGAAAAACACGGGGTCATTCGCTCTCGTATTTCGACCGTCTCTGGTCTCATTTACTTGAAAAAAGGAAGGAACCAAAAGTTCATTTTATTTCACCGCGCACCTTAAGCAAATATCGGTTAGTATGTTAATGCATGTCGGTGAGGGTTGGTGAAATATAGACAAACAAACATTTATGGACTGGTTGTCTGACATGAAGTGTTGAAAACAAACATTATGCCTCCGTGCTGCTGACTTCTTATGTAGCAGTCTGGCTTGTAAAAACAAACTTTTGCGGTTGACAAAAGTCGACATGATTGAAGCGAAAAAAGTAAAAGATAGCAGAGGATGGTTTCGATCCATCGACCTCTGGGTTATGGGCCCAGCACGCTTGCGCTGCTCCGGGTAGGAGAGAGAGTCCTTAGCCCAAGTGAAGGAGAGTTCAAGTACCTGGGGGTCTTGTTCGCGAGTGAGGGGAACGATGGAGCGTGAGAGATTGGCCGAGAATCGAAGAGCAGCGGGAGCGGTATTGCCGTTCGCTTCACCGCCACCGTTGTGACGAAAAGAGAGCTGAGCCGCAAGGCAAAGCTCTCGATCTATCGGTCAATCTTCGTTCCTATCCTCACCTATGGTCATGAGGGATGGGTGATGACCGAAAGGACAAGATCACGGGTACAAAGCGGCCGAGATGGAGTTTTCTCAGGAGGTGGCTGGCTTCTCCCTTAGGGATAGGGTGAGAAAGTTCAGTCATCCGTGAGGAGCTCAGATTAGAGCCGCTGCTCCCTTGCTTAGAAGGAGTCAGTTGAGGTGGTTCGGGCATCTCGGTAAGGATGCCCAACTGGGCGCCTCCCTTGGGAGGTGTTCCAGGCACGACCAGTGGGGAGGAGACCTCGGGAAGGACCCAGGACTAGGTGGAGAGATTATATCTCAACACTGGCCTGGGAACGCCTCGGGATCCCCCCGTCAGAGCTGGTCAATGTGGCTCGGGAAAGGGAAGTCTGGGGCCCCCTGCTTGAGCTGCTGCCCCCGCGACCCGACCCCGGATAAGCGGTTTGAAGATGAGAGATGAGAATATAAGAAGCAATGTAGCAATAATTATTGTTCAGCCCAACACCCGATGTTAGCGTTTAACCTAGGAAGCCAAAATGTAACGGAAGCATCAAGCATCTGATCGACTAGCTACGCAAGTGAAGTGAGGGTAAAATACACGTTTCAGTTTTGTTAACATTGTGAATCTAAATACATGTAAAAGACACCATATTGACCAACATATTGATTGGTGCAGAGCGACACATTTGGAGATTCCGTTTATGTTCAACAAGGGACGTTTTTCACCTATATCTCACAATTTTGCGTGTGGCTCGAAATTGCACACCTTTTATGTCTGAATAAAGGATACCCTCACCCACCTCCCATTTAGTTGTGTAATTATCCAAATTAGGCTGTCATCATTTAGTACCTTTTGATTAAACAGGCGAGCATTTCAAATTTGTTGAGGGTTATTTTTCCATACCTATATTAAATCAATAGATTCGTTGGTAATTTTCACAAAATGATTCATTCTTTGGAAGAAACACATTCGCCCATGATTAAATCCAATCCTCACAAAATGTGATAATATTTTCCATAATTTTTTTTATCATCGGAGATGAATGTGTGTTCGCGAAGCTCAGCCAGTGTCACGAGTTTGAAGCGTAGACAGGCATGACAAAAACATGCATAAAACATAAGATCTCCCCCCAGCCATTTACCTTTTTATTAAAGGTGCTTAATAAATACATTTGATTGATTTGATTAGCACTTTACAGCCCATACAATTGATACGGTGTTTTAGTTACGGTCGCTTCACCGTTGCATCTTTACCCATAAAAAGCCTAGTCAGTGTTAAATTAAGCTGATATTTACCTTTGAGCATTTCCTATTATAAGGCTACTGTACTACTGTAGAATCCTGTTTAGAATTAATGGTAGTGTCAAGAAAAGAAAGACCCAGCGGTGGGGGGAGATTCTTATCTTTTATTTTATGTTTTTGTTATAACGCACACGTGCATTTTGCAGAACAATGTACAAACAGCGCCCCCTGGGGTCAAATCTTTCGATGGGTCGCAGAAATACCGGAACTCCTACAGCTGGTTGGAAAACAGAAAAAACACGGGGTCATTCGCTCTCGTATTTCGACCGTCTCTGGTCTCATTTACTTGAAAAAAGGAAGGAACCAAAAGTTTCATTTTATTTCACCGCGCACCTTATAGCAAAATACGGTTAGTATGTTAATGCCATGTCGGTGAGGGTTGGTGAAATAATAGACAAACAAACATTTTATGGACCTGGTTGTCTGACATGAAGTGTTGAAAACAAACATTATGCCTCCGTGCTGCTGACTTCTTATGTAGCAGTCTGGCTTGTAAAAACAAACTTTTGCGGTTGACAAAAGTCGACATGATTGAAGCGAAAAAAGTAAAAGATAGCAGAGGATGGTTTCGATCCATCGACCTCTGGGTTATGGGCCCAGCACGCTTCCGCTGCGCCACTCTGCTGCCGATGACGAAATAGGATGTTTTAACATTTTAATAGCAGTCTATATGTGATTAAGGGCGATTCAAGCGACTGAGATAAACAATAAAGGACATATGGAGGACCACATTGCAAATCGATAATTTAATCAAAGAGTTAATAATTTCACTCATTCACAAGTTATTTTCGTTCTAGTGGTGACGTTGGTTACAACCCCATGCTTGTATCCTGGTCTCCCAACAGATTCATCAGGAGGTCTCACGACTGCACCACCAAGAAACTTGCTATAGATGGTGAAATTGTATAGGCCTACTTCACATTTAATTCAAAAGGCAATGTTTAAAAAACACATAGGCCGACATAAGAAGGATTATTAATCAGCAGGTCATACCACTGTCTGAACCACTTAGACACTAAGCCCTCTCGGAAATTCAGCTTTAAATTCCAAGGCTTCCGTTTCATTCTCTTTTGCGACGCATAGGCCTACATTGAAGACAAACGGAAAAATCACGTCAACGTCATAATTTTTTTTAATTTTTTTTTTAAAGGATTGATGGGACTATATGAGTGCATGTGTTCAACTTCATGATTCACCCTCCAATACAAAACCAAAATACGGTCCGTTCTATTTCAGAACTTTAACTTTCTTAACTATTTTTCACGGAATAAAAATAGAGGATTCATTAATTTAGACTGTAAAACAGTTGAAATTAGCGTAAAAGTAATCACTAATAAAGTGCTTATTTCCTTTGAGCTCCTTTTTCAAACCTCCGCAACAAGACAGAAGCAATTGATTTATTCGAATAACCTCTTCTGATTTATTATTAAGATATTAAAGTTGCTCATCCACACCACCCAACTGGATCATCATTTTCAAGAATGCGAGAATGATTTTATAACTTTATTTCCCTTCATGTTACTGTTCTAGTACAATGGTCTCAATGTTTCTTTAATACAAGGAGACCGTTCTGACAAAGTAACATCGATATCATATGCCCGAAAATGCAGTTACCAGATACTTTATCTATGAACGGTATTCAGCTAAACAACACATCAACAAATTATCTCTGCCACCTCATCCTTCACCTCCTCCATATTATTTCTCTCTTTCCTCACCTCCTTCCCCTCCCCCTGACTCTCTCCTATCCCCTCCTCCTCCATATTCTCTCTCCCTCTTTCCTCACCTCCTTTGCCTCCCCCTGACTCTCTCCTATCCCCTCCTCCATATTCTCTCCCTCTTTCCTCACCTGCTCCACCTCCTTCGCCTCTCGCTCCTTCACCTCTACCTTTCCACAACTCTCCATCCTCTCATCCTCTCCCTTCTCCTCTGGCCCCTCTCCTCCAGCACCCCTCCTCCCTCCTCCTCTTCCTCCTCTCTGTGAGGGGAGCAGGGCAGACAGTTGACCAGGAAGAGGAGGGAGGAGAGGCAGACGAGAGAGAGGAGCGTACCCAGCCCTACATCCATCTCTCCTCCCCATCGCGCCTCTTCCACTTCTCCTCCCCATCTCTCCTCCTCCTCCTCCTCCTCCTCCTCCTCCTCCTCCTCTCTCCACCCTCCTCCCCACCCCTCTCTATCTCCTCTCCTCCATTCCCTCTCTTGGCTGGGAGTCCACACGGCGCGCTCTAGGGTCTTCCCGCCATAATAGTCAGCATTGGTTTGGTTACCGCCCCCAACAGTGTCCAGCTCCTGATTGGACGAGTAAAAGTTGGCATTTGCATCCACCAATGTATCCGAGATGTCAAGCTCAAGCTCCTCCCCCTCCCCATACTGGCTGCCGATTGGCTGCAGTGGATCCAGGTCCAGGTGGACTCTTATCCAACCCGATCCCCCCGCCAGACTCTGGTTTCCTGCCTCTGGCTCCGCCCTTTCCTCCTCAGACAGGAAGTTGGAGTTGAGTGGCGCTTCTGTGCATTCGGGCACCAGCAGCTCTGCCCTTAACAATGGGCCTCCCCCGTCTCCCCGGGCAACCACACGCTGGGTGGAGCCAGGCATCACGGCGACCACGCTCTCAGCCAATGAGGAGAGTCGGAGGGAGAAGGGAAGGCCGGAGAAGGAGGAGAGGAGGGAGGAGGAGTCGTCATCAAACTGCAACCACACGCTGAGTGACGCCTCCTATAGGGGAGCAGCAGTTCCAGGTAGAGGGAGAACAGCATTAAAGAGTCAAGCATTAAAGAGTAACCAAAGCATTAAAGAACTAGTAAAGTATAAAGAGTAACTAATGCATTAAAGAACCAGCCAAGTATTAAAAAGCAACTATATTGAAGAGTAACTAAAGTATTGAAGAGTAACTAAAGTATTAAAGTGTCACTAAAGCATTAAAGAGTCAATAAAGTATTGAAGAGTAACTAAAGCATTGAGGGGTAACAAAAGTATTAAAGTGTAACTAAAGCATTAAAGAGTAAACAACGTTTTGAAGAGTAACTAACATATTAAAGTTTAACTAAAGAGTAATTCAATTGTTTAAGAGTAACAAAAGTATTGAACTGTCACTCAAGAATTATAGAGTTGCTAAAGCATTAAAGATAAACTAAAGCATTAAAGAGCAACCAAAATATTAAAGAGCAAAATTAAAGTGAAAAGAAAACAAACTAGCTTACAGCTACTAGCCCACCTGATCAGGACTGTAAAGGATGTTGAAGGCTGTGACTGTTGCTGTGACAACTGAGGGGTGGGCGGGGCTGGTGGAGATTGACATGCCGAGCCCACTGACCAGCTGAACGGAGAGGTCGCTGGGAGCCACAGGGTCAGATGTCACCGTGATGTCACAGCTTCCCAGCACGCCATCCCACTGGCCAGACACTACCTGGGTGAGAGAGAGAGAGAGAGAGAGAGAGAGAGAGAGAGAGAGAGAGAGAGAGAGAGAGAGAGAGACGAGAGAGAGAGAGAGATGAGAGAGAGAGAGAGAGAGAGAGAGAGAGAGAGAGAGAGAGAGAGAGAGAGAGAGAGAGAGAGGGAGGAACAGGTAACAGTCTGGACTATAGTACATATCTATGAGATCAGATGAACTGAATTGAAATTAAATTAGGCAATTCTGCGGTAACCATGTACGCACCACATGACTATATAAAAATGGTTCTTACCTGCAGCATTGTCTTTCCTGGCTCTAAACCAATCAGACTGTTTTGTTTGCCCAGGAACGCTACCTGAGGGTCCTCCACTCTGAGCAAATCACTGACCAACTCTGTCACATCCACCATCCAATCAGAGGAGCCCATGAGGTGTGTGATCCTGCCCTCAAGGTCATGAGCCTTGAACTTTGCCAGGACCTGAATCGAGGAGCGCTGATACACAGCCGAGCACCTGAGGAGACACGTAGCATAGCAACATACCTCAATATAACCTATAATAAAACGTAGCACAAGGTAGAACCTGAGGAGCCACGTAGCATAGAAACACAGCTCAGAATACCCTAGCATACAACCTAGCTTAAAGTAGAACCTGAGGAGCCACATAGCATAGAAACATAGCTCAGAATAACCTAGCATAAAACCTATCTTAAAGTAGAACCTGAGGAGAAACATAGCATAGCAACATAGCCCAGAATAACCTAGCAAAAAACCTAGCATACAGTAGAACCTGAGGAGACATGTTAGGCAACATAATGTAGCGTAGCGATGTGTAACGTCATCATAAACATGATATACAGATTGTATGACGTGATGATAGACAGACTGAATGAAGTAATGATAGACAGACTGAATGAAGTAATGATAGAGACTGAATGATGTAATGATAGACTGAATGATGTAATGATAGACAGACTGAATGATGTAATGATAGACAGACTGAATGATGTAATGATGACAGACTGAATGACGTGACGATAGACAGACTGAATGACGTACTGATAGACAGACTGTATGACCTAATGATATGCAGACTGTACGACATGGCGCTGAGCTACGTGGCGAGCGAGGCGGCGGCGGCTAGCAGCGGTACCCGTGCTGGCTGCGGTGGCGCCAGCCCTGGATGGCGTTGAGCACGGGGTCTGAGACGGAGACGCGCAGTGGCACGGCGGGCGCCCACACCCTCAGACACAAGGAGCTACGGAGCGCGCCCAGACCAAACTCCACCCCCACACAGGTGCTACCCACTCCTGATTCGCTCCCGTCCACAAAGAGGGAGGAGCAGTCGCTGG
>OLKM01000209.1:158394-160894 GCA_900291075.1 Melanogrammus aeglefinus
TTTTTGTTAATTAAATATAGCATGTTATATTAATTATGTGTATAATTGATTAATTATATTCTTTATAATGTTAGATTAACAATGTTTATAAATGTATCATTATATAATTTTATAATTTATAATTTTATCGATGTAGTATTAATCGTTTTTATAATGATTATTAATGATAATATAATGTAACATGAATAAAATTGATAATCTATCATTCAGAATATTTACAGTGTATTATATAAATAGATTTTTAATATCATGTTATTGTTTAAAAATGTATTATTAATAATGTTTATAATGTAATATGAATAATGTTTATAACATATTTTGAATAGTATATGAAAATGAAAGTAAAATACTTAATGCATATTATGCATAATGTAATATTAATAATGCTCATAACACATTCTGAATATTATACATTATGTAATATTAGTAATACTCATAATACATTCTGAATATTATACATGATGTTACAATAATAAACATAACACATTCTGAACATTATACATGATTTAATGTTACTCAAACTCAATACATTATGAATATTATACATAATGTAATATTACTAGTACTCATAATTATTATATTTTACTCATAATTATTTTATATAAATAGCAAATACGAATATTATCCAAAATGTAATATTAATAATACTCTTGACACATTATGAATATTATACATAATACGTAATATTAATGTTATTTCTTCTACCTGATGGTGACACTGAGGTTCCCCTTCAGGCTGACCGACACGGCCGCCGGCTGCCCTATTCTGATTGGCCCCTTAAGGTAGCGAATCAGAACGTTGGAATCCAAGTGAAGCTCCTCCCCTTCCTGTCCACCCAGACAAGACTCCTCCTCTCTGGTTGTGTTCCTGACGAGACGTCTGCCCTCCGGTCTGAGGAACACCGACCTGAAGAAGAAGAGCTGCCGCTGGGACACACTGTCCTCCCTACACCTGGAGAGAGAAGGAGGGAGGAGGGGGGAGGGAGGGGAGAGAGGGGAGAGAGGGGAGAGGGGGGAGAGAGAGAGGGAGAGAGAGAAAGGGGAGAGAAAGGGAGGTTGATGGATGGGTGGATGAATAGGTAACGTTGCGTGGAATCAGTTGTTTTGATGATGGATGAAGAGTAACTAAGTTATGAATTCCAAGGTTTTTCTAACTTTTCGCCTCTTTCACTAAATAAAATATCGTTTAGGTTAGATGCTCGTTGTATGAAATAATATATTATTAAGCCCAGTTCTTCTTGCTGTGCATGACCCTTCCTGAAGCGTCTGAATGAGTGAGGCAGAAGGCGTGGCTCCTGTGGGCTCCTGTACCTGCCAGTAGAGGCCTTCAGGTCGGGCCCCGAGGAGGAGTAGTAGAGCTGGACCCGGTCTCCTGGGGTCACCGGGGGTTTGGGGGCCTCTAGGGGCCCGGGAACACGGTGTCTGGACCAGATCAGAAATAAGTAATGCATGTACTAGTATCCGAGTACTGGTTCCAATGCTGACACTGTTCATAGATCATAGCCCATATCAGCTCACAGCAACACAGAAAATCGACAGCAACCAACAAGATGGTAGATTGCATCAATTACATTTACATTAAGGGCATTTAGCAGACGCTTTTATCAAAAGCGATGTACAATAAGTACATTTTTGAGAAGAAAGAGAAAATACAACATGTCGCCGTCGGTACATTAAGGATGTTCAAAGAACAAGTGCCAAGGACTTGAAATTGCTAGGCTGACCCATTACCCGTATACAACAAAGATATCTAGGATAAGATGCTAAACACATTCTAGGTACTGTGGAGGGGTGGCGGGGTGGAGGGAGGTAAGGAGGGAGGCTATGCAGAGTCCAGGCGAACTCTGAACCAGTGAGATGGTGGGGAGCCACTCTGCGGGCCGGACGTCGGCAGGGAGCTCGTTCCACCACTGCGGTGCCGAAACAGAGGCGACCTGTGACTTGGTTGTTGTTTACTTTTAGCTGCTCTTAGCGATGGTGGTGCCAGGTGTCCAGCTGAGGTAGAGCGCTCCAAATGGGGTGTGTGGTCTGACTAGTCTAGTTCCACGTCGACGCAACGCAATGACCCCGCAGACGATTTGAGTCGTGAACCTGTTTTGGTTCTGATTCGGGTTTTAGTGAGCGGACCAATCACAGCCCTTGCTGCTGCGTCGACTCGACGCGAGGTTGCAATTTTTGGGAGGTGCATGTCAGGCCCATGCGTTGGACGCAAGGAGGGTCCAGAAGGAAGTAATGGGTCCGTAAACCCCTTGCGTAGTTGCGACTGGGAACCATAACAATGGAGCATTAGAGCTTGAGGGTAGGTGGGGGCATCTCCGTGGACCGCCTTGTAGGCCAGTACCATCGTCTTGAATCTGATGCGAGCGACTACAGGGCGCCAGTGGAGGTCACGGAAGAGGCGGGTCACATGGGAGAATTGTCATAGGTCTAACACGAGGCGTGCAGCACATAAAAACAACACTTAACAAGGGCAACAACAACATCGTACCCGTAGCGATGGC
>OLKM01000209.1:168394-228394 GCA_900291075.1 Melanogrammus aeglefinus
TACAACATATTTTCAGCTACCGAAAATATTCTTTACTCCTAGTTTTTGTTATTTTGTTAGTTTTAATTAAGGATATAACCTTGTTGTGTGTCTGAGTGCGTATGTGTGTGTGTGAGTATGTGTGGGTGTGACTGTGTATTTGTGTGTGTCTGTATACACATGTTTACATATGTATGTGCTTGTGTGTGTGTGTGTGTGTGTGTGTGTGTGTGTGTGTGTGTGTGTGTGTGTGTGTGTGTGTGTGTGTGTGTGTGTGTGTGTGTGTGTATGTGTGTGTTCACCGTGTGTGCGTTTGTGTGTGTGTGTGTTTTTAATGTGTGTGTGTGTGTGTGTGTGTGTGTGTGTGTGTGTGTGTGTGTGTGTGTGTGTGTGTGTGTGTGTGTGTGTGTGTGTGTGTGTGTGTGTGTGTGTGTGTGTGCGTGTGTCTGTGCTTACTACGGTTGTGGATCGCTCGGAGGCTGCTGGGGAAGCTCTTTCCCAGCAGGAC
The DNA here is from genome assembly GCA_900291075.1 of Melanogrammus aeglefinus. NCBI lineage: Eukaryota > Metazoa > Chordata > Actinopteri > Gadiformes > Gadidae > Melanogrammus > Melanogrammus aeglefinus. Next base: position 168,882 of record OLKM01000209.1, read on the forward strand.
CAGTAGACCCAGTAGAAGAAGAACACAGAGGATCCCAGTAGCCACCTTGTAGCTCCTTAGCTCGGCCCATCTCGGATCTGCTGGGGATACTGGTGGGGGGGGAAGGGGGTGTCATCCTCTGAGGTCACACGATAAATAACACGCGCACACACACACGCGCACACACACACACACACACACACACACACACACACACACACACACACACACACACACACACACACACACACACACACACACACACACACACACACACACACACACACACACATCTGTCCGTCTGTGTGTGGTCATCTTACCTTCACAGATGACCCTCAGAGTGAGACAGGTGCTGTTCTCTTCTTGGTGCAAGCTGGGGTCCCCCTCACAGCCCTGCACCCTCCCGCACACCCCGGAGAGCCCCCCCTGGACGGTCCCCAGAAGCCCCTGCTGCTGTAGGCACCTGGAGGGGCCGAGGCCCGGGCGCAGCAGCAGCACCTCCCCCTCACAGGATTGGTCCGTCCAGTTGAAGGTCAGCAGTCCGGGCGTAGGCGGAGGGGGCGGGGCCTCCTGCGCCCTCGGCCCCAGTGTGGTCAGCAGCCCGGGCACAGTTGGAGGAGGCGGGGCCTCTTTCCCGGCGGGACTGCTGTCCGAGGGTTCTGATTGGTTCAGCTTGGTCAGTGTAGTGCCAGTGCAGCCTTGGTTGGACAGACAGACAGATTGACAGAAAGATTAACAGACTGACAGACGGAAAAACACAGACAGACAGACAGACAGACAGACAGACAGACAGACAGACAGACAGACAGACAGACAGACAGACAGACAGACAGACAGATTTTTGGGAGGTTCTCGATCTCAAAAACCTGTAATGAGAAGATCTTCATTGACGTAAAGATCTTAAACGATCTCTAGTTTCCAGAATATTCAAGAAAGTTGACAGAAAACTAGTTTCTGACCAGGAACCACAAACTTGCTATTCAGCCTAAGCTGCAGTAGAGTGGCTCATCATAGTATTATCATATTCGTATTATTGTTATGAATCATTAAGCTTACCACAAGGCAGCAGGAAGAGGAAGACAGCTGAAATAATCCTCACATCCATCAGAGAACGAGAAGCAGGGTCACAGACGTGAAGAAAAGCTGCTGGAACAAGGACCTCCGGACCTCTCTCTCTCTCTCTCTCTACCTCCCTCCCCCTCCTATCTGTCTCTGTCTTTACCTCTCTCTCTCGCTCCTCCTCTCACTCTCTCTCTCTCTCTCCCTCTCTCCTCCTCCTCCTCTCTCTCTCTCTCTCCTCCTCTCACTCTCTGTCTCTACCTCTCTCTCCCTTTCTCCTCCTCCTCTCGACCACTCTTTCTCTCATGCTCTGCAGAAGTGCACATTTCCTCACATCAAAGGAGGCTAAGAAGAGATGCGTGGGGAGAGACTGTTCCTCCGCCGTCTGCTTTGACTGATACCATGTTCAGACGTGTTGGTGACACTTTACAAGGGAACATGAAGGAACGTTTGCTAATGCAGTAATAAGCGTTGTTAAATTAATTAGCTCTGGGTACAGGGTCCTTAGCTTATCAAATAATCTATCAATTAAAATATTGAATAATGCTTTAGTTAACATTAACACTATTAGCAAATTATAAAATTAAATGAATGAAATGTTAGTTAATGATGACTGCATTTACTAATGTTAATTAATGGTCAATTAATGAAGCCTTAATGTAAAGAGTTACCTGTGTTTTTGTTATTTCTTGTTTAACATTTGCTGTTTAATTGCTCCAGCACATTTGTAGAATGCGTGACCTGATGTGATTGAGCACATGCATTTTTCCCCATGCCAATAATGCCCCGAGGGATCTTTTTATTGTTTATGTGCGCACGCACACACACACACACACCACACACACACACATCAAACACACACACACCCAACGCCACACACACACACACACCACAAACACGTCATATGTCATGTCTAGATGAAGATCAAGATTCAGACCTGCCGAAAACAAGACTCATCCTCAACCTGATGAGAATTGAATTGTAACTAAATACCTAATAAAAACTTACTTGAATAATGGAGCTGAATTATAACATAAAAGACTTCAGGCATTTTTATCTTCTACATACTTCCTCATTCCTCAGTGGACTAAACATTCTATCTCAAACTCCGAAGGATTATTCTACTACTATTCCGATTAGTACACTACAGCATGTGATCAACAGACATCCACAACAACTTCCCCAGATCAACTTCAGTCTTTTAATGTCCCTTCACTCTACAGCCATCACCATGGAAACAAGAACCCCAACCCCGTGGAAAGACAAGCTCCTCCCTCACACACTCACCACCCTGTGACCTCTGACCCCCAGGCATCAGCTGAGGCCGTCTCTCTGCCTTCCGGCGAGGAGACTGAACAGGAGAGGGCGGCAACAAATGGGCGTGTCCCAGATGACCAGCCACGTGAGGGCGGGACTACGGGAGGGTCTTGGCTGTGATGAGGACCCCCATGGGGATTACATTTGAAGCTTGTGAGCCAGCAGGCTGAAAGGTCCACTTTTATTCAACATTTCATTATTTTTAAATATCCTTGTCCGGCAGCCGTGATGCAGACCCCTGTCCAGGTGTGGGAGATACCAGTCCAGGTGTGGGACATACCTGTCCAGATTTGATAGAAGCATCTGTCCAGGTGTTATAGAATCTGCCCAGGTGTGGGGGATACCTGTCCAGATGTTGAAGAGAAACCTGTTCAGGTGTTATATATATATATATATATATATACACACACACACACACACACCTGTCCAGGTGTGATTCGGATACCTGTCCAGATGTAGAGATACCTGTCCGGGGCCATGTTTGAGTTGATCAACTTGTACCCGATACAGCACAACAAATGATGCTTTACCATTTTGTAGTCTTCATTTTAGTGTAAAAATCTGTTTCCCTATATAGTGCACCAATTAATACCCATAATGCACCTTCAAATAAATATATAATTTCCGCACCCGTGACACTGTGAGATCCAACGCACACGGCTTGTTTAAGTGACAAATTGACACCAGAGGGATAGATTTCGAGCCCATGATAAATGTCCTAATTCCCTAGTGTACTATAACGTGTTCCCAGTATACGGATTGTGGGTCAAGTGAGCCAATTCGAAGAGTGCAGATATCTGTCCAGGTGTAACACAGACACCTGTCCAGGTGTTATTCAGACACCTGTCCAGGTGTAACGCAGACACCTCTCCAGGTGTAACGCAGACACCTGTCCAGGTGTTATTCAGACACCTGTCCAGGTGTTATTCAGACACCTGTCCGGGTGTAACGCAGACACCTGTTCAGGTGTTATTCAGACACCTGTCCAGGTGTTATTCAGACACCTGGACTATTATTATTAATCGTTCAGAGCTTGACACAAAAATTCTGAATCAGAACCGGTCAGCTCCAGTTCCACACAACCCTTCTGGACTAGTAACTCCACTGTTCTTGGACCAGCTATAGGCAGGGCCTACTTCAACAAATCAGCTCAAATCTAGTGGGCACATGTCATGTCCAAAGAAATCAGTAAGTTAAAATCATTCCCTGTAATGTTCAACATTATTTTAATATATTCAGACAACTGGAGAAGAAACTGTAGTGTCGTGTAGGGGTGGGGGGAGAGAGGTGCCGAGGCAAGACGCTCTGCTGTTTCCCATTGGCTCCCAGGGGTGCGATGTGACGGCACTGGGCACCGGGACCAATGAGAAAGAGCCATTACACCAAGCAGTTCACGGTGTGTTTAGTGTAGGTAGCTCTATGAACACTCAGAACTAGAGGGAATTGGTGAAGCGATTCTAAAGTAGCTTGGATTATCCTCTCATTTCTGCGTGTCAACAGTGCAAGGCAGTACTTCCATCAGTTTGTGATCAACTATCCCCATCACTCCCCTACAGCCAGCAGCTGAAGACCCCACCTCCGAGACACTGGGGCCAGATGTGGTGCTGAAGAACCGGCCCTCGGAGATGTTGATCACACATCCCTTCAGGATCACAGCAGGCGGTTCTTATCTTCCCCCCCCAATCAACAAAATCCATCTTGGATTTGAATCATCTCACCAGGTTACAATTCTCACCGCAGACCAATCTACTGTCCGGAAATCAAACATCTCTCTTCTGAGATTCATTGTCCAGAGTTCTGGATACAGGAGGATACAGAAGGGCATGGGGAGGGGAGGGCATGGGGGGGAGGAGGGAGAGGAGGTCAGGGAGGAGGAGAGAGGAGACAAGGGGAGGAGGAGGAGAGAGGAGACAAGGGGAGGAGGAGAGGAGAGAGGAGACAAGGGGAGGAGAGAGAGGAGACAAGGGGAGGAAGAGGAGACAAGGGGAGGAAGAGGAGGGGGAGGTGAAAAGGGGGAGGAGAAGAGAGGAGACAAGGGAGAAGGAGCGATAGCACGGAAAGGGGGAGAGCACCAAAGATAGGATAGGTGTGTGTTTGGGAGAGAATGCATTATGTATTATGAATGATTATTTACTTGTGTAGGAATTAAGTAGAAAGTCTGATTAACTCTAAGGACTTCGTCGTACAGTCATAAACATTTCACGATGTCGGATCAGGTGCTCTGGAACCTGAGAAGATTCAGATTTCAACCAATCGGATCGGGCCCCTCTTGGGGAGGCCATCCACAGACGTGAGGTCATGCGACGGTGTGGGCCGGGCCAGCAGGACCGGAGCACCGCCTCACCACGTGCCGTGCGCCATGCTGACCCCAACGACAGTAAAGTAAGCAGTGCTTCAAGAAACGCTGGTGGATAGCTGAGTGGATAGTGAGGCTGGGATCTCTAGCCGTACTTCAACCCAAGAGTGGGAGGGGCTCTGTGAGAGGGCGTGGTTACATGCTAAGAGGGCGGGGGCTACACGGTAAGAGGGATGCTTGTGAGTTTTGAAGGTGTCTGAAATGCAATGAATGAATGACATAGAAACTCACAAACACAAGAGGACAACCTGAGACTAGTCGTGGCCGAGAGAGAGAGAGAGAGAGAGAGAGAGAGAGAGAGAGAGAGAGAGAGAGAGAGAAGAGAGAGAGAGAGAGAGAGAAGAGAGAGAGAGAGAGAGAGAGAGAGAGAGAGAGAGAGAGAGAGAGAGAGAGAGAGAGAGAGAGAGAGAGAGAATTTAGTGCAACAAAGTAAAGTGAGAGACCCTCTCTAACCAGACAGGGGGAGGGGGAGAAAGGGTGGAGGGAGGGGGAGGAGGAAGAGCGGGAGGGGGGAGCAGTCTCAGGAGTAGGGCTGTGAGACCCCGTACCCAGGGGGCCTGTACACGGGCCGCGCGGCCTGCGGCTGGGGGCCCGGGTAGGGCGGGCCGCCAGGGTAGCTGTACCCTCCATAGGAGTAGGAGGCCGGGTAGGGCTGGGGCCCCAGCATGGGGCCCTGCGGGGGTGCGGGGGTGTACTGACCGAAGGCCGAGCCCGGGTGGGGGCTGGGGAAAGAGGGCTGGGTGGGGTAAGGGCAGGCCGCGCCCGCGGGCCCGAAGGCGGGCCTGGGACCGGGGTAGCCAGCGGTGGCGGCGGCGGCGGCAGGCGGCCGTGGGGGGGTAGGGGGAGTACCCGGCCGGTGCGTTGGAGGCGGGCGGGGGAGGTGTTGACGGGGGGGCCGACGGGGTAGGGGGTGTAGACGGCACCCCCTGCTGGCGACGAGCCGGGCTGCTGGCGGGGGTGGGGGTGGGGGTGGTGGCGGCGGGTCGGGGGTGGCGGCGGGCTCCTGGCCGGCGCAGGCGGCCGGCGTCCCGGCCGGGGTGTGGTCGGCGGCGGGGTCGGGGGCGCGGCTCCTCTGTCTCAGGAAGTCCTGGAACTTCTCCAGGCGCACGCGCCGCCGGTGGGCCAGGGAGCGCTGGGCGAGGAACCGCTCCAGGAACGACTCCAGCGACACCGACCCGTCCAGGAAGTCAGAGGCCAGTGTCTGCACGCACACAACCGCAAACGCAGCCACACACAGTCGTTACAAATAATGATTAAAGCCGGTTACCAGGGTTTGTTTCCAGTGGTTAATAATGGAGGGAAGGCCTCAGCTGAGTTGACGTGTGGATACACCACCAGCCCTGTCCATTGTGAGGCCACGCCCATCGCAATGTCTTGACATTTCGTTACATGTCAGGTTCCACGTTTGTTCCGAGGAACAAAGTGACACAGATTGGCCAAACGGTGGCGATGAAGGAACGTGTCTCCCTGGGCCACGACCAGGGTGACACGTTCCTTCATCACCACCGTTTGGCTAATCTGTGTCATTTGGTTCCTTGACCTACAATGGTCCCCATTGTTGAAAGTTTCAGAAAAAGTGTGTGTGCGTGTGCGCGTGCGTGCGCGCGCGCGTGTGTGTACCTCTGACTCTGCCTCTGTGTTGGAGCCCTCCGTCTGCAGCCTGGAGAACAGCGCCTCTGGAGACACCTGACCGGCGAACCCATCTGCAACCATAGCAGTTATACTATCATTATTATTATTATTATTAACACATAGCAGTTATACTATCATCATTAACACATAGCAGTTATACTATTATTATTAACACATAGCAGTTATACTATTATTATTAACACATAGCAGTTATACTATTATTATTAATATTAACACATAGCAGTTATACTATTATTATTATTAACACATAGCAGTTATACTATTATTATTAATATTAACACAAAGCAGTTATACTATTATTATTATTAACACTTCATAGCCGTTATACTATTATTATTAACACATAGCAGTTATACTTATTATTATTATTATTATTAACACATAGCAGTTATACTATTATTGTTAACACATAGCAGTTATACTATTATTATTATTAACACATAGCAGTTATACTATTATTATTATTATTATTATTAACACATAGCAGTTATACTATTATTATTGACAACACATAGCAGTTATTCTACTATTATTATTATTTAACACAAAGCAGATATATTATTATTATTATTAAACACATAGCAATGATGAAATGAAAGCTATTATTATTAACAAATACATACTAGTTATCATCAAATACATGCTAGTTATTATTAAGTACATAGCAGCTACACTATTATTATTGAATACATACTAGTTCATATTCAATAAATACTAGATATAAATAAATACACTGACAAATAAAATGAAATAGGACATTTAACAGGCACTTTTTTCCAAAGCAATTTACAATAAGTATAAATACTTTTTATTATTAAATACATGTTAGTAGTGATTAAATACATAGCAGATATATTTATTATTAAATACATACAAAAATATAATACATTATCTAATAGATTAATTAAAGGAGACATATTATACCACCAGGTGTGAGTGTAATTAGCCTTACAAGCTGTTTCGAAAATCTGCCCCATATTATAATAATATATATTATGTCTCCTTTAAAGTTTTGAAACCCTATTTTTCTGCATTATTACATCCAATATAATCTGAAACAATTAGATGAATAATCTAAAGTCCCACAACAGCCTGGCTCAAAATCGCTCTTTCACTTTAACTTTCAGAAAGCTCCGTATTGCCTCCGTGAGAGCTTCTAGGGCCCCCCGGTTCTGATCTGGCCCCCCAGCCGGTCAGATGGGGCCTGGGGATCAGGGCAGTGTGGTGGGGCGGCCTGCGGGGGGGGGGAGCCTACCTCTCAGGGCACAGTGCTGGCGGTAGGCGTCGCGGGCCGCCTCCAGCTGGGAGTAGCGCTCCACTAGCAGCTCCTTCTGCTGCTCAAGGCGCGGCTTGACGTCCAGGTTCTGCTCGGCCAGGCTGCGGTTGGAGGCCAGGGCCATCTCCCGCTCCAGCTGGATGTTCTGGATCTGGAGGGGGGGGGGGGGGGGGGTACCGGCAGCCTCGTCAGCCCCTCCTGACCGCTCACTCTCTCCACATCGCTGAAGACCCGTCGGGCCTCAAGCACGATGGAACGCTCAAAACCCAAATCAGTGGACGGGCCAATCAGAGCTAGGGGGAGGGACTTTCAGTTCATGATGGTAAATGAACTGCGTTTAGATACATAATATTATATATTACGGTTATATATATAATATATATAACCTGTGTCCTTACATCATACCCTATGTCTCTATATCCTACCTTATGTTGTTCCTTTGTCATAAACTATGTCGTAACCTATGTCCTACCCTAGGTGCTGAACAGTATCCTACCCTGTGTCATACCCTCTGTCCCACTCAATGTGATGGATGAGGAGATGCTACTCGGAGGGTATCTGGGTCGATGTATCCAGCTCTATTTCTATAGCTAGCTTTATAGCTAGCTGGATTAGCCCGTAGAGGAATGAAGTCCAGCCGGACAGTGAGTCTTCATACTAAACCCGTCGGGTTAAACAACACCTCACTGAGGAAGACATTCCTAACATTCAACTTGCTCACCAGCTGTAATGGTTGGGACTGTTCGGTCATTCAGGATTCCTCTTGTGGCGAATCATGCGCTGTAATGGAGCCATGCGGGCTCAGATAGGCTTTGTTAGGGAAATATCAAAAGCGGTGGTAACTTTTTAATTTTGGATTTTAGATGAAGATATATAGGCAGATCTACTGGGGGCCTTATATCTTAACATGAAAAAGGCATGTGTAACATTTCGTTGACCTAGAGTCCTATGCTATATAATTTGTTCAGTTCTGTGCTAGACTACAACAAATGTTTCCACAATGTTCAAACCCATTCACCCTTACCCCCCAACTTCCAGGGAAACAGTTACCAGTAGAGACGTCATTTATTGATGGTATAAGTGTTATAAGTAACGTTTTAACGTAACAAGAGTTGAGACCCTGTGCATAAGAAATGCATATTATACCTTTAAACCCCGTTCTGTATTTAGTTAGGCTGAAGATAAACCTTCAGCCTAACTGAAGCCCGTTTGCAACCACTTGCTGACGGCCCCTACATGCTCTAGTGTAGCGATCACTTGCTGACGGTCCCTACATGCTCTAGTGTAGCGATCACTTGCCGACGGTCCCTACATGCTCTAGTGTAGCGATCACTTGTGGACGGCCCCTACATGCTCTAGTGTAGCGATCACTTGCTGACGGTCCCTACATGCTCTAGTGTAGCGATCACTTGCTGACGGTCCCTACATGCTCTAGTGTAGCGATCACTTGCTGACGGTCCCTACATGCTCTAGTGTAGCGATCACTTGCTGACGGTCCCTACATGCGCTAGTGTAGCGATCACTTGTGGACGGCCCCTACATGCTCTAGTGTAGCGATCACTTGCCGACGGTCCCTACATGCTCTAGTGTAGCGATCACTTGCCGACGGTCCCTACATGCTCTAGTGTAGCGATCACTTGCCGACGGTCCCTACATGCTCTAGTGTAGCGATCACTTGCTGACGGTCCCTACATGCTCTAGTGTAGCGATCACTTGCTGACGGTCCCTACATGCTCTAGTGTAGCGATCACTTGCCGACGGTCCCTACATGCTCTAGTGTAGCGATCACTTGCCGACGGTCCCTACATGCTCTAGTGTAGCGATCACTTGCCGACGGTCCCTACATGCTCTAGTGTAGCGATCACTTGCCGACGGTCCCTACATGCTCTAGTGTAGCGATCACTTGCCGACGGTCCCTACATGCTCTAGTGTAGCGATCACTTGCCGACGGTCCCTACATGCTCTAGTGTAGCGATCACTTGTGGACGGTCCCTACATGCTCCACTGTAGAGATCACTTGTGGACGGTCCCTATGTACTCGGCTCCAAATGAAGTGTAACTTTTGGCAATTTAAGCCTGAAATGTAAATGTTTGGTCTTTAAAACATGACTTATGGGATATGGGATCCGTTTGGTTCAACGCAATTAGATGCATTGAAATGGCTGATTATCAAGCCTCAAACTAATAACTAATATTACGCATCGTGCTTCTCTTAACAGCTGCACCAGAATCCATAGTTTAATTGAATCCAACACTCAAGAATGTGTTTTAAAATGATATGAAATAGACACTGCGAGTTAGGTAGATTAGGTGTTTTTTTGGCACAGGGGAAAGACTTCTGGCAGCACAAATTATTTATACATGAATGGGAAATCAAGTAGTAAAATATATCTATATATATATCTATATATATCTATATCTATCTATCTATCTATCTATCTATCTATCTATCTATCTATCTATCTATCTATCTATATATCTATCTATCTATCTATCTATCTATATATATATACACACATAGTACTACTGTGGAATATAATATACTATTATACAACACTTCTGCATCAAAAGAAACCGTACGAGAACCCTTAGTGGTCACTGAACACCAGCACTGGGCGTCCTTCAAACCAACAGCAAATAACAGATTAAATTGGAACATACCATGCTAATGTTACGGAGATTGGGCAGTTTGAATGAACCTCACCCTCCTGCCATCGTAACGTTCCAACAAGAGAGTTGGCCTGGGATCAAACACGCAGGCATTTTTAATGACTTTGTTATTATTTAGCCTCCATCCCTCTGGAATAATAGCCAATGAAAATGTTGATTGTTTCTTGCCTTCAGCCTCAGCCCATCAGGACAGCGGCTGGTCCAACCAGCCTTCCAATGATCGCTTGCCTAACTTGGTTATAAATTCCACTAACATTATAATTTTTTTTAATATATATATATATATATATATATAAAGATTTGCTGAATTTCTTATAGTTAAGACCAGAATTGCTTTCCCTCTGCTTCTTCCCTTTTAAACTCCTCTTGTTGTTCTTCGTAGAAATAAATCAGGCTCAATGATTGTACTAAGCATATAGCACATTATTAATTATTTTTGTATTGGCTTAGGAAATAATATTATAGTAAAATTATTCAGTGTCAGTGATAATATTGTACTAACTAAGGCGTTTATAATGAGAGGCAATGATGTACTTATATTTCTGGTTTTAACTATATTGATGAGTGGAAAACGACCTTTATAGTATTTAAACCCATCCAAACAATACCAATAGTTTACCATAAGTCATTTCCTAGTAAGGAGCTCCTGGATCCCGCTCAGGTAGCTCCATGCTCAGGGGATCTGATTCTGAACCCGCTCAGGTAGCTCTAGGCCCAGGGGATCTGAACCCACTCAGGTAGCTCTAGGCCCAGGGGATCTGAACCTACTCAGGTAGCTCTAGGCCCAGGGGATCTGAACCTACTCAGGTAGCTCTAGGCCCAGGGGATCTGAACCCACTCAGGTAGCTCTAGGCCCAGGGGATCTGAACCCACTCAGGTAGCTCTAGGCCCAGGGGATCTGAACCCACTCAGGTAGCTCTAGGCCCAGGGGATCTGAACCCACTCAGGTAGCTCTAGGCCCAGGGGACATAAGGGCTCAAATGAGAACTAGGGATCTTCTCAATGTGTGAACTACTGAACAGATACCGATCAGCGATTTTTTCAACAAAAAGTGAATTATATGTATATATTAATAGGATTGTTTCTTATGAAAAACATTTTGTGCCAATTATATAAGGGTTAGTTTATTAGTTACATGAGAGTTGTTGAGCTGCCGGAAATGCTTGGAGCCACGCGGTTTTCTGACCGTCTCTGTGAGTTAAGACCGAAAGGAACCTCAAATAAATTAACATCACTAACAAAGAAGGAGGAGTTGTTAATGTTTACTGGAATGAGTCCGGCCAACAAACTCAGACTCACGCACAGCAGCTCTAAAAGCTCTAACATCTGATACCAAAGACGGTATGGAGACTATACACCAAGTACCGATTTAATCAAACATATGGTCAACTGGAAATGGAAAACTGTGTCATTGGGACGAATAAGTTGAGCCAAAACGACAATGAATATAATAAACATAAATAAGCAGTATTCAAAGGAGGCCTACTGTAATCGCGTAACACATTGATTTTTGTGACATCCATGCCTATGAAAGGAGTGCTGTCTACGCCTTCTCTAACAGCTCCGACCGGGGTCCAGCCCCACAGGACAGCTCTGTTATGATGTCTTGGATTAAAGACAGCCTTTGCTTCATATCATAGGAATTATGTTAAAATGAACGTAGCATGGCTGCAATCGTTTGGGCATACAAAAATCTACACTATGCGATCTCAGGGTATTGGTATGAGGTCATCATTCCGGAGAGAAGGAATGGCATAACGGCGATTCAAAAGGGCATAGCCCTAGGCTACTCCAGAGTCGACCATACAGAAATACTCAAGCACACTATAATGTCGACCCTTATTGGTCATACATACGCATCCATAACTGCAACAATGCCAGTAGGAAATCTGCTGTAGAAAGCACGCGGGCAGGTCAATCAGCTATAAAAATATCACTGCACTAAAATACGACCACATGGAAACAACTGACAGAATAACATCAACAACATTGCGCAATTTTCCGATTTTTTTAATAGATTTAATAGTTTTTTATATTTAAAACAAATAATGCTTAAAAAAAAGTAATGGGGATAGAAATCTACTATTTCTGAAAGCTGGGAGACATGCCCCCAGGGTATAGCACACGTATGGTCCTTCCAGAACACTCTGTTAACGGAGTTGGTGTCAATAGAAGCACTCTCCACCTTGCCAACGGAAAAGTAACAACGTAACACAACATTTACCTCATCTGATTCCAGCGCCATCGACTCCACCCTCTCCGTGTTGTCCAGAAGCTCCTGCAGCTCTGATTGGCTCAGCTCCTGGAGCTTCTCCATTTGATTCGCCAGGATGGCTATCAATCACCCAGGGACCAGGAAATGAAAGTTAAAAACAGTGACAATATGGGTTGTGGGATAAGACACCACGACATTATAGGACTTTATTCTACCATCAGCTGTGGTTCATTGTCGCTCATTACACGGTCGAACCGCAAACCGCCAGGTAGACTGATCGGGGAGCGTTTTGAGGACACAATGATGCAAATAAGACCTCAAACGGCCGCCGTTTAATATAAAATCCACAACTAGTTGGACAAAAAAATAAAAATAAATAGCATATTTAGTGATTTAAAAACTGTAACCGTGATTCCATTTGGAAACAGCTTATAGCCGACACGCTGCGGGCGTCAGGCGGCATTAGGCCATCACCCACACACACACTCCCACAGACACGTATCACAGTGGGACCGCACCAGAAGTAAAACACTTACTAGGAATACTTACAAAGTAATGCTTAAATACTTACACGATCTCAGCCCACCAAATAATGCGTGACAGCGACTAGGGGTGGCATCCACCACGTCCGCCCCAGCAAACACCTGCGATCCGACGGTAAGCCGCACGGCTTCCTCTGCGGTCGACGTCCAGTGGCCGCCCGGCCAGACAGCTAGATGGTATTACTATATGTAGGAGGATACGTCTCTTGGCTGCTCTAGGGTTTCATGTAGACGACGACGACGACGACGACAACAACAACAGCAGTCGTTATGATGGCCAATGTCAGCGAGTCACCAGCGTCAACTTCCAGGGAAGCCCAGCGATTCAGCGATGAAGAAAAAGGATAAAATAGGTCATAAAAAAACCGTGGGTTTAAGCCTCTCCGTTGTCGTCAGTCGCTTTCAAACGTAGCGTTGGTCCCACTGCTAACAGATAATACACGTACGGTCATTGGTGAAATAACACGTTATTAAAGCTGTAAACGAGTCGCTAAAAATAGGAAAGTTTCACTTCTGACTGACAGAGAACGCCGCCATCTCCGGAATGACCCATCCGGCGTTCCGCGGGTTGTTTAGGCACACCATTATTATATGTTATTCGACACCGTGTCCTCGCTTCGTGTGCACTACATTATTTGATGTATGTTGTAGAAGTGTCGAATATTTTTGTGTTGTGTGTCTTGATCTGACTCGTTCATTATAGCTCGAGTGTTTTGTTTGGTCTTGACCCCCCTGTTGGAGCGTAATGGTGGAGTCCAGCGCTCAGCTGATCGCGAGGGAAACCCCGACGTGACAGCATTATTCCATCTGTCGGCGATGGTTTTATTTTCTCTTAACTGTACATTTATATTTGATTGATTATATACATTTGACTCTAGACAACGCTGTAGATCTACGGTATTTGTTGAACGTAGATGTAGAACGATGACTTTATTCTGTAAGGAGGGATGAAAAGTACACGTCTAACATGGAAAGAATCTAAACAGCCACACGATAACCCTTTTAAATACTTTTTAAATACTTTACGCCTACTTCTAATCGGAACTGTTATCCCTTCAAGCACTCTTGAGAGTAGGCCTACCAATAACACAATAATGACATCCGTGTAGCCTAGCCCTGGACAGTACCACAACAACAACCAACAGATAGTAGAAAAGGTTTTATTTGCAACACAAAATGATAATATCAGAAAAGACAAAAGAGCCAGGGGTATAACTATTGGCATACAGTTTGTGTGTGTGTGTGTGTGTGTGTGTGTGTGTGTGTGTGTGTGTGTGTGTGTGTGTGTGTGTGTGTGTGTGTGTGGTGTGTGTGTGTGTGTGTGTGTGTGTGTGTGCTAGAGGCTCCAGATTATATGTGTGTGTTAGTAGAGCCCCTGCATTGTGTGTGTGTAATGTGGTGTGGTGATGTGTATATGCGATAGGTGTGTGTGTCTGTATGAGTGTGATGTGTGTGTGTGTGTGTGTGTGTGTGTGTGTGTGTGTGTGTGTGTCTTTGATAGGGGTGAGTGTGTGTGTTATGGGCCCCAATATGTGTTAGGGGCAACTGAGTGTGTGTGTGTGTTTTAGGGGCCCCTGAGTGTGTGAGTGTGTGTGTTAGGGGTCCCTGAGTGTGTGTGCGTATGTGTTAGGGGCCCCTGAGTGTGTTTGTTAGGGGCCCCTGAGTGTGAGTGTGTGGTAGGGGCCCTTGAGTGTGTTTGTTAGGGGCCCCTGAGTGTCTGTATGTATGTTAGGGGCTACTGAGTGTGTAATGCCTCGTTTCCTCGTTTAAGGCGGGGTTTAAGCCGGATGGCGATAGCCATGGCAGCTACGTAAGCATCGTGCTCTCATAGCAGCCCGACACAGTGTATTTTAAGGGCCCCTGGGTGTGTGTGTTATGGGGACCTGAATGATTGTGTGTGTGTGTTAGGGGCCACTGCGTGTTAGTGTGTGTGTTAGGGGCCCCGGAGTATGTTTGTTATAGGGACCTGCATTTTTGTGTGTTGGTTAGGGGCTCCTGAGTGCTCGTATGGAGTTGGCAGTCAGCAGGCCGTGCAGCAGCAGGGCTCCCAAGTTATAGCAGAGCAACAGCGTCACCACAGTCCAGAACAACTCCTGCAGGGACAGGAAGTGGTGGCATCATCAACCCCGACCAGATCAAGTGTAGTTAAGCTAGGGTTAAAGTTCTACCTACGGCATCCGCAAAGATCCAGCGGATCGGCATGCACGTACACTCTCAGGCCACTCTAACGTGTAGAGAGGCATTACAGCATTTCAGACCTGTACAGGAACCAAATCCCAAGTGAAATCAAGTTCTGAGATGGAGTAGGCTCCATTGACATGATGTCTACAAAGAGGAAGTGAAATTAACTGCTGAGAAGTGGTTGGTATTTCGCCACCTCCTTAAAAGACGCTGCCTATTATTGTTGCCCGCTCTCCAAATCAAAACATTACCGGACGTTACCTGCTCGACTGATCAGGGATCAGTTGACACAAACCTCTGCGGAAACGAGCTAAACGTTGCTAGCCTCTGGGAGGGCCGCCAGAGAAGTCTGATATCGTTGGAAAACCATTTACTGAAATGTCTTTACGTCAATTGTTTTGTGTATGAGATGTACTTTCTACTTTATTGTCCCAGTTGGGAAATCAGGCAAATGTATGGGCACACACACACACACACACACACACACACACACACACACACACACACACACACACACACACACACACACACACACACACACACACACACACACACACACACACACACATACTGTACATAAACTGACCACAAGTCTTTCTTCGAGGCATTCCGAGGAAAGGACGTAATAGTGAGACTCTTGGATAAGCTCGCCACAGTCCGGTTGCTTCACCGAACTCAGAGCGAAGCAGTAAAGACACACAGCCAACACTGTCCCCAGCAGGCAGGCTACGTTACTGTAGGCACAGCTTTGGCGCTAGGGGGAGACAGAAAGAAACACTGGTTGCAATAGCGATGCTAGTGTAAAAACATGCTGGACCCGAGGGACTTCCTCCACTAATATGTCCATGAATACAACATGTTGAGTGGCTTAAATGGAATTTGTGGTTTTATATCCCGATTTAAAAGAGAGAATAGAGCTCTTGTCTATTCATAGAGAGCAGAGCTCTCATGCTTTCGTAGAGAACAGAGATAATAGACCACTCACCCCGCTAAAGATTTTTTAACATTTTTCAGACCGTGAAGCTTGACTGTGAACGTATTACTGATAATGTATTTGTTTTCCCTAAATTACTTAAGGTTAATAAACTTTAAGTTAAACTTTATTAACTTTAACTTTAAATTAAAATGAATAAACTATGTTATTTAAAGTCCTCTGTGCTTCAGAAGGTAACCTGCTCCTGTCATAGTGGTTCCGCGCAAATTGAAATGCGTCGGAAGCAAGGCTTGGAAGGTAGGATTTGGAGACCAAATCCGTTGTAGGCCTACTTCTGGTTAGACACTAACCACTAAGCATTTCTTTCTCTCTGTATTTGATAATAATAATGATAAAATATTTGAATCTAATGTAATCAAATCTAATCCAAAATTGTGTCATACACCCAGCACAGTCAACTAGGAAAGCTATTATCAAAGTGCATACACTCAAACAGTAGCTTTTAAATCTTAACACCTTCAATACTCCTTACCACAGATTTGCTGGAAGATCGGACACAGGCAATCGTAAGCGATCCTCCAATCACAAACTGCAAAACAAAACGGCCTGGTTACGACCTGCCTTTCCACACCTTTAATACACTACAATATTACTAATATATTATGTGTCTGAACTGGTACACTACCATACTAGCACTATACTATGTGTCTATATTAGTAAACAACCATACTATATGTGTCTGTTAATGTACACTACCTTACTACTCCTATACTATGTGTCTGTACTGTTACACTACCATACTACTTCTATGTGTCTGTTAATGTACACTACCAAACTACTACTATACTACCTACCAGAGTGCCAATGAACAAGGGGAGAATGAAGAGGGATTTGGGAAGACTGATGTCTAGGTAGTAGAGAGGACTGGAGAGCAGAAGCTGAGCAATCCCCAATAAGATAGCCACCACCTGGAGAGACAGACAGACAGACAGGTGAACAGGTGTTTGATCACAGCATACTGTCGCTGTACTGATCGGGACAAGGGTGGTGGGTTCATGGATCTTACGGCGGCAGCCTCCATGTCGAAGAGGGCCAGGACACGCTGAAGCCTGGATTCAGATTCCGCTGCCTCTGAAAACATGTCTCTGGACAGAGAGAGAGAGAGAGAGAAGGAGAAAGAGGAAACAGACTATATTTTCACATCACGTGAGGTTTCATGGAAAAACACTGAAGAGAAAACAGAGGAACTGGGGGGGGGGGGGGGGGCTGAGATAGCGAGAAAGAACTCCCCCAGAGAGAGGTCGAGGAAAGGGAATGAGGGGAGACCAGAGGGAAGGAGACGGGTGGAGAGGAGAGAAGAGGAGAGGAGGAGTGCAGTCTCACTGATGGGTGAAGACGTTAACATGAAAACATTTTGAGCACATCATCAGAACATAATAGGAAGCACAGCTGTCCGTTCCCTTACAACCCTCCTCTGTTCCCCATCTCCCACCCATTCTCTCACTCTCTCCCCCTATCTCTCTCTCTCCCTCTTTGTTTCTCCCCAGCTGTCTTGCTCAACAATTTCCCCGACGGAGGAAAGTAGGAGGGACAGCAGGAAAAGCCTATTGGCTTCAACCCATAAACACGAGGACTCATGTTGCGCAACAAAACTTGCAGAATAAAGTGAAAAAATAAAACGTCGTTTTAAACTGGACAGCTCGGTATCATTGATCCATCACTCCTGTCTTAAGTAGTATGCCTATAAAGGCATTTAGATAAAAGGCGCGATGCTACTCACCTCAATGAGCGTTTTCAAGCTGGTCACAGAAACGACAGATGACTTTGAGCTGAGAGAAGGGGGCGGGGGGCTGTTAAAGATATGAAGTCCAGGAAGCAAGAAGAACCCTCTGCCAATGTAGTTCCGCAGCAGTGAGCAGACCTTCAGTCCGGCCGCTACGCGAAGGACAAACGCACGCAGGCACACTACGCACTCACTCGCATACGCACGCACGCACGCACGCGCCCATGAATAGGAGGAGGGCGGTTTCGGAGAGTAGGGAACAAAGTTAGAAACGAAGGGGTTGTGTTTCGGATCTGTGTCGCTTTCTGTTCCATTTCATTGTGATTCATCCGAGGGAGACAGGTGACTATGCTGAAATCTTTTACTTAAATCCGTTAAATCTGTCTGCGTTACCAAACGAGACAAGCAGAAGTGCGTTTCCGCAGAACATCGCGATGGCTCCTCAGTCCTCACCAAATGTACTAAATTACCAGAAAAACAACTTAACCCTCTTGATGATGTAACAATTGTTTTGTCCCTATTCACGGCAACTATCAAGGGACCGGACTATCATCCTCATCCTGATCCAGCCATGGCCGTGTCCATCTCAAGCGACCTGTTCGTCCGCGTGCACGAGGACGTTAACGTCACGAAAATAACGGAGAGACAACAAGCTCTGCGCGAGAGCCTGCAGAAGGGAGAGCCAAAAGCTCTAGGGGTGAGTGGACGGAGGGATGAGCGGGCGGGAGGGAGGGAGGGAGGGAAGGACAGAGAGAGAGAGAGAGAGAGAGAGAGAGAGAGAGAGAGAGAGAGAGAAGAGAGAGAGAGAGAGAGAGAGAGAGAGAGAGAGAGAGAGAGAGAGAGAGAGAGAGAGAGAGAGAGAGAGAGAGAGAGAGAGAGGAAACAGACTAAACTTGCTACATCACGTGAGAGAAAGAGATGAGTAAGTGAATTAATGAAAAACATATGCCAAAAACACCAGGATCAGTGGAATGCTGTTCCGTGTTAGTGCGTGCATGAGAACGTGCATGTGAGGTAAACACAAAAGTTTTGTGAGAGCTTAGGATCAGAGTCAAACATGATTCACTTATTCAAAACGTTCTCGACTAGAACTAAATGAGTGTGTTACGTTATGGTTGGGTTAATTTAGGTTTATGTAAGGTTAGGGTTGTGTTACATTACATTATTATGTGTGTGTGTGTGTGTGTGTGTGTGTGTGTGTGTGTGTGTGTGTGTTCCCCAGGTCACCCAGTTGATGTTGGGCTTGTTGGTGGTGACCTACTCCTTCCCTCTGTGCCTCACCACCTTCTCTGAGGTCCTCAACACTGGGGCCCCCTGGTGGAGCGGCCTGATGGTAAGTGTGTGTGTGCGTGTGAATGTATGTGTTCATGTGTGTTTGTTTATGTGTGTTTGCATGTGTGTGTGTGTGTGTGTGTATAGTATGTGTGTATATATATGTCTGTGTGTGTTTGTCTGTGTGTGTGTGTGCGTGTGCACTTGTATCTGTGTATGTGTGTGTCTGTGCGTGTTTGTGTCTGTGTTTGTCTGTGTGTGTCTATATGTCACTGTTTGTGCATGTGTGTGCGCATATGTACAGTATATGTCTGTGTGTGCATATTTGTGTGTCTGTGTGAAGCGTCCCATGAGTACGGGTCGGTCGGTACTGGTACTTTTCCACACTGACCACCCTGAGACTTTGGAGCTCCGTCAGAGGGCTGGACCTTCCACGGCACTGGCTAGCTTATCAGAACCCGGTTCTCCGTGTTCTGAAGGTCTCAGGTTCTAGCTTGACCTGCACTCAGTACATGTGCTTCTGTCTGAGGGCCAAAGGTCCAGGCCACAACCACAGGGAATGCTTGTTATCAGGTGTAGACATGTCTGTTGCTCTCCACCTGTGGGCTAACCTGGTGGATCTCACCTGATGGTCTCAACTGTGGGCTCACCTGTGGGCTTACCTGGTGGATCTCCCCTGGTGGTCTCACCTGTGGGCTCTGTGGGTGTGTGTTGCAGTTCATTGCAGCCGGAGTGACCGCTATTATCACGGAGAAGCGCTGCACCATCAAGAGTGTAAGTCTGTCACACGCACACACACACACACGTTTGTGTTGCGGACAATATTGCCTTGCTGTCTTCATGTAGTTGTGTAGCTGCATCAGTGTCTCGTTGTCATGTTTTTGTCCAGCTGCGCGTGTGTATGCTGGTCACACTGGGGTCCGTGCTGGTGTCCCTGGTAGCAGCGGTGGTCTACATCACAGACCTGGTCAAGAACCCAGAGATCCCCTGTGTAAAGTCACAGGGGTACGGCAACATGTGTGAAGACCCGTACTACGTCAATGTGAGTCTGCCATCCTGACTGTCTGTCTGCATGTCTGTCTGTCTCCCTGACTGTCTGTTTGCATGTCTGTCTGACTGCATGTCTGTCAGTCAACCAGTCTGCCTGGCTGTCTGCATGTCTGTAAGTCAGTCTGTCTGCCTTCCTGACTGTCTGTCTGCATGTCTGTCAGTCAACCAGTCTGCCTGTCTGTCTGTCTGCATGTCTGTCAGTTAACCAGTCTGCCTGGCTGTCTGCATGTCTGTAAGTCAGTCTGTCTGCCTGACTGTCTGTCTGCATGTCTGTCAGTCAACCAGTCTGCCTGTCTGTCTGCATGTCTGTCAGTCAGCCAGTCTGCCTGGCTGTCTATCTGCATGTCTATCTATGGTGTGACCAGCTGATGGCGCCCTCATTACGTGTTTAAAGGGAGAATAGACCTGTGTTTTTTTGCAGGAGGACCTCCGCTAAAACACAAGGGGTTCAAATATCAGCGATTAAAACAACACAATCGTTTACAGTTTTTCTCAGTCGCTTTGGTACATTTCTCAGATCAGAATTTAAATTTGCAAAACAGTAAGTGCATTTCTCAAAACAATTCGTACAAATAGCAAAACCCCATGGATTTCCTGCAAAACCAAGTCTCTTGCTCAAAATCCTTAGTTTGTTTCTCAAAAGGAAATATCTGTGTCAATGAACATGTCAGTGCCATCAAAATGTCCTTGTGTCATTGTGTACAGATAAGAGAGTCAAATTTCTTAGTCATGTTGTCAATATAACAGTGTTCTCTGGAGGGATGTTCTGGTGTAAACCATGGCTAAAGTTTTGAAGACAATTATTGTAAATTGTAAGTTACACCTTAGTGTATGTGGGAGATTGATTGCAAGAGACTGGACAAGATTCACATTTACGCTTTTGACTGTTTGTACTGTAATTTGTTGACAGACCATGTCATTGCTAGAAATAAGAACATAGGAAAATCTCCTTAGGGTAAAAAACTGTACATGCATTGCTGTAGGAATGACTACAGTCATCCTGTAGTAGGAATGTGCAGTCATCCTACACCTCCTGACGTTCCTGTCTGTTGGGCCACAAATTCTCAGACAATGTAACATTGTGTTGTGCTCCAGCTATATATATACTTGCCAGTTCATTGTTCAGGAGATGCACCTTTGAGCTATTCCAGTAAACTGGTTGATCTAATACTTCACACATTTCCCTTCTTTAGAGAAAGTCAAGATTCACCTGGTAGCAATTTTCCAATTCAGGACAGATTTAGAAAAAAAGTCTAATGGAAATGTATAGAAATATGCTTGACGTATTATGACAACTTGTTCAACCATTTTGCATGTAAAGACTTGTAGAGATGGCTAAATGTTGTGGGGCTGAGACTATTCAATAGAGACCCATTACAATACATTTTGATCAACATGGCATAAGCAATTCATAATGTAGGAAAGAGCAGAGAATTGTACATAATCATTTGCATGAATGTACCAAAGCATTTGCAACTTGTTCAAAGAAATGAGAAACTGCTTTTTTGATGTGCACAAACGACCCAATGATGTGAAGATTGAACAGGTGGTTTTGAGAATTTCAATTCTGATCAGAGAAATGTACCAAAGCGACTGAGAAAAACTAATAGGAGTGTGTGTGAGGGTCGTCAAAACGCACATCTGAGCGGGCTTGAGGGAGGGTGAACTGCCAATAACAAACCAGCACTCTGGAAACGTCGGAAGTAGCACACCAACCCAAACTGAAAGTTTGTGTGTGTGTGTGTGTGTGTGTGTGTGTGTGTGTGTGTGTGTGTGTGTGTGTGTGTGTGTGTGTGTGTGTGTGTGTGTGTGTGTGTGTGTGTGTGTGTGTGTGTGTGTGTGTGTGTGTGTGTGTGTGTGTGTATGTTTCAGAAGCTGAGTCGAGGGGTGAAGTCATCTCTCTTCTTATTCACGTTGACCCAGACCACGGTCTCCTCCACCTTCTGCTTCCTGCTCTACCGCGTCAGAAACAATTTCTCCCAGTACTCGGTGAGGCTATTTCATGACAACCCACAGAGGACAGCCGTCTTCTTGACAACCCACAGACAACACCGCGACACCATGAGAACACACAGACGACAGCCCACACAATGACAACCCACAGTCAACACCATGACAACCCGCCATCAACACCATGACAACCCACAGGCTACAGCCGACACCATGACAACCCACAGACAACACCATGACAACCCACAGACAACACCATGACCAATACCAGAAACGACCAATGTACAATACCAGAAAACGACCAAAGTAAAATACCAGAAAGCGACTCAAGTACAATACCATCTATTAAACTACAATACCAGAAAAGCAAAATATAAAAAGTACAATAGAAGAAAACAACATAAGAACAATAGAAGAAAACCATTTAAGAACAATAGAAGAAAACCATTTAAGAACAATCGAAACAACTTAAAGGTGACCTATTTACCACCAGGTGTGAGTGTGATTAGCCATTACAAGCCGTTTTGAGAATCTGCCTCTTCTGACATCACAAGTGGGCGTGTCCACCTACATGTATGACGGATAGATGAGCAACGTTTACTACAATCCACTTGGTAGGCTGGTAGACTGATCAATCCAGCACACATCTATAATGGACACGCCCACTTGTGATGTCAGAAGAGGCAGATTTTCACAGCTTGTAATGGCTAATCACACCCACCCCTGGTGGCATAATATAAGTGCAATAGCAGAAAACAACTTAAGGACTAACGTTTTGGGGAATTAATAATGTGCTCTTCCTGTCATCTCTCCATGCTTTTTTCTTCCTCTCTATCTCTCTCACTCTAGACTCTCAACGAACAGACCTTAGACACGCCCACATCAGTCATTCCCCTGACTGAAGCTGACCTGTGATGGGAGGGAGGGAGGAGGGGAAAGAAGGGAGGGAGGAGGGAGGGAGGGGGGAGGGAGAGAGAGATGGGAAAAGGGAGGGAGGGGAAAAGAGGGAGGGAAGAGGGAGGGAGTTGTGGTTGGGTGAGAAGGTGGTTGGGTGAGAAGGTGTTTCTTCTACACGTTGTGGTTTTAGTTTGGTTGTTAAACGTTTGTCCTCTTGGGTCTTGCGATTTTTTTACGTGTAAAAATGTGTTTGTGTTTTGCTCCCACCAACATTTACCACTTCTGTACTGCCTCATATATTCTGATATATTTTTTACTAAATAAAACCATAGGCCTTTCTGTGCTATTACTGTAAAGAGCTAAGCCTAAGAGAACCGCTGTTTAATGTGTTGAACTATAGTAGCCTGGCATCGCCGGACAAACTGCTAACTGAATTTCACCTGGGACCACTCCGTTCATATTCGATTAGGGGCGTCACCAATGGGCGCAGACAAAAATGCCTCTGGACGCAATTGGATAGGCCTTCAACCAATCATAGCAATGGAACGGGTGATGTAGCAACTGTAACCGTGCTACAAAAAAAACACATATTTAATCCCAATAAAAGTGCAGTTGGTTTATACTGCCTCGATAGCATATTCAACAGACCGTTCTTCGTCAGCGGCGGCCAACTTTGTTGTCTTTTGAAAATGTCTCTACGGCGTTCCGCTGACCGTCATCGTATTTTTCTCGCCTCATATGAGACAAACGGTTGTGATTGGTTGGAAGAGTAATGGGTTCACTTGAGAAAATTATTTCTGAATTAACAACCCAATGTTCTAGAATTCTGAGAAAAGTATTTATGTAAAAAAATCTGCCCTGTTTTTCTGAATCGATGAGATACCTCAAAAGATTTTCGAGGAACTCTCACCTGCATTTAGTCCAGTGGCTGCTGCTAACCATTTTAACCCTCCAAAGGTGATTCCAAGTATTTCAACAAGTATTGAAAAAGAAATCTGATTTCGTAAACAAAATACTCAGAAACGGACACACAAATATGAATAATTAGATAGACAAGATGTTGCAGAGAGTACTGACTGATTACTTTTTGGGAACGGAGATGTGTATCTGTCACAGATAGCATGACTGACCCTGAAGCGACCTGTAACCCATCATAACCAGAAGATTAATAAAGGTCCTGGCTGTGAGGAAACATCCTGTGAGATCCACACGATACACTAGAAGCACCAGAGAACAAGCTGCTGCTGACAGGAAATGCTACAAACCCTCTTGCTGCTGATTTCAAACTCAGTCTTTCTGCCTCTCACTCTGTTGGTCATTTACATTTACATTTACATTTAGGGCATTTAGCAGACGGTTTTATCCAAAGCGACTTACAATAAGTACATTTGTCATAAGAAGTGCAACCATATATCGCTGTCGGTACAGAAAGGATGTTCATAGAACCAAGTGCAAGTACAACAACCGCTAGGCTAACCAATTCCCTGTGTTACAGCAATGATAGCAGCTACTGCAGTTGCTACACAGTTAAGTACTAATAATACAATACAATACAACACATTACAATACAGTGTACAATGGTGGCCAGAAGGGGGAGGGTGGCTATGCAGAGTCGAGGTGGACTCTGAACAGGTGAGTCTTGAGTCTTTTTCAGAAGATGGTGAGTGACTCTGCGGTCCTGAGAACGGCAGGGAGCTCGTTCCACCACTGAGGTACCAAAACCGAGAAAGTTGTGACTTTGCTGAACAACCGTTGCTAGCTCTTAGCGATGGCGGTACCAGACGTCCAGCTGAGGTAGTTGAGCGGAGGGATCGAGCTGGGGTGTGTGTGTGGCTTTAGCAATGCTTGGAGGTAGGCCGGGGCAGTTCCATCGACTGCCTAGTATGCCAGCACCATCGTCTTAAATTTGATGCGAGCTACTACAGGGAGCCAGTGGAGGTCCCGGAAGAGAGGGGTCACATGGGAGAATTTCGGTAGGTTGAACACGAGGTGCGCTGCCGCATTCTGGATGCGCTGCAAAGGTTTAATCGCAGAGGCAGGATGTCCAGCCAGGAGTGAGTTGCAGTAGTCGAGGTGGGAGATGACCAGTGATTGGACTAGAAGCTGAGCTGCTTTCCTTGTGAGGAAGGAGTTTATAAGTGAGGTGAGGAATGGCAGGATGTCGCTTGAGACATCTTGGAGGAGAGAGGAGGAGATAGCGTCAAGGGGGCAGGGGGTGGCATGGTTAGATGTTATTATTCTGTTGACCTCGTCAGAGGTGAGAGGGCTACATTGGGTAAAGACAGAGGAGGGGATTGGAGGAGCTGATGTCCTTCACTTTCTGGGTAAAGTAGGTAACAAAGTCATCAGCAGTGAGGCAGGAAGGAGGTGGGGGTGAGGGAGGGTTGAGGAGGGTCGAGAACAGGCAAACATATTCCTGGGGTTTGAGGCAGAGGAGCTGATTTTGGTCCGGTAGAAGGCAGATTTGGTTGTTGACACACTAGAGGTGAAATCAGAAAGAAGGAAAAGATAGTGGGATAGATCATTAGGACAGTCGGATCTCTTCCATTTCCTCTCAGCTGCCCGCAACTTTGTTCTACAAGTCCGGTGGAGAGGGTAGAGTAGACGGTGGAGAGGGCAGCAGGAGTAGCAGAGTTCTCTGGAGTGATCCGAGTTTCTGTCAGGGCCAGGAAGTGAAGGGTCATGAGGGATGTGTAGGCTGAAATTCGAGTCCGCCATCTTGACCGCCGATTCACCTCAAGGTCAGTGTTAGCAAGGGTATAGGTAGATGGCACAGATTAGACGGGTTACTGCCCCGAGCAGAGGAGCTACGGTAACGCCGTCTACGGGTGGAAATCCTGACAATGAGTGAACTACGACACATAGCTACAATAGGGCAGGTGGCCTCCCCGGGCTTCCTCTAGGGACTCCCACAGAGAGGCTCCCTTAGTCTTTGTTTCCCGGGTCTTGGTTTGCTGGGTCCTGACGAGGGATATTTAAACATGAAACTAAATGGCGAGTTCATAAAGGGACAAATCAGGACCAAATCAAGTGCAATAGCAGAAAACAACTTAAGGACTAAGGTTTTTGCCGAATTAATAATGTGCTCTTCCTGTCATCTCTCCATGCTTTTTTCTTCCTCTCTATCTCTCTCGCTCTCAGACTCTCAACGAACAGGCCTTAGACACGCCAACATCAGTCATTCCCCCTGACTGAAGCTGACCATTTAATTGGACGAGGCAGTATCATTATCCTAGACGCTGATGTGCCAAATCATGTCCATGGTGTTTTAGCTGAGTCTATGTAGTCTTTAAATCTGTAACCCTGAGCAACTGTTTCTAACAGTGGCGGCTGGTGATCAAAAATGTTGGTGGGGCACAGTAATAGACAGGCTGTCTATTTACCCCCCCCCCCCCCCCCCCAACCCAAGCTTACACGCATAGACAGACCTACTTCATGGCCATTCCACCAGCCATTGCTATTTGACCCATTGTTGTTATTCTGATATTGAGACAAATCATGATCCCTGTCCTATAGCGTCCATTTTTTGTGAGTCTCAATTTTGTGAGTCTACTTCAAATGCAGTTAGAAATATGGGACAGTTGCTTCATTATGTTTATATGCTACAGGTCGAAAGACTAAATTAAAATGTAACTTACTTGCTCCTTTTAAGTATATCATTGCTTGGGGAGTCCAATTCTTTTACTGAATAGGGTGGAAAGTGCTTACAACTCGCTGCTAGTTAGCGATCTATCTCTTCTCTACATGTAGTTGTGGTGCGCGAATGCTGCTGAGGGAGGTAGCCCATTTGATTGATTCGCTGAATTGTCCAATCATGTGGTGATAACAAAAAAAGAAAAGCGATACCATTGGCCTGGAGCGCACACTGGTGCGACTCGAGTGCGAATTTTCTTGCGCAAATTAAAAAGCTGTCTCTGCTTGATAGACAGCAAAAAGTTAGCGAGCTTGACTTCAACGTGGCAGGCGCCCCTGACTGGGAGGAGGGCTTTATTTCGAATGACCAATAACGAGCCTAGCCCAAATCATTGACATACAGACGCATTTAAATGGTTGCTGGCAGTGACAAGTATATCACACAATTAAACGAGGATAAACGCTATGTGTTTTTGTTGATTTATTTCGTAATGATAAGTTTAATAGTTGGCAGATATATTGAAGTGAATAATTCACAGAGGGGCGGCGCCCTAGCGCCCCCTATTGACCCACCGCCACTGGTTTCTGATTAAGTTAATGGAACAGATGGTCACAAAAATGATCATGATGATCCATCAGAGCGAACATCTACAACTAGCCTTTCGTCAAAAATCGTATTTTAGAGAAAAAATAGACCAAGCAGGGTGTAGAGGAACCAGGGAAGCTGCGGGATGTAGAGGAACCAGGGAACCTGCGGGGTGTAGAGAAACCAGGGAACCTGCAGGGTGTTCAGGAACCAGAGAACCTGCAGGGATTGGAGGAACCAGAAATCCTGCATGGGGTAGAGCAACCACGGAACCTGGTTCCTCTACTTTCTAGTATACAGCTTGACCACTCCTAGACATGTCCACTACCTAGCCGGAGACTACGCAGTGGGAGCCGAGGCCGCGGGGCCGCGCCGGACGAGGCCACGAAACGAGCCACGTCGGGGCAGCAGATGCAGCCATACTATGCACCAAAGGGTGGAGGAGTGTGGCAATCTGGCCCGGGCGAGTTTAGGACATGCAGAGCACCTGGGGAACAGGTGGAGAAGCAGGGTTAAAATAGCCTGCTCCTCCACTCATTCGGGGCTCTCCCAGCCCTGGAGCTCCTGTACGGAGAGACCGGTCCTCGTGGGAGACGGGAGTCCACCCACGGGGGATAGGACCGTCGATTCCTCCCAGTTTTTTTTTCGTATTTTCAAAATGAGGTGTGAGGGACCGGCGTGGTCGCCCCACGTATCTGGGATACGGCCAACCAGATTCTGAGAGTGTGGGAAAAATGAGGTCTAGAAATAAGATCAATCCCAAACCAATGTAGGTTCCTGCATTCTCCCCTGGAAGATTATTTTGTTAGTGTTGTGTAAAAGTGAGAGAGCTAGTTATCCTATTCTACTCATGAATAACAAAACTATATATTTTTAAGAATACAACATCTCCATCTATTATAATGTAGCACTTTTGTCTTCATGATGAGTTTCATGAAATCTTCTTGAACTTTTTACCTGTAACCCAACATATCTTTAGAGGATGAAATGCATGACCAGAAGATAATAATAAAAGGTCCTGGCGGTGAGGAAACATCCTGTGCGATCCACACGATACACTAGAAGCACCAGAGAACAGCTGCTGCTGACAGGAAATGCTACAAACCCTCTTGCTGCTGATGTCAATCTCGGTCTTTCGGCCTCTCTCACTCTGTTGGTCGAGGGATAGTTAAACATGATAATAAATGACGAGTTCATAAAGGGACAAATTAGGACCAAATCATGTCCATGGTGTTTTAGCTGAGTCTGAGTCTTTAAATCTGTAACCCTGAGCAACTGTTTCTGATAAAGTTAATGGAACAGATGGTCTTCACACAAATGATCATGATGATGCATCAGAGCGAACATCTACAACTAGCCTTTCGTCAAACAGTATTTTAGAGAAACAATAGAACATGCAAGGTGTAGAGGCACCAGGGAACCTGCGGGGTGTAGAGGAACCAGGGAACCTGTGGGGTGTAGAGGAACCAGGGAACCTGTGGGGTGTAGAGGAACCAGGGAACCTGCAGGGATTGGAGGAACCAGGAAACGCTGGTTAGAGGAACCAGGGAACCTGCGTGGTGTAGAGGAACCAGGGAACCTGTGAGGTGTAGAGGAACCAGAGAACCTGCAGGGGGTAGAGGAACCAGGGAACCTGGTTCCTCTACTTTCTAGTATACAGCTTGACCACATGTCCACTACCTTCGAGCATACAGCTTGACCACGGGATGTAGAGGAACCACAGAACCTGCGGGGCGTAGACTATATGGTGTTTATATCACACTATAGTGCGTCGACTATAGGTGTTCAAATCAAATCAGTGTGTGTCAACTATAGGACTCGGTGACGATGATGATGATGATGATGATGATGATGATGATGATGATGATGATGATGATGATGATGATGATGATGATGATGCTGTTCTGTTCCACCAGGTCCTCTCCTTCATACCAGGAGAGAGTCCCTCCACTCAGTTGGTCCACAGCACACAGCAGGGTGCAGCCCTCGCTGATCACAGACGTTACGGTGACACCGAGCTCCAGGGCAGCGTCTGGGGACAGAAGACAACAAGGTCAGCTGGACCCCTCCTAGACATGACCTCTATCTTCTAGGATTCAGCTTGACCACTCCTAGACATGCCCACTCCCTTCTAGTTTAGTATGCCTGAATTATAATTTGTGTAGCCAGTTTTACAGCAGGAAAGGTTGTTGGTTTTGCAGGAGCTTTGTGTGAGTGAGTGATTTGGTGAGAGTGTGTTTTATTGAGTGTGTGTGTGTGTGTGTGTGTGTGTGTGTGTGTGTGTGTGTGTGTGTGTGTGTGTGTGTGTGTGTGTGTGTGTGTGTGTGTGTGTGTGTGTGTGTGTGTGTGTGTGTGTGTGTGTGTGTGCGTGTGCGTGCGTGTGCGTGTGTGTGCGTGCGTGTGTTAAATGATGGCGTCTAGAGTAGAAAAAAATATCGGCTGACAGTGATGGTTCAGAGTGAAAGCAGATGATTGGTCAGGATTAAAACATGTGACGTGGTTCCTCCGGCTGATAAAGCCGGGCTGAAGCCAGAGAGCTGAAGCAGTGGAGGCCGTCCAGAGAGGAACCATGGAGCCCTTCCTTGAGCTGGACCCCAGACCCCCTGAGGAACCTGAGGACACGTCTCTGGACAGGAGGCGGACTAGGAAGGAGAGATCTGGTAGGAGCCTTTTTAGAGGATGTAGAGTGAATAAACAATCAGTCATAAAATACGTTTATGTTTAATAAATCTTAAGAATTAGATTTGGCCTCCGTTTGAGGCCAAATCTAATTCTAATTCTAAAGAAAAGGCTAACAAGGAGGCTAACAATACTTGTTAGTGGCAGCTTACATTACAGAGAGATAGTACATCTCAATAAAGTTTCCTAATTTATTCACCAGAGTTACAGTCAGAGCCGTAGCCAGGGTTTAGAAATAAGTGAGGTAGACAAATATACAACAAACTAAATACTGTGTGCCATACGTGCACATTGTGTGCTATACGTGTACCGGCTAGAAATTAGATCAGTCCAGAATCAATGTAGCATTCTCCCCTGGAAGATTATTTTGTTAGTAGTGTTGTGTAAAAGGGAGGGAACTAGTTAGGGTATTCCACTCATGAATAATAATAAAACTATAGATTTTTTTAAAGAATGCAACATCTCTATCTATATTTTCTTATAATGTAGCACTTTGCCTGTATGATGAGTTTCATGAACTCTTTATGAACGTCTGGGTTGCATCTTCATCGTTGAATGCACTTATTTGGAGTCGCTTTGGACAAAAGCATCAGCTAATTAATTAATTAATTAATGTAATTAATGTCTGGAGTGTGAACGATATCCATGCAGCTTTTATATACGAGGATGTACATCATTGTGTGTGTGTGTGTGTGTGTGTGTGTGTGTGTGTGTGTGTGTGTGTGTGTGTGTGTGTGTGTGTGTGTGTGTGTGTGTGTGTGTGTGTGTGTGTGTGTGTGTGTGTGTGTGTGTGTGTGTGTGTGTGTGTGTGCTGCCTCTGAACAGTTCTAAAGCTGTACGTCTGTGTCGCTCTGAGCATAGCACTGCTGTGTTTTCTACAAGCCGCTCTCAACATCTCCCTGCGCCTCTGTGAGTCTAAATCAATTGATACTTAATTATTAAGAATACTGGTCTTAATAATGATACATCAATAATTATAGTAATAATAATCCATAATTGTATTATTAATAAAACAATTATAACAAGACATAGTCCATGATAATGGTACTAAAATAACAATAATAATATTACAACATAAAAATTGCAGTGAAAGAGTAACACCTACTGCAACTAAAACTCCAGTCTCAGATAACTCTGATCCTAATTCAACTCTTTGTTCACAATAACCACTAAAGGGTGGATGGACTTTGAGTTTGATTGGCTGCGGGTCCTGTTCAGAGACTATTCTGTTCTGGTTTAGAGCTAATTTCTTCGGATCTCCTCTCTCCTGTCCTAGACTCAGCGACATCTTGGACGAAGGGGAGAGAGCACCTAATGGATTCACTTGGTAAGTTTTTTATAATCGATTTCAAAGTTACTAAATTAATCACAATATTAAACTTTCTTTCAAAAATACTTTCGGCTTTTGGGATTTATGTTTGAAAATCTGCTCATACTAAAAATAAAAAAAAAATCTGTTGTCAGGTTGAAAGCGCATGGGCAGCGTTGTACTACTTGCATCGTGGTACTCTATTTGTTGTGAGTCTTCTCCGGCAGGGAGAGCCGTAGCCAGAACAGAGGAGCTTCTCTGTAATGCGCTCCAAATGCTGAGGGCTCACTCACAAATCGACGAGGACCCTCAATTGTAGTAGCCTACAAAAGGAGCTTTCAAATTGTACGGGGTTAACATGCTATGTATTTGTTTCTTTCATGAACAAATGGGTAATCAGCAGACCTAATTGTTTTTTTTAAGTTAATGGTAGGCCCTATTAGCCTGAAGTTTGCATTAATCTTTAATGCAAACTAAAAAGACATGAAACATTAAATTTCCCCCCCCAAAGATCTGAGGTGGGGGATCCATTCCATCTCCCCCAAACAAATCGCACCTTGCAGTAGCTCTGTGACTTCAGGTTTCTATTATGGTCTACTACACAAGGTCAGGTCTCTATTGTCGTCTATAATCAAGGTCAGGTCTCTATTGTGGTCTATTCACACGGTCAGGTCTCTATTGCGGTCTATTCACACGGTCAGGTCTCTATCCTGAGGTATTTCTGGGTCACATCATGTAATTAAAACAGTAACATAACAAAAGTTACACGATTATGAAGGTTTTCCTTTACATTCAACAGGTGGTTTGACACGACAGGGCTGGCTGAATTTCAACCAGAGTCTCTACTTTATTTCTAAAACCAAGAAGAACTGGAAGGCCAGCAGAGACTTCTGTCTCAACATAGGCGCAGACCTGCTAGTTATCAACAGCAAAGAAGAAGAGGTAACCGAGGCTGTGTGTGTGTGTGTGTGTGTGTGTGTGTGTGTGTGTGTGTGTGTGTGTGTGTGTGTGTGTGTGTGTGTGTGTGTGTGTGTGTGTGTGTGTGTGTGTGTGTGTGTGTGTGTGTGTGTGTGTGTGTGTGTTGTGTGTGTGTGTGTGTGTGTGTGTGTGTGTGTGTGTGTGTGTGTGTGTGTGTGTGTGTGTGTGTGTGTGTCGTGCGTGTGCGTGCGTGCGTGCGTGTGCGTGCGTGCGTGTGTGTATGTGTGAAAGCAGTGTTGTCATGACAACAGATACTATTAATATTTATTTGAAACAGGGGTTTGTTGCAAAATTGAAGGACGGCTCCTGGATTGGACTTCAGGTGGACCGAGTAGCAAAGGGGATCTACAAGTGGGTGGATGGCACCAACTTGAATTCAAGGTAAGGCTGATGACTCCATCCAGCACCCTCTCCTTTCTGAGAGCAGGGATATCACCTCAACACTGGGCTCAACTTTCTACTTTTTCTGGTTTCAGTGTACCAATCTTTATGCATGGCCATGATGCCTGTGCAGTAACAGCTGATGAGAAATTGGTGATGAGGCCGTGTGTTTCTCAAAAAAACTGGATTTGTGAGAAGGTCAACGTCCTGGAACATTTGGAAGCTGAACTGAACAAAGACGGTCTGTAGACTCTTATTAATTATTGTTTTAAGGTGTTTCTTTGAACTGCTGCTTGTGTAACTTAAGTTGATGCCAAAGTTTGGGTTAAGTTCAACTTAACCCAAACTTCGCCACACGGAAAGGCCCCTATTAGCTGACATAATTGACTAATTAAGTAGTAGTAATGCATGGTCTGAGATGAGGACACCTACTATAGGCTTGCTCAATGGTGATTGGTGGTGCTGCCTTCATATAGAGCCCTAGGTAGCCCCTCTCTTAAAAAGGGAAATGCCTCCCAGTGTTGGTCCTCCGCCGTGCTGATGGGGGCCTCTTCCAAGACCAATCACTAGTATAAGGTTTGAGCGCTAATGTCCCATAACCTTCTGTTCTGGGTTGCATGTAGAAAATGAATACAGTGGATAAAAAATGACTACTGCCATTGGTAAATGTCTCAGTGTTGACCACATTACACTCGCCGGCCATTTGGACACATTTAAGGGGTTCACGTTCACTGCACACTAAATGGCTGTGGAAGTTCTAAATGTATAAATGGTGATTGAAGCCGTTTGAATTCCTGTTGTACAGCAAAGTTCACTCATCACGTCTTCCTTTCAGCGAGGCCCAAGGAGAAGGAGGAGGAGGAGGAGGAGAAAGAGAAGGAAGTACCGGCCATTATAGCACTCGAGGATACTTATTTTGTGTCCGTGGGCAGCGCAATCTTCGTATACTGCCGTGCCAGTGGCCAACCAAAACCCACCACCGAGTGGCTATACAACGGCCGGCCTGTGAAGAGGGATATTTCAGACATCAAACCAGAGCCTTTGGTCTTTGTGGACGGGGAGGACCTTGTGGTTAGAACTGTGAGGCCTGGTTTGGACACGGTCAGCTGCTTGGCGAACAACAGTGCTGGCACAGCCAATAAGACCGCCATGATGTTTGCCTATGGTAAGAACTGGACTGCTGGATCAGATGTTCTGCAATAACATAGTAGGACTACTGGATCAGGAGTTCTGCTATAATGTATTGTTTTCTACTACACAAGGTCTCTATTTTGACCAAATACACAAGGCCACGTCTCTATTGTGGTCTACTAAACAAGGGTCTTGTTTCTATTGTGGTCTACTACACACTGTCAGGCATTAAAGTTGGTCTATTAAGGTAAGGTTTATATTGTTGCCTACTAAAGGTCTGGTTTCTATTGTGGTCTACTACACACTGTCAGGTTTATATTGTGGTCTACACACAAGCTCAGGTTTATATTGTTGTCTACTAAAGGTCAGGTTTCTATTGTGGTCTACTACTCAAGGTCTTTCTTTACATTCAACAGAACTGGCACAAGATGGCTGGAATATTTTCAACCAGAGTCTCTACTTTGTTTCACTTACTAAGAGGAACTGGACGGCCAGTAGAGACGACTGCCTGCAAAGAAAAGCAGACCTGGTGGTTATCAACAGCAAAGGAGAAGAGGTAACAGAGGCTGTGTCTGTCTGTGTGTGTGTGTGTGTGTGTGTGTGTGTGTGTGTGTGTGTGTGTGTGTGTGTGTGTGTGTGTGTGTGTGTGTGTGTGTGTGTGTGTGTGTGTGTGTGTGTGTGTGTGTGTGTGTGTGTGTGTGTGTGGTTAAATGTTTCATTCAGCCAGGTGTGTTTTCATGACAGCAGCTGTTATTCATATTTGAACCAGGAGCTGGTTACCAAATGGTTTCCCAGAACCTGGATTGGACTGAGACTGGACCGACACACAGAGGAGACCTGGAAGTGGGTGGATGGTACCAACTTGACTTCAAGGTAATGCTGATGACTCCATTCAGCAGCCTCTCTTCTCTGAGAGGGACAGAGTGATATCACCTTAACACTGGGCTCAACTTTATATTCCTTCTCGTTTCAGTTCCTGGCTGTCCGGTGATGCAAACCATCCAACTATCACAGAAGCCTGTGCAGAAGCTAGCAATGGCCAGTTGATTCCTACACCCTGTGCCTCTCAAAATCGTTGGATCTGTGAGAAGACTGTGCAGTAGCTTGCAACTGAGGTTGGTATGATGGATTGTGTACCGCGCTTTACTTCCGGATCTGTGAGGAGGTTACAGTCCTTGAACATCTGGATGCTGCCCTGAACAAAGAGCGTCTGTAGGCTTTGTTTGTATTGCTCGGTTGAGATGTTGATCCTTTTTATTCTCTGTACATTATATGATACTACTTATATTTGAGGTAGGCCAACACGTCTCTGTTGAGTTTAAGCATCGCCAGCTCTCATTACAGATTAGAATTTTGTTATATCCAAAACTTTCGCTTGAATATTATCGAGGCTGTATTTCCTCTGTACTGTACTTAGTATACTTTCACCTGTAAGAAAAATAAAGTACTATCTAATCTTGACCTTTAAACGCATTGTATCTTGGTACAGATAAATATTAAAGTACTAATACTGTCAATAAAGTATTACAGTTCTACTCCAATACTACTGCACTACTCTACAGTACCACTGAACTACAACTTCAGCACTAGGGTACTACTACTACTGCTGCAGTATTAATACAGTACCACTGCACTAATCAACACCATTACAGTACTTCTGCAGCCTTACGACAGTTCTTCTACAAAATGATTTCAGTATTACTTTGATTTTAATTTCATTTAAAGAATATGTGTGAGGAGTGCCAAATGTTGCCTAATACGATAAAATCAAACCGCTTTCATCCTCTTGTGGTTCTCAAACCTGCAGACAGTCAAATGTTTTATCCTCACATGCCCCATGGCTGCCGAGCAGGGCCATCGTCTCCAAGCCTCCAACCTCTACTCAGGGAAGGTCAAAGGTTATGTTTTAATGAGGGCTGAGGCCAACACAAACATCACAACACTGCGGAGTTCACCGCAGCGTTCTGCGGAGTTCACCCACCCATTCTTCAACCCGCCAGCAAAATCAAACATAAAGCAACCTCAACTATGGAAAACAGATTAAATTAAAAAAAACATAACTTTAAATGTTTTTCTCAGCAACCTCGAGCTAAAATGATTAAAACAGGTGATTGGTGAAAAAAAGCCATTTTAAATATCTTTGAGACATCGTTGGGACGTCCACGAGGGGCAGCAGAGAGCAACATGCGAAGGTTGTTGACTGGCAGTTACAGGTTAGGTATGGAATTCTTTTTTTTGGCAATTTTTGCAAAATTACTTGAAATCCTTATCATAACCCACTTACAGCCAGTGAGTTAGAAGTACTGACATGAAAATTAAACAAGTCCATCATCTGTGGAACGGGCAGGGCTCGAAAAACTCCAGCCAATGATTTCCAGATCCACCGAGTGGCATTGGACAGTAAGTACGTCAATCAAATGGTCGTACTGCACTCCCCCTCCTCCTTCCTCCGCGCGTGACCCCTTCGTGCACGTACTCAAAGTTCTTGACCCAAATCAAGCTCCTGTTTGTTATCCTGCGGTAGCTACTGGAGCTAGCTAACTAGCTAATCCACATTTGGACCTAGCACTAGAAGACAACCCTAAACTCCAACCCTAAACCTAAGCTAGCCTGGCTCGCTCTCGCGCATCTGTGTTCACGCTCGTGCATGATTGCGCGTCCATGTACTTGGAATGGGTGGAGTCAGAGTCAACGTTGAAGGAGGGGGGGGGGTAGGTCAGACGGAAACGCTATGGCGGAGCGTAGCGGGTGGTTTCAGATTTTTGCGTTTTTAAACCCCAAAAACGCCGTCACCGTCTAAACAAAAGGCATTTCCGATAAAATATTTTTTCGTTTTTACCCGCAAGCGTCCCCGTGTAAACGGGGCTTTAGTAAAAAACAAAACATCGAGAGCTGTCCGTCCGTTATCACGCTGCTACATCAGCAGCCTGTATGCGGAAATAGAAACAATGACTCAGTTTGACGTGTCGGATTCAAAACGTCGATGCTCCTTGTTTTTTTTTTTTTAATTAATTGTCGCCATGATATTTGTTTTTGATGCATTGATCTGATATAAGCCTAACCTAAGCCACCTTTGATGTAAGACATATCGTATGACATGAACGAAAAATAAACACGATATCCATGAATTCAACCAAATATTAGGCTAAATTCTGGTTTCTGGTTTCTGAATTGATCAAGTGAAGGTATTTTGGGGTATTTTGGGGCGTTCGTGTGCGTCCGTGCATGTGTGGTAGTAATCTGGTGTGAATTTAATAACGTAATAACGTTAATGAAATTGAGCTGTCAAAAATAGAACAGAATTGAACGTCATTACCATCTGGTGGTGAAAATATAAATTACAACCTGGATAAACATCCTTGATTTAATACGTCGCAGGAATTATGATATTTAATTTTAATGCACCAAATATTCATAAGAGCACAAGATACATTAAATTAATATTATAATTAAATTGTCCACAATTCCTCAGTATTATTTTCTTACTATGTAATTCTTTTTTATTCAAATCTCCGTGTGTCAGTTTTCTGGGTGTCAGTGACGTGGGGAGGTTATAACCTCCTCGACCTGCAGACAGCGTCTCACAGTAGTAGAGCCTCCTGGTCCTGCAGACAGTGTCTTACAGTACTGCAGGCTTGGGAAGCAAAGGTGGACAACATGAAGACATTTGTGCTGGTTTTCGTTTTCCTGATCTTGGCCGCAGTTTACACTGGTAGGTTCACAGAACAAATACAGCAATATACTGTACGTCTATCATTTTGGGTCTCAGGTAGAATGAAAATTCTGTTGAGATGTATACAATAATAATAATAATAATAATAATAATAATAATAATAATAGCTTATATAATAGTACATTTCATGTATTACTCAATCTATTTGGCATTAAGGAAATGTTAAATCTTATGTTTGGGGGACATAACGATTAGGCCAATCAATTTTCCATTTGATACTGAATGCTGATGCATGTTTGGGTTGTGTGGTCGTTTTGTGTCAACATTTGTTCTCTGGTTATTAATTCCAAAAAAACAGAGCTGTGCATTTAATAAAATGCATTATAACTTGCATAATACAAATACTCTCATTAAATTACACGACACAATTATATTACATTCGATTAGATGGGTGCTTCAAATAAAAAAAATAAAAAATCCCAAAGATTTGGAAAAGGTTTTAAAAGTTAAGATAAGGATAAAGAGAGGAACCATGACAGCAAAACATAGCAAAATAATATTAAATAGGGCAAACTGTATGTGGAGAGTGTGGTTTGCCACGTCGCTGGGAAGGGCTATGGGGGTTTGGGCTACACAGCGCAGCCCTTGTGTTGACCGAGTTTGCCTCATTCTCACACACCCTCCTTTCCTAGCAGAGAGGAAGAGAGTCAGCCTCTTCCAGTGGGTCACATGCTCTGCAGGCAAGGTTCGAGGAGGGAGGGGTTCGAGGGAGTGGGGGGGGGGGGGGGCACTGAATGGACACTTTTGTTTCCTGCAGCCCCCCCAAAAAACTCTTTCCTCCTAATAGAGTGGACTGGGATGGAGAATGAGGGAGAGGAGGGAAAGGGGTGTGAGTGTGTGTGTGCGGGCGTGCATCTGTGCGTGTGTGTGGGGGGGGAGGGGGTGGGAGCCTCCCCTGGGACTATAGCTTTGGGGAATGAGCAGCCCCCCCTTATTGACCATAGTTTATCATCCTGCACATGACACACCAAATAGAAGTACTGGGAAATAGCAGCTGGAT
Source organism: Melanogrammus aeglefinus (assembly GCA_900291075.1). Classification (NCBI taxonomy): domain Eukaryota; kingdom Metazoa; phylum Chordata; class Actinopteri; order Gadiformes; family Gadidae; genus Melanogrammus; species Melanogrammus aeglefinus. Next base: position 207,446 of record OLKM01000209.1, read on the forward strand.
TTTCAAATAACCCATTCTTTCCTCAAAGCCCAGTTACAAACATTGAAATAAAGACCATCTTTAACCTACTCTGGTAGGAGGATTCTGAACGTTTGCTAAAATACATGCAATATGAATACGACTCAAATCTTAAGAATATTGCTTGCCTGGAGATCTGGTACATAACATGGACATTCATAAGCGAACACGTTGGTGTGTATTTGTATTTTTGTTGCTATGACCAGATGCCAATCCTATCATAAAGGAGAGCGTTGCTAAGCAGCTCTTCCGCAGCAAGAGGCAGGAACGGCCCGCCAAGGCCGGCCACCCCGACGAGCCAATGAGGGTAAGGTTCACAGAGGTCAAAGGTCGATGGTTACATCATCAGAGGAACAGTTGGAATTTCGACACATCTAAGGATTTATTTTTTCTGTACTTTAAAACGTCAATATTGTCTGCTTCTTTTATTTGTGTTTGTCAAAGTCTGCTGATGGAACTCTTTCAAATTTCAATATAAATCTAATTATTTGATTTCGGTGCAAGAATGGATCCAGCTAATAATAAAGAAAGACAAAACAAATTATACATCAATTAGATACATTATTTACTTTATGGTGGGAACTAATTATAAATTATAATAATAATATTGTTTATTATTAATAATAATTGTTCAGGGGTAAATGTAAGTTTCTTCTAACTTTCATTGATCTTCTGACCCAAAGTGATTTAATATAATTTATTAATTATAATTTATTATAACAATATTATCATTATATTATATTTATTATTATATATTCGTATTATGATTGCTTAAATGCCTAGGCTACTTTAAATTTCAACAAATTGGATCGAAACAGGCGGCTTTCAACCACTGACCAAATTGACGAATATATATAGCCTATAGGAAATGTTGTTTTTCATTTTGGTGTCATTTTCCTTATGTGAAACGCAGTAGGCTAAACATTTTAAAAACTATCGTCAAACGTTACAAAACCAGATTTATCACTGAGACACTGTCCCGGTAAATGCTGACACCCACTACATGTATCAAACACAGCTCATTTAAACGTATTTACTGTCTCGTGCCAGGAGCACATGCTGCACATGCAGGCTCTGGACCAGAGGGCCCAGGAGACAAACCTGGAGAACTGGCTCAACCCCCACTGCTACCCGCGCTGTGACCGCAACTACGGAAGCCCAGTCTAGCGCCTAGCTGGAGGTCCGTCACCTGTAAGCCGTAAGTCACCGCGGGGTTTTCTCGATACAGCCTTTAATTTGTTAACTAGAAATACTTGAGTTTTAATGGTTTTAATGGTTGTTAATGAGGAAACCTTTGGTGTTTCCGCTAAAAAAAATTGGGATCCTTTAACATAACATTTTTTGTTCTTATTCTGTCCTCTGTTCCATTCAGGAACGCGTCCATGGTGTCGCCCGCAACGTGACCCGACGGACGCAGGACGACAACGAAGACGACGATGAGAAATCAAAGACGAGCGTGCGCTTCTTGGGCTGTTTCCTGCAGGCCATCAAGTGATTCACTATAGAGTGATATATCATCTAAACATTAAACGCATAAGCCTAAACCTTCATATTCTGGTGTGGGATCACTTAAACTGTCTATTTGACTCATGTAGGCCTAACACATAGGAAATTGTGTGAATTTAATTAAAAAATAAATGCAAATATGACTTATACTGTTTGACAGTCAATGGTATTCAATTGGCTCAATTAATTTAATTAATCAGGTTTTCGACAGAGACCAGATAGATCTGTCCGCCTGATTTTCTTCTCAAAGCAGAGATTTGAAGCTGCATGCGAAGCGCAGATGGTTTATTTAGGCCTACATGTTGTAAATTTAGGACAACTCCCTTAGTCTATTTATTCTTTCCAGAACTAACCGGTTTCATTTTCTTTATGGAAAATACATTTTGTTTTGTCGTATTTATTCACTGAATTGCCTTATTAATGACCTCAAATAATAGGCTATAAAAATAAACTTAAAATTAACTCACAATTTAAAAAATGTTCCCCGTGAAAAATTTTAATAGGACCTAATAGTACGCCTAATACTATTAGTCCATGCTGTTTTGTAATTTAACCTTTCCGAACAGAATAAATAATATCGTAGTAGCCTATTACCGCGATGCCACGCGACCTCTGAATTAGGCCTAATTTAAGCAGATTTCTGACGGTTTCGAAAATAGGACATAATCTAAAGTCTCCTTCCGGAGATAGGCAATATTACCTCTTAGAATTTTATAATATAACCTTGATTTCTGTTGACTTTTATAAAGTGCACAACCTTAAAGTGAAGGAGAGGCCTATGCAATTAAAAATTAAAGAACGCATCCTGTAATTAGGCCCACGGTCATTTTGAGCCTGCACTTTAGGCTCTTATAGGCCTATATTTAAACACAATAACTAGACTTTAAAAAAAAAAGAAATAATTGGTCGACATTAAGTCTAACCATGTAACCATATAAACGAATTAATTCAGCACTTTAATCTATTGAATTGCCACTCAAATATCAGGCATAACGGACTAGGGTCTAAATGACCGGTTCGCCAAACTAGAACGAAGGCCTTATTTCTCAACTAATTAAATCGTCATAAGGTTAATAGCACTTTACAATTTCTTCAAAATGCCTCAATTGGCTATATCATAACCTAATCTAATTAACAGACCGCTTACCGGCTTTGTTCGGTTTGGAAAAATAGTAACGTGAAGAGACAGATATGTAGGTTTAGCATGAAACTTATTTATTTTCCTGCATATTTCGTATAGGCCTACAATTCGAAAATAACGCCTATTCTGCACAAGCAAACGCAAAAGACAATACAACCGGAACTAAATCGATTCAGTCCATAAATGAAGGAAAAACAAAGTGCAAAACAATTATTTTCAGTTGGGAACATGCAGTTGACGTTTGTAATGAGGCCGATTTAAGCCCGCCCCCAAAGAGAGCCTGGAACAATCGCTTTGCCAACCTTGATTAATTCATTTTTATAGGAAAACTACGTTTGACTCAAAAGTATGAAATTTAGAAAAAATGATTGCTGAATCCTTACAAAATAGTATAATTTACAAGCTCTGTACATAACGCCGGCCTTGTATACTCCATGAAACAAAAAACGGGACTATCATGTTAATATACATTGTGATAATAGATATATTTAATTTGATCTATATACACATATGTCCAACCAAATGTACACACACACACACACACACACACACACACACACACACACACACACACACACACACACACACACACACACACACACACACACACACACACACACACACACACACACACATCATCTCTGATCCTTGAAGAACCCTTGGGAGGAGCTGCTCTCCTTGATGGTGACCGTGAGGAAATTGCTGGTCACGTCCGTCACCAGGACCTTCTCCACGTTGGCAAGCGACGGCCGCCACTTCACCCGCTCCCTGTCCCCCGCTGGGGGGGTCGGAGACAGCCTCTCCAGGAACGCCGGCTTCTCCGCGGACGACAGCTCGGTCCGAAGCTGGCTCAGGTTGCTTTTTGACTTGTGCTTGAAGTGCATGGGGGCCCTGTGTCCGGGGGCCCCCGTAGTCCTGTCTGGGGCCCCAGGGCCCGCACCGGCCCCGGGTCTTGAGTGGACCGTCTGCTGATGGGGCGGCCCATAGGGGAGGGCCCGGATGTGCACGTGGGTGTGATGGCGGGGGTGGTGGTGATGGTGGTGGTGTTTGTGGGCATGCGCGCGGTTCTGATGGAGTCTGTGTTTTATCGTGGGCCCCGGGGCCGAGCCCCTGCCCCCTGCGTCACTGTGGAGCAGCGCCCCCCGCTGGGTGGAGGTGGAGGTGAAGCCGTCCGCCTCCTCCCCCTCCGGCCTCCTCTTGTGGAGGTCGGAGTGCGCCGGTGTCGGGCCCTCTCGGCTGATCTTGAACTGGAGCCTGGGCTTGGGGCCCCTCTTTTTGGGCTCCGGGGCCTGGCCGCCTGGCCTTGTGGCTCCTCGGTGTTCGCGCTCGGGCTCGGGGGCCCAGACGCGGACGCTCTCGCCCCGGTTGACGGTGCTGGGGGGGAATATGGTGGGCACCACAGCCCTCAGGCCCTCCCTCGCCCGCGGGGGGGCCGTGGGCTCCGGGCTGGGGTAGGTGATGCGCATCCCTCGGACTGCCTCGCTCCGGAACTCATAGGACCGCACCTTGGTCTGAGCCTGCGGGTACAGAACCACAAACCGGCACATTTACACAGAAGGAGCTAATTTGACAGAGTGCGTCAGAGAGGTTCTGACCACAGAGCGAGGATCATAACAACACAGCTGCTGACTGTGAACATAGCAGCGTCATGACTTCGTCCATTAGCATCAAAAACACACACACACACACACACACACACACACACACACACACACACACACACACACACACACACACACACACACACACACACACACACACACACACACAGTAACTGCTCACCTTAACCAGGAAGGTCTTCGGTTTGGGGCCCCTCTTCTTGGGCCCATAAAGTTCCCTCTCGCGCTCCCTGTAGCAAAACCGCAACACCCATTTCTCGTGTCAAGAGTGCAAAGTTCACCCGGCATTAATTATTGGGAATCGAACCATATCAATATATCGACTCGGATTAAAACCCAAAACATAGGCTATGAATGAGTCTCTTACCTTTCCTCAAAAGCAACGAAGAGACGCGAGTCCAGTATGTTCTCCTCTGGCTCCCAGGTGCTGTACCTGCAGTAGACATGAGGCGCACGTTTTTATCCCCCGCAACACGCAATGAGAACACGCGATCCACGGCCCGAGCACAGGCAGCCTGTAGGCAAGAGCACAGCCACCCGGCGGTCCCCAGCTACCGTCTGTAGCATTAGCCACCGAGCTAACGTGTTCAGCGTGCAGTGCCACCCACCCACTGCCAAGGCAAGCCGTGCTAGCGGTGGCTAACGACAGCCCCGCGAGAGGAGACAGCTCCCGCACGCATGCGGCGAGTCTGGCAGGACGAGAGATCCGAACCCACGACGATCGCAAAACACGAAACGACATAAGAAGGGTGGAAGGCGACTTACTTGGGAGACCAGCCTTTCCATTTCACCAAGTACTCCATCCGACCCTGCGCGTTGACACACACACACACACACACACACACACACACACACACACACACACACACACACACACACACACACACACACACACACACACACACACACAACACACACACACACACACACACACGAAAACAAACATGACACTTGGGTTAGCCTCCGGGAAACACTGTGTTCCATGCACCACCGCCACCACTACTACAGTGACGGTGGTGGTGCTTTCAGGACAGTAGTACGCCACACCAGGTACCCCATTCGACCCTGCGCGGTGTCAGAAACACATGACACCCGGGTTAGCCTCGGGGGAAAAGTGTTCAATGCACCATCACCCATCCCCTCACCACCACCCCCACCACGGGGCATTAAACACAGAGGCTTCACCGTGTTCAATGCACCAGCATGGTGGTGCATTGAACACGTTGAAACCACTGTGTTCATTGCGCTGTGGTGGTTGGTGGTTGCATTGGACCAGTGGTTTGGCACCACCTACCCTCCTGATCCTCCGTTTGATGATGGACTCGGCAGCGAACACGCGCTCCCCGACCGCAGACAGCTCCATGCTGTCTTCAAGCGCGTGAAGCACGTCTTCTTCCCGCCGTTAGCTCGGTGCCAGCTAAGCCAACGGGGAAGGGAAGAGGGTTTTTTTTCTCAGTAGCTCCCTAGTCTGTGGCGCGGCGCGGCGGACTGGATTCCCGACAGACCATAATACTCCCGGACAGAAAAGACGTCATCACATTTTTACAGTGTTGCTAGGAGACCGCAGTCGGTGGGACCGTTTGCGGCCATGGCATTGGTCGAGGCGTTGCTACGTGTTTGAGGTTGCTAAGTGAAGGGGTGGGGCTTCGAACGAGGGCTGTGAGTGTGGAGTCTCCGGGAAAATGGTCGCCGTGCTTTGACGCGTCGGGATCAATTTCGCGCGAGGTTCTTTCGACATCGTTCGTCGTTCGTAAACGCGGCGGAGATAGCCGAGATGTGACGACGACACCTTTGTTTTGCTGATCAATAACGTACATTTCTAGACACAGTGCGTTGTATTGTGAAGGAAGAGACACGGGCGGAAGAACGACGCACGTCGTTTAATTTAGTTCATCCAGCGATGTGGTTATCAGCCATTAAAATAAAGTCTGGAACCATGTAGGTCTGGTTTTGGTCATGGTTTTCCTCTCTGTAGGCCTGTGTCGTGACGTTACCAGGCGCTGATATGAACGACGTTGTTATTATGTAAATACAGCCGGGGCTGCATGTAAATGTGCAATAATACGTCACATCGTTTGAATTATATTTTAAAGTCACCCTTACTATCGCATCATACAAGAAATAAAACGACAAGCAGCTAGGGCCGTCTATAGGCTTTCCAAAGTGTATTCTAATTACTTTCACCTGAGATGCAGGCCTCACTGTATCTTGAGAACACTACAATGTGTGGAAAATAACCTTTAAAACAAGAGGCGTTACGCCGAAGTTTTCGTTTTTTGATAATTATAGCAGAATATAGCCTTATTTATTTCTTCATACACGTTTTTGGAAAAACAACAATGCAAACCATATTTTACTTGTAGGCGATGAGACAGTCGCCAGAATAGCCTGTGACAGTTTTGAATTATGCCTAATTATTGTTTAAAAAACAGTAGGTCTAGTCTAATAATAATAATAGGTAAATATGCTAACTAGACTGGCCTCTTTAGGGCAAAAATAATGGCTTAAAATAAATAAATATATAGGCATGCGCAATAATTAAATATATCTAGGTATCCTAAATATTTACGATAATTTATAGAAATCATGGGGCAATGTATTTCAAAACATGCAGGCCAAACACGTTAGTGTTTGTAGGCCAACAATTTCAAGGGTATTTTATTGAATTTAACTTGGTAAGGTACAGCTCATGTGCAATATATAGCCTACAGACAATACGGCTGTCCGAAGACAGAAGCTTTTCTACAATATTTAACCAGCCTTTCTATCCATAATTATGTTCGTGGAAACTAGAGGTTATATTGAATGTAGGCCTAGGCAGGGGAAACAGGGAATTTAAGCCTGCCGACGTCGGTGGATATTTTGTTCCTCTTTATAGGCTATTTATTCCCCAAGTAATAGTTCTTCAGAAGAGAAATCATTTTTATTGATTCCCATTTGGACAATAAGGGCCATTAATTGTTAAGGTGCGGTCTATCAAAGGAAACGGACAGTGAAAACCGGATCTTTAGGCTATTCGTTTTTAATTAATGAAAGAAGTGTCTGTTTTGTTTAATATTCGGATTTCGTAAGATTTGTGAACTGACATCAGTAACATCGTTAAGCATCAACAATGCAATTAGACAAATTAAACCAAATTTTTCAGGTCAATCAATTAGGCCTAACGTCCTTCTAATATAAAGTCTTTAACATTAGTTCCCGAGGAATAATTTCATCGCCTTACATTCGTCCTTTTTTTAAAGGGTTGCAGAAATAGGCCTAGAACTTTACGGCCAACCGTATAGAAAATACAATAAGATCTAAGGATAATTCCAATTATGCACTGACGCAAATAAGAATTCAGAAACAGATATTCGCCGACTGCGTATATCTAATGGTTCAACAAGGATTAGCTTTTCTGTTGATACCCTAAACTGCCTACACGCCCAGCCATCTTACTGTAGGCCGTATGTGCGTGCAACTCTATGGCCTTATGGACTTTAATAAAGGTTGGAGCCTGAAGGATTTTTTTTAGGCCTTTATGCATTCTGTATTTCCAATCAGACCTGTGACCTGCATGGATGCCTGAAATAACTTTAAAATGACCAGACAAGCTGGAGGCCTAGGTGTTAACGCCTATGTGTTCAACAGTTTGCTTCCTAACGCAATGTGGGTTACGCACAGGCCTGGCTCTTATAGGGTATAAGGCCTGTTTATAAGGTGATGAGGCCTGTTAATAAGGACTGTTAATAAGGTAACACGGCCTGGTAATAATACCTTTTACTGAGGCCTGTTAATGGGGTAATAAGGCCTGTTAATAAGGTGATGAGGCCTATTAATAAGGACTGTTAATAAGGACTGTTAATAAGGTGATGAGACCTATATATAAGCCTGTTAATAAGGCCTGTTAATAAGGTGATGAGGCCTGTCAATAAGGCCTGTTAATAAGGCCTGTTAATAAGGCCTGTTAATAAGGTGATGAGGCCAGTCAATAAGGCCTGTTAATAAGGTAATAAGGCCTCCTAATAAGTTAATAAGGGTCGTTAATGAGGCCTATTAATAAGGCCTGTCAATAAGGCCTGTTAATAAGGCATTTGAATATGGTCTGTTAAGGTCATAAGGCCTGTTATTAAAACCTGTTAACAAGGTAATAAGACCTGTTAATAAGGCCTGTTGGGTAATTAGACCTGTTAATAAGGCCTGTTAATAAGGTAATAAGGCCTGTTAATAAGGTAATAAGACCTGTTAATAAGGTAATAAGACCTGTTAATAAGGTAATAAGACCTGTTAATAAGGTAATAAGACCTGTTAATAAGGTCTGTTAATAAGGTAGTAAGACCTGTTAATAAGGCCTGTTATAAAGTATGTTAATAATGTAATAAGACCTGTTAATAAGGCCTGTTAATAAGGTAATAAGACCAGTTAATAAGGTAATAAGGCCTGTTATAAAGGTAATACAGCCTGTTATTAAGACCTGTTAATAAGGTAATACAGCCTGTTATTAAGACCTGTTAATAAGGTAATACGGCCTGTTATTAGGATCTGTTAATAAGGTAATACGGCCTGTTATTAAGACCTGTTAATAAGGTAATACGGCCTGTTATTTAGACCTGTTAATAAGGTAATACAGCCTGTTATTAAGGCCTGTTATTAAGACCTGTTAATAAGGTAAGGCCTGTTAATGAGGCTTGTTGATAAAGCATGTGAATAATGTAATAAGACCTGTTAAAAAGGCCTGTTGGGTAATAAGGCCTGTTAGTAAGGTAATTAAGGCCTGTTAATAAGGTAATAAGGTCTGTTAATAAGGTGATAAGGCATGTTAATAAGGCCTGTTAATAAGGTAATAAGACCTGTTAATAAGGTAATAAGGCATGTTAATGAGACCTGTTAATAAGGTAATAAGGCATTTTAATAAGGCCTGTTAATAATGTAATAGGCCGGTTAATAAGAAGAAGAAGTGTAATAAGGTAACAAGGCAGGTTAATAAGGCCTGTTAATAAATTGATATGGCCTGTTAATAAGGTGATAATGCCTGTTATTAAGGCCTGTTAATAAGGGAATAAGCCCTGTTATTAAGGTAATCAACTGCAGACAACTCCGAAATGTCGTGAGATGAACGTCAGAAGATGTCACTGCGCACGTCAAACTCGCAGGCAACCCTTTCACTGCAAAGTCTATATTCCAAAACGATGAATTTAACTTATAAAATACTTCAGATAAATATGGCGTCGTCTGTTCTGTAGCCTAGACCAAGGAGCGCTTTTCTAAAACCAGCCCCGGCGACCCCAATCAATTAACTTGTAACCAACTGCGGCAACACGGTGGGACAAACAGACACTGGTTATCCACCTCCTATTTGGTTAAATCTGTGACTCAAATCCAATGGTTCAACATATGACTGATCCAGGCATGCAGGTAAAAGGAATGAATTGCTAGCACTTTTCTGAAGGGGCCAGCGCTTTACCATATTGCATAACATCACCCATTTACGCACACAACCCAACGGCGGGGTCAGCCACACACTGACAGCCAGCTCGTCGGGAGCAGTTCTTGCTCAAGGTCACCTCTACCAGGTGCCGGGGATCGAACTGGCAACCATCCGGTTCAAGTCAACCCGCTCCATCTCGAGCCACATGCCGCCCCTTGACTGATCCAGGGCGGACTGACGCGAAGGGAGGAGAGGCTGGACGTTCAAGTCAAAGCGACCGACATCTAGGCCTGCCTGTGATAGGTGATCAGGATGTATTTTGTAACATGTTAAATTATTTCTAGGTCGTTACCGACCGCAGCTGCGGAAGGGTTCGGGGAGCTGCGAGAGAGAACGAATCGGACGGTCGGCAGAGAACATCTGCGGAGGACGGACATTTTCTGTTTCCTCCCCCAGCACGCGCACAGAGCGTTTGGAGTCCGGCCGCGGCGTCGGTCTGCATCATGCGCGGCGCAGGAGACGTTCTCCGAGTCGCTCGCCTACGAGTCACGTGGCGTTACTGCGTCTTCGTCTCAATATTGCGGGTTTAAGTGGATCTATTCTTCGTGTCTTTGTATCCGTAATGCGGGATCTATTATTCGTGGCTTGGTATCCGTATAGAGCGATATAGAGCGATATATGGATACCATTTAAAATATATTTAGGCCTATAACGGGAGTATTCATCCGGATTTTAGGTGCCCGAAAGGTATTTTGTTCGTAGCGCGTCATTATTAAAGACATTTACACGAATAACTGATTTAAATGAAGGGAAAAGTATAAAAATTTCAAATTATGTTTGAAACCATTGCTTGTTGTTTCCCAAGGGTCAAAGACGGTTGCTAATTAGTTAGAACCATATCTAAATTAAGTGATTCTCTAACGAAAGTTGCGCTATTTTTGGTCACCTAAATATGAGATGATCATTGTTGGAGGTCACGGTACTTTGAGATGAGTCGCTCCCATTGGATAGACGACCAATAACCTGAGGTCTACCATGCATAAGGCCTATTGATTGCTTTTATTCTGTGTGAATTTGTTCTCTAAAATGCTGCTTTTAATCATGAAAGTCACAAAGTAGCCTACCCCACATTATAAACAGGGTTGGCCTATATATATCCCATGCATATAATTTATAACAGCCATAGAGCAACTGCGCGCATTGAGGTAGCCTGCATAAAAAGGGCTCATTCAAGCCATAACAATTATTTATATCCATCCCAACTCGTCGGTGGCTGGAAATAGCCCGTGCGGCCCGGGTTAGGAGGCAGTGAGGCTGGGGGAACAGCTGGGGACGTTAGTCCTGTTCTGATCCGGACACCCCGTGTTAGGATCACCCCTCACAGAACGACACACGGGCCCATTCTGAGTCGTATGCTCATCTGCACACGCCAGCATAATAACGCGGACCATTCTTCTCTCTGGGATTTTATAATCAACACAATTGTCGGCCGACTTAGATATTTTGAATGCATTTTTTACCGGTCGTAGTATAGAGTAAAGTAAAATAACTTCCTAGGTTTATCATTATTATTCCGTGCTCCTCCCCAATGGTCAGGGTGTAATAACTCGACTAGTTGTGTCTATACCGGTTCACTGCCAAAGCTAATTCGAAGTTCGAACAGACCCATAATTACTGCTGTATATTTGTATTACACCCGTGTTCTTCCTACTAAAGGGCCCGGCCCACCATGGTTGTCTATTTAGAGTCCATCTCCGAAAGCTTGGAACGTCGTCGTTGATGGGATTCATCAGGGTTTCCCCTGGTAGGATGTAGGCCTACGATGATCAATCAGCTAATAATAACATTACATTACAGAATCAATTCGTTAAATTATTATTCTAGTGTGCGTTATGCGGTCTGCACATGAGGCGCGCGGAGGGTGTCGGAGAGACAAGGTCAAACGCTGCAGCGTGCTGGCGGGCAGAAGAAGAACGATAGCACTGGGTCGCCGAAAGCCGACACTATTTCCCCACACAAAATAAGAAGGCGACTCTAATGACTATTCTTAAAGTTACGTTAAAACACCACCCCCCGGGCATCCAGTCCCCTCCTGAAATTATTTCCCCAAATCAAATCGGCTCATGGGTTGCACCACACGGGTCCTGCGCCTTATTTAGGCCTACAGTGGCGTGGGATAGGCTTCAATGGTGCAGACATCGAATGTCACGCCATATAAAACATTACCAAACGTGCAGGCCTACACTGAACCACGAAGGTCATGGGAAAGACCCGCGGCAGAAAGCTCCATGCATGGAGTGTTTATGTGCGGTGTTTACATTACCGTGAGAACAAAGAGAAGGCCGTTGATTAGAAACGGGGTAACCTTCTGAACTCGAGTTCCGGAGCCACTGAGTGGTGGTAGCATGCAGAACAAGATAACGCCAATGCCGTGGTCCAAGAAATGTTACAAACGCTTTAATGGATGTGAATTGTGCTCAATTTAGGGTACTGAGAGCGTACCCGACAACGAACAGACTAATAAAGACCTGTGCAAAAAAAGCATATACCTTGCCCATTTATATTTAATCTTAAAGCAACGATTTCCATTGACTCTTTTTCATGACAAATAACATTAAACATGGTTCTCAGGGTTCCTCATCTTGTCTAACTATCGCCTGAGAGGTCCAGGCAGCATGCTTTCTGTTTAACGACCTGTGCGTCTGTGATGCACTGGTTCGTGTTGTGACACACGCACGAACGCACCTAACGACACGCACACACGCACGGACGCAGCTAACGTCGTACACGCACGCACGCGCGCGCGAACACACACACACACACACACACACACACGCACACACACACACACACACACACACACACACACACACACACACACACACACACACACACACACACACACACACACACACACACACACACACACACACACACACACACACACACACAGTGTATTTTACCATTTTCTTTCATAGAATTTGTCCTTCCAAAATTCTTCACACACATTTTGATGTAGAATTGAGTGTATTAATGACAACGTAATTCAAACCCTAAAAAGTTGATTATTTACAAGAGTAAGTGCTTATTCGCTGATAGAAGATTGGTTAAAAAAACCTTTCTTTCAGTTATAAGAGCTTAAATCAGATACTGCATATGATCAGATCACCAGTAGTAGTAACTGCCAAAGTGTGTAAGAAATCACCATAAATGTCAACCATTCAAACAAGGGATCAAGGTAAAGCAAGACGGTTAAAAAAACAAGAAACATAATTGCTCTTTTGTACATTCAAGCATCCAAAAATACCATATATTGCATGTACAACATAAGACAAATATACACATCATAGTCGGTACGCCGAAGTAACCACACGTTGTGCTACGCCGTCACATACTCCTTAAACGTGACAGTGAGACAGTTAGTGGTAATGTCCGTAATGACGATATTCCCCAGGAAAGGCTTAAACGCGGGGAAGGGCTCCTCTTTACTATGACTCTGGAACGAATCCTCTTTACTATGACTCTGGAACGATTCCTCTTTACTATGACTCTGGAACGATTCCTCTTTATTATGACTCTGGAACGGCTCCTCTTTACTATGACTCTGGAACGACTCCTCTTTACTATGACTCTGGAACGGCTCCTCTTTACTATGACTCTGGAACGGCTCCTCTTTACTATGACTGGGGCTGAAAGTGTGGCTCTGTGTTTCCAAGGTGGGGTCGCTCTCTGATGTTTCCTCTGGAAGTGTGGGCGACTGGGCCTCAGACAGTGTTTCTGTGTCTGCTTGTGTTACGGTTTCAGTCTCCGTACACAGTTCAGTCTGGATCACAGTCTCAGGCCTGGTCCTCACCACGCTCAAATCAATGGGTTCCTCTTGCTCGGTATATCTGTATTCCCGGTTGGCGTACTGACCCACGGTAAAGGCATTTTGGTGTTCGACTGCAGTCTGAGGTGGTGACGACAACGTGTGTGGTGTGCTTATCCTGGAGCTCAAAAATCTCTTACTGCCTCCTGGTTGGTCCTCATTGTCCATGGCAGAAGACCGCCGTTTGAGTCCTTCATGGCTCCGTCCACTCTCGGACGGGCAGAGAACCACCTCGTCCGCACGCCCCGTGATCAGGTTAGCTCCGGTTGTCAATTGTAAAGGCTGATCCAATAGAGGAGGCGTTTGACCCCCGACCTCCTCCTGCTTATCCTGCTCCGTCACTCGGGCCTCTGCTTCGAGAGGCGGGTCCGTCTCTCTATGGCCATTCTCAGCACGGGAAACTTTGGGTGTGTCCTTGAGGTTTTTTGCAAATCCATTCATGAGCCCGAGCTTCTTGATGAGTTTCATCTTCTCGACCTCGTTGTCGATACTCTCCTCATCGGACAAAGGCTCGTCCACCGTTTTAGAGTCCCCGTTCTTTATCTTTGCCGTCTTCATGCCGCTCTCCATGTACTTGCTCATGACGATAACAATCCGTCCGTTCTTGTTTTTGTTTTTGACAATCTTAAGCTTGCCGTTGCTCACAGAACTCGGCGGTGACGGATTGTCTTTCTCAGCGGAGGGCTGTACTTTCTCCGGCTCCTTATGTCCATTGAGATCCGCTGGGAGTTTCTTCAGCTCCATGGTGATGTCCTTGACTTTGGTCAGGCAGCCAGAGTCCTTGTCGCGAACCCACTTTTGCTGCAATGCCGGAGGAAGGTTCCAGGCCTGGTTAGCCACCTCTGGAACCTTAGCGTCTCTGGGCTTCAGGTGGGGGGCCTCGTACATCCGAAGGTCAGGCTGGTATGGGTGGTGCTTCTTGCTGTTGAGCTGGTAGTAGAACTTCTTCTTACCATTGGCCTGCTGCTCGGCGTCCTTGCCCAGTGGCAGGAACTGGTGGTGCTTCTTGCTGTTCAGCTGGTACTGCTGGCTCTGGGAGTGCAACATATGGATGGGGGCCGTCTTCTGGCAGCTGTCCTCGTCCAGGGAGGCCTCCTGAAGATCAGACAGGATGCTGGATCTCCGGGCAAAGGATGGCACCTGACGAAAGAGCCGTTGATTAAGGATTGGGGCGTCAGAATGGTAAAAACAAGGACTCAACTCGTTTTAAAATTAATTACACAGCAAATTTGCCCACAAGAGACACATTTATGTTCATTATTATAACAATGGTTCTCATGGAGCAACAGTAACTCATCCTCAACTGAAGCTGAAAAAACTAGTTTAAGATGTGAAAGCATGGTTTTCTGGTAGTTGACAGGTAGTGTTGAGGAAACCCTGCCAACTCTGGGGCCCAAGCAAGTCACATGTTCACATGTGTGAGTCGCTTTCACCCTTCAGGGCAGCTTCCATGGCTGTGGCCCCAGCCCAGAGGAATGTCAATGGATGTTTTGTGTCCCACCACTGACTTTTGTCCAATGTGTTACACCCACACCGTCCTGACAGGAACACAAACCCTCATCTCAGGGGTTTCACTGGCCTTTTGCCCTTTTCCATGATTGATGATTTAAATGTAATTCGTTCCCCCTCATTTAGCATGCATCGCTAGGTTTGTATAAGTCTATAATGGATAATGTCATGTCTTCTGTTGTCACAAAGTCAAATATTTATTTGGAGTGTCAAATTCAGTGTAACTGTAAATGAACTATCCTTTATAACTGTAGTTTTGTAATACCTGGGTCATGCTACTCTTACCTGAACTAGAAGATGTTTGGGCTTTGGTCCTCTTTTGCGATATCCCATGAGCTGATCTTGTCCTTCTCTTTGGAGGGGGAAAATTAAAAAAAAGATTAATCACCATGTGAAACCTATTAAAGCTAGAGTAGGCATTTTCATTTACAAGCGTATTTTGTCATATTTGTTGAATGCTCTGTAGAGCTGGTATCTGTGGCTGTCCCTGGCCTGTAATAACAACATCCAATCATTTTATTTGATTTATAAGAAATTATTGGATGGCTTACGGAGACTTCCAGAAGGCTGGGGAGGGGGGGGGAGGGGCAGCGTGTGAGGGAATCATGAAGGGAGGGATGGGATTGTTTTGGTGGGATATCTTAAAAATCTGGCATAACTCTGGCTGCTTATCCCAAATTACCTACTTTACCTTTAATAAGTGTAATTACATGGCAATTGTAAGCCTTTTTAAAAAGAGATATAAGGCCATCTTTAGATTTTAATTTTTTTTTAACATATTCCATTATTATCTTACAACAACACGTTCCTATTGTGTCCCTTCAGTCATAAAAAGTCAATGGAGTGTCAAGCCTCTTTATATGACAAGTGATATTTATTTAGTCTAATCATACTATATACATATATACTGTATAGTCTGATTCTGCATGCTTTTAATTAGTCTTCGTTTCCAGCCTCAAATAAATGTATGTTATGATCTAGGGAGTTTTATTTCTCTTTCTTTTAACCAAGGCGTTTGTTCAGGCCCTACTCTGAAGCAGTAATTCACCACCCCCGCGCCTCCCCCCCGCAGGCCCACGCGTCTCCCTCACATCTAATTACCATGACGACTCAGTGTATTTTCATAGTCTGGCATTCAGACAATTTGCCCCCCCTGGGGAGAGGTACAATTAGTTTCCATAAAAACTCTCTCCTTTAGTGCGGCGCAAATGGCAGAAACAGATGTTTAACGTGATGCTTCACTGTAATTCTGTAATTCCTGACCCCTACACATGTTTATCTGACTCCAGGGCAGTAGTAGGGGATAGGAGAAGGCTTCTGACCATTTTTAACACAACGTTTTGGCCTTGATAGAAGTCCCTCAAGATGTGACAACAGCAAACATGTGATGGCAGTTTGTGGCCATTGCAGGAAGTCACGTTGACAGATTATGTCAGAGTGACATTGTTGGCTTTGTTGCTGGCGTCTAGTTCCAGCTTTTGCTTCCATATCAGACAGGCAAATTACAATAATTATTATAATACGGTGTAAGTGTGGTCTGTATCTGCCGCAGGAACTTGTCCGTCGCTATATCTGCAAATGAAATCGTTTTAAAGCCATATTTAGATGCCGAAGTGTTTTTAGAAGGTGTTCACGTTCATAACGCACCTGTCTTTGAAGGCATCCAAGAGTCTTGGGTCCAAGATGTTTTCTTCTGGTTCCCAGGTGTTGTACCTGAGTAAAGTGGGAGGGGTGAGTGGAGGCAGCTGCTATTGCATTGACCCCCCAGCTAAGTCAAGTGAAGGTGTAATGTAGGTGTATAATACGTATATATTTATTGGTCTACAATATATATATATATATGTATACAATATATATTTATTTATGTGTATCCAATATATATAAATAGTGTGTGTGTGTGTGTGTGTGTGTGTGTGTGTGTGTGTGTGTGTGTGTGTGTGTGTGTGTGTGTGTGTGTGTGTGTGTGTGTGTGCGTGTGTGCGTGTGTGTGTCAGTGTGTGTCAGTAGGGCAAGGCGTTAACAACTTCCTCAGGACAGTGGCCAGAAAGGCCTGATTGTTCGTTCGCAGACTCGATTTGAACCACCACGTCGGAAGATGCAAACACGTCAAGCACGCGCAATAGTCAACATGCGCGCGCATTCAAAGACACACGCGCATTGTTTTCGAGGTGTTTTTTTTTTAAACATATTTTCACTGAGTCCACTTACTTTGGAGACCATCCCCTCCACTTGACCAGGTATTCGACCCTCCCCTGCAAGAAAAGACAACAGCATATGAGGGACACCTTCCAGCACCGCGAATCCAATCCAAATGATCCCAATAAAATCGTACAGAGAAAACCCGAGGCTATCCAACGGGGAATAACACGCCTTGCGACAAGGCTCTCTCCTGGCCCGCGATCCCTTACGCGTCAAACCTCCGATATCCCATAAACGTGAGCACGCACGGACCTTTCTATTCCTCCTCTTCTCGATGCTCTCCACCGCAAAGACGTGTTCCCCCGCGCGGGCAGCTCCATGTCTGATGGGGGGGCGGGGGGGGGGCGGACTGCCTCGGTTCGCTCGGTCGTGCGGTATCCGTCAAACCAGCTGCAGCCCGTGTTTCTGATCCTCTTCAAGGAGAAAAAGCCTCATGCAACCACGGTCCCTTGTTTAGCGTCGTCTCTCACTCTCCCCCCTCACTTTCGGTCGGGATGGGTCGGGATGGGTCGGCTCTCCGCGGCGGTGCGAGACGGTTTGCGCACGAGCGGAGCGGAGTGGAGTGGTGGAGGCTGCAGCAGAAAAAGCCTTCATGCAAATGGCCATCGACGTGACGTCAGAGAGCGGGAGGAGGAGGTTTCGGGAGGCTGGGACGCGCTCAGTGTGTCTCCTTCATTCGTGTCAATGAAAAATGTGGCGAGCGAGCGAAATGAAATGGGAAGGGAGAAGAGATGGTGCCAAATGTGCACGAGAAGACGACAAGCGATTGGTTGAATCGACCTGGCACACGAATGTTGAATTGTGAGGCGTTTAAATGAAACCCAGAAGCACGGTTTAGTTTTATAATAAATCATTTGAAACGGCTGATTCCGTGATACATAATTGGCCTGATAAAGCCAGGATTTATCGTTTTCCTCTCGATGCATGCATCACACCCAGTAATTAAAAGGCAAATATCCGGAAATTATTTCGCTTATGAACGGTTAGTTCGGTTGGAATGAGCATCGTTATGATCCATCCCAGCCGTGTCACCTAAACACCTAGCTGTTGTGTGTGTGTGTGTGTGTGTGTGTGTGTGTGTGTGTGTGTGTGTGTGTGTGTGTGTGTGTGTGTGTGTGTGTGTGTGTGTGTGTGTGTGTGTGTGTGTGTGTGTGTGTGTGTGTGCGCGCGCGCGTGTGTGCGTGTGTGTGCGTGTCCCGAAGGAGTCCTCCAGCTCATCAGGGCTGCGGTTGCTGATCACCGGCGGCTGTTCGGGGGTCTCTGGTGGGACTGTCAGAAGTAAAACGGCCCGGGTTACGACAGCATATAGACTGAACCTCAGTCCTGAAACCCGACCGCTCAACACTCGTTTTCACGTTGTCACAAGCGACGTTTATTGCTACCTCCGGCAAATATAGAAACACACACACACACACATGCTCAAATCACATACACAAGTTCAAACAAACACGTACACGCCCGCAAGCACGCACTCACGCACACACACACACACACACACACACACACACACACACACACACACACACACACACACACACACACACACACACACACACACACACACACACACACACACACACACACACACACACACACACACGTCCGCAAAAACGCACGCAGACACACACACACACACACACACACACACACACACACACACACACACACACACACACACACATTCTCTCTCTCACACACACACACGCACGCACGCACGCACGCACGCACGCACACACACACACACACACACACACACACACACACACACACACACACACACACACACACACACACACACA
The DNA here is from genome assembly GCA_900291075.1 of Melanogrammus aeglefinus. Taxonomy (NCBI): domain Eukaryota; kingdom Metazoa; phylum Chordata; class Actinopteri; order Gadiformes; family Gadidae; genus Melanogrammus; species Melanogrammus aeglefinus. The sequence continues at coordinate 226,512 of OLKM01000209.1, forward strand.
CACACACACACACACACACACACACACACACACACACACACACACACACACAGGAATATTCATATGCATCGCCTAATAAAATTCGGGAGTGAAACGGTTAAGAGCGGTTCATGTTCAGCCTATTGCAGACGGGCACGACTGCCCTTCCTTATAAGGACACGGGGAGCCTTTACAAACCAAAGCAAAATATCACATTAACCAGCCTGTTGTTTGTCTGTTGTTTGTTTACTCCATGGGTGAATGTTGGTTAAAAAAAACCTTCACGGTGCGCCAGCACCGTTGGTTGACATTGTGTTGCAACCGTTGCAACGGACTAACTCCCGACCACCAACGGGCAGATAGATGTCAGTTCCTTAGAAATGGCCGATGACGAACAGAGAGCACTAATAATTACGACAGGAGAATGGTTATACATCTATATTAATAGAGTAGGCTATATACAAATATAGGCGTCATTTATGCCTGGCAATTGCGAGTGTATGACGCATACATTGGTAACGCAGATCACCTCCAAAGCTTGGGAGTTGACATTCATAAATAAATAAATACTGAGGCGTCGCATAATAAAAGGTAATGCTAGGGGTATACGTGGGTGTGTAGGCTGTGTGTGTGTGTGTGTGTGTGTGTGTGTGTGTGTGTGTGTGTGTGTGTGTGTGTGTGTGTGTGTGTGTGTGTGTGTGTGTGTGTGTGCGTGTGTGCGTGTGTGCGTGTGTGTGTGTGTGTGTGTCTGTGCGTGCGTATGTGCGTGTGTGTGAAGCACGTGTCGGGGGGGCGGAATGCGCTCGTCCACGTTCGTGCGCGTATAAATACACCGCCCTGTGTGAGAGTTGAAGTGGACCGCTCAACCCGGGTTAAACAATGGTGAGCGGGTGATCATCGAAACTATTGGAAAGCATAAGAGTAAAAGTGACATTCTGGTGACATTCAATGCCCAGATACCTCACTGTAACCTTGTGGTGGTGGCAATGTGACTGATACACGACTGCTTTATTAACTAACGGGAAATAAACAATAAGGAAAGTCCGAACCCTTAAGACAATAATTATTTGGCCTACTCAGTGTGTAAAGCTATTTTTTTTTCCACGCAAGAGCTTAACTTCAAACATAGAAAATAACTTATCAGCAGGGCTAACAGAATAAAAAAACACATTCATTACACAAGTTGCGTTATTCTCCTCGAGGCTTTGGGGTATACGTCTTAGTCGACTGACACTGAAATCCATCAACGTTTTAACATTTGGCTCAACCCATCCCATAATGCCCCGAATAGCGGGACAGAAACACTCGGTACGAGACAATTAACCGACCAGTTAGTTTGAGTTATGATGTTTGTCTTTTTGATTATGGTGTGACCTCCAACTTTTAAATCCTCTTTCAGCTTATTCATTGTAAATTAATTCATTTAATATATATAGGCCTATTTTTTTTAAAGCTTTTCCCGAGATACCAATCTCGAGTTTCCTTATTGGAATGGTTGGCCTCCGCTTTGTTATTTGATTACACGAAACACCGACACACGAGAGCACTGTGTAGAAAAGACGTGCCATGGTCGTTGTGCTCTTGCACAGAAGCAGATCGGTCTCGTCTTTTTGGTCGCTGGTCCGAGCACAGAATACACCGGCGCCGCGTGCTTCAGAGGGGAAGGGGGGGGGGGGTCTTTGAGGGAAGGGGCTCAGGTTGTCTCTAAGTCTAAAAGAGGATTCAATCTGTCAACACGTATCATCGAGCATGACCCGGCAAACTTGGAAATGACAGTTGTTTAAAAAAACATCAACATGTGTCACTCCGTCGATGGGGAGTTTTCAACACAACATAGCCTACATATCAGATCCCCCCGCCCCAACACACTGAAAGAGTGTTTGTACATCAGCTTTTTAGGAGGA